>JAAXCT010000655.1:0-383379 GCA_012490785.1 Eragrostis nindensis | reverse complement strand
CTAGGTCCTTGTCTAGAACGACAGGTATATAGGGACTGAGGGAGTAATAGGAAGAAGTTGATTTTACTACCCAAGTATATGTGTTGTTCACTTAACCCCCTAAACTAAATTTTGGTCTGATTTACTCTCCCGAAATATCTAGATTGTTTCAATTCACCCCCTTGTGGATTTTTTTTTTGTTTCTATTTACATGGGTTATGTTTGAAGTTCAAATTTTGCAGGATGGTAGATGACATGATACTCTATGCTAGAAAAATTCTTCCACAAGTTTTCATAAATATTTTCTTGAATTATTCTATCTTGCATGTCGAATTTGTATTCAGCACATTCCAGCATACAAAAGAGTTACAAAAATTATTTGAACATTTTTCTAACATATGGTATGTTTTAACCTATAATCTCACAAAAAATTACCCTCAAACTGTCAAACATGATGTGTACCTAGAGAAATAGAAAAGAAAATTTTCATAAGGAAGTGAATTGAACCAATCTAAATAGTTCGGGGGAGCAAATTAGACCAAAAATTAGTTTAGGGGGTTAAGTGAACAACAAAGATACTTGAGGGTAGTAAAATGAACTTCTTCCAATGTAATATTATTGCCATTCCTTGTTGGAATTAGCAGAAAAGACTGGAGAAGCTTGGTTGAACATCTGTGCTTAGTTTTGTCTTGGTCACTTTTATAGTGAAGTCAATACTATGGATGATATTGGGTAACAGACAAATAAAATGTTTCTCATTAAGTAGCAATTTGACTTTTGATTAATTTGGGGTTTCTGTTTCAACAGGTTGTTATTTTCTGTTTTTTTTTTTTTAGTTTTCACCCCCACACTCTTTTATGTTTGTATTACCTTGGAGCTTGCTGTTAGTGTTAACTGTGTTACTCTGCATCTGCTGTTTAGCTGTATGCATTTTCCTAAGAGCGATTATAATTCGTTGATCTCTAGAGTTTAACTTCTTTTTTTTTTTAAGAAAAAAAACTTCTGACTCGTAGTCTTGTTCTTTTGAATTAGCCCGCTTTTAGATCTTGCTGGCATTGCTGCCTTAGTAGGGAACTAGGGATGGATAGTTATGTGAGCATGATTTGCTTGTACAAGTACTATTGATTTTGGGAAATTCACTGGTGGCCAGGGGTTCTGGCGTCCCCACAAGACAGAAATGTGTCAATTCAACATATTGAATGTTTGGAAAACTGCATAAAAATCATGTATGTAGTACACAAAGAATTTGATAGACCTGCAACAACTTGCTTCCAAATTCATCTTTTACATTGAGAATAGGAAAAAAAAAGATAAGTGGCACTGTTGTCACATGATGAATAATGCCAGATTGTTTCTTGTTTATTTTGTTTCAAGACATATAAGATGATTTTGATACTGCATTTTCACATGTTTGCTTAACTTCATGTGTACTACATGCATGATATTTTGATGAATTTTTGAAACATTGCTACTTGCGAATTTGCTAACGGGGACGCTGGAACCTGTGGACGTAAAATCTGCACTCATTGATTTTATGCTTTCAGAATTGTGTTGTTAGGAAATCTCCTGAAATAACTTCATTTATGAATTTGCATGCTGTTGCAGATAAGTGAGCCAAAGGAATGGGGCCTTTCCTGTGTTAAAAAGAAACTGCTGGTCTATTTTTATGGTACTAAACAGATGTAAGTGACCAAGTTCTATATTGGCTGAAGCATTCAATCTTATTTGAATTTACGAGTTAATTTGTATTTACTGAACAGCATATTTGTAAAAATCCCAGTGTTATTTCTATTGTTAGCCAACTTGTTTCTAATGCTCCTCAAGGTTTACAATAATTAAGTGTTGTACATATATATTCTTGGGGATGAAATGGGATGGAATGTGATCGATATCTTTGTACCTTATGCTTTCTTGAGCTATGATTGTAGTAATATTTTTATTCAGATAGAAGTCTTTTTTTTTAATCTTTTTCTTTTTCTGAGGAGGAAGTAAAACTTGCTGAAAGTCCACTCTATTTTTCTTGTTTCTTAAGACATGAGAGTATAATTGGTCGTTGAAGGGAAGTAAAATTAGCTGCCTGAGAGAGTCTACTACACGTTAGCAACAGGTCTGTTGAGGGTGTTGATGTGCTAGTCAGGCTACCAGTTCAATCATATATAAGCTGAGGGCAATAGTAGCTCGCAAAGAGTTAGGATCCCCAAAAACATGCTTTGTAAAGGTTTCTCCTGAGTGACCTCACTACCACGTTCCACGTGATAGAAATAGTGTTATAGAGGTGTCACTGTTCAGTTTAGGGATTGGATACATGCAAACATTGCTACACCATAATGTGAACTTGTTATATCTAGAGGAAAATTTGTCTTCTAGGAGGGAACTGACATGTGAAGTGACAAAATTTGTCCTTCCTCCATCTCTTTGCTTTGTCTTCCTAATGTTTGGATTGTGGCCTTCATGCTTCTGTGCCCAAGTTTTGTAGAATGGAACTAGATTACATCTACTAGGAGTTCTGTATATTTTGCAATGACGACTTGTTCCTTTATTGCAGTGCTTTCTGCAGCTATGCTGATCTAGAGGCATTTAATGAAGAGAAAAAGAGGTCGCTACTTTCTAAACGACATGGTAAAGGGGCTGATTTTCTGAGAGCAGTTGAGGAGATAATTGAAGCTTATGATTCTTTAAAGGAGAAGGGCAATAATAAGCTGGACTTATCTGCTGATGAAATGAATCCAAATATAGAAAAGCTTACTTGCAATAACAGCTTCATGGATATTGAAGGTCTAATCAACAGCACCACTGAGGATAGTAATCAAAAGTTAGAAGATCATTCTGTCACCGAAAGGATTCATGACATTGTCAATTCAAATGGACCTTCTGTCACTGTAATGGCTGGAAGGAGTCATGACATGGTGACTTCAGATGGACGTTCTGTCACTTTGGTGAAGGATGAGCGGTGTGTTGTAAATTCTGCTCATGACGAACCTACTGCAAATGTATCCGATATTCCTTTATCTACTAGTTCATTTTCAAGGAAGATAAGGGATGCACATCCGCAAAACTGCTACACACGCAGCAGGGTTCCATCGACGCGGAAGTCAAGAAGTTCATTAAGTATTGAATCAAGAAAGGTTCAAGATTCTGGTAAGATTTTGGGTCATACCAGTTTGGATTCTGTTGATATGGTTCCTGGGGACAATATGGAAGATTCCAATGGTCACAAGCATGCAGGGGAGGACCAAGGTAACTTAGGTTCTGTTTCAAAACCTGATACTGTTTGGTTGTATTCTAGTGGAGGCACCCTCCACCAACCTGAAACTTCTGAGACTAGTAACAACAACAATAAAAGGTTCAACCCCCCTGCTAAGGCAGATAGTACCTGTGACAGTGAATCATCTGAAAATGGAGCTTTAGAGACAGAATTGAGATCAAATGGTACATCAAATCTTCCCATGAACACAGCAGTAATTTTCAAGAGAAAAAGAAAATCAAATAGAAAGCAAGATCCTCATTCTACGGATCCCACAGCATCAAATAAAGATGAAGAATTGCAGGGTGAGTTAAGTGGAAACCTCGCAGGTTCTCCATACTCAAAGAATGAAGTGAATAAGTCCGATGGAGACGAGCACTTGCCTTTGGTCAAAAGGGCAAGGGTTCGGATGGGAAGGCCTCAGTTGGAGGACTCACCACTTCATGAAATTGATGTTTCTAATAACAAAGCAGAACCTGCCGACCAATGCGATAGGCATAGTACACCAGGAAAACCTGGCAATGGTTATTCATCTAATCAGGTTTCCAATGTGGTAAGTTCTGTATCTAATCCATCATCGAAATTTGACATGCCCTTCCTATCTGGGGAAGGAAGTTCTTCTTGGAAGAATAAAGAATTCCAACCCAAGATTTTAGCATTGGATGTGGAAGCTGCTTTGCCTCCATCAAAACGCCTCCATCGCGCTTTGGAAGCTATGTCTGCTAATGTTGCTGAAACTATCAACAGTCAGCCTGAAGAGACAGGACCCAAAGATTTGGTTTTAAACAGTTCTGAGTCTGTTGTAGACACAAATTCCAAAAAATCCGCGGATGCCGTACCCACAGCCTCCAATAGTTCTGCATTACTTCAAACCCCGGGACCATCTTTGAGCACGGAATCCATGCATAGCCCAACATGCAAAACCCACGCCTCAGAATCCATTTTACAAAATAATAATGTTCCTGATTCTGCTTCAGTTCCTCCAGAAGCAACTCATAATGACAATCATACCATGATCGAAGGCACTATTTGTGAAGAAACCCACATGGACAGCAAAAAAACTGATTGTTCATTGGTTTGCATTGATAATGATGTTTCTGCAAAATCTTCGGCCCTCTGTACGGTGTTGAATGGGCCTTCTCTTGATGTTGTGCAAACAACATGCGTACCTGATCGTTTATCTTCATCTTTGGAGAAAGCTAGTGGAAATGCGGTAACAAAACTAACCAGTGGTGAGGACACACCACCAATTGCCTCTGCTGCTTGTGTTGTCGGCACAAGTACTGAGGCAGTTGGCCAGACAAACAACAATGCGACTACAGATGCTATACACCGCATTGAGACTGCTGTAGCTGAATCAACGGACAATGTGGGGGATACAACAAGCAACTCTTCATTGGCTACTAAATCGTCCAGTATACTGTCCGACGCAGACACCCGGGCATTTGAAGTGTAAGATTCAGATTTCATGTCAAAGTTTTTCTCAATATCAGTGATCTGTTTACCTTGATATTTTCATATATGCATATCTGTCATTGATCTAAAAAAAAATATAAATGCATGCATTGTTTCTGTTTTAGCCATGCTTGTTTTCCAAATTCTTCTTTTAGACATGCTTGTTTTCCACTTGGCTCCTACAAATAAGTCGACAAATCCTTGCGTTTTGTACATGGTTTTCATTGTACCTAGAAAGCAAATTAACCATCTCATGCCACTATGTATATGATAATCTGCCGTAATAATCTTCCAAATCTTGTGTAAGCAAAGAAAAGAATCTTCCAGGTTTATTACTTGTTTGGAACTTGAAGAAATTGGTGGAAATGAAATATCCACTCTCGATTCATATTTCCTTTCCTACAACATTCCTGTATTCCATATAGACGTAAATATATCAAATAGATTTTCTTGAGCATAAAGTAACTTCCTTTTGAGATTAGATTTTGCATTATTAATGTTCACACCTGAGCCATTTCACAGAACATAAGTTAGCGGAAGGTGCGTTGTATATTAGTCGTTTAACTTAGTCATTTGATTTTCTAATAATAGCCTAGCACTTTCTTGACTTATCTGCTGCATTGCATATATATGGTTTAGCTTGAGTCCTTTGATTTGCTAATAATTGACTAGCACTTTTTTGACATAATATTTGTTCAGTTCCGAGTTAAAATTTTGAATAATATGTGACTGTAGACGCTTGATCCAATCAATCCGTGCTGCATAGTTGTGGGATGCCAATTTATTTTTGTGGGGTATTTCATTTATCCTTCACAACCCTTTCATTAAGAATGGAATAATTGGGGCTATCTTCCACCTCTTAGTGTAACTGGTCGATCTTTATGGATTGGTCCATCTTTGTTTAAGGTATGGAAGTTGTTTTAAAAAATATACTATATAGAAGTTGAAGAGAGCTTGCCTACCCCAACTTGCTTGGGACAAAAGGCTATGTTGTTGTTGTTGTTGTATAGAAGTTGAAGAGATTAATCTGAGATCACAGGGGAAATTTCATTGCTGTTGGGACATACATGAAGTTTCAACAACCTCTATTGAGCTCTACATCCACTGTTTTGCGCATGTTACACTGTTTCTAAGCAGGAATGCTTATAGCAACAAAAAATATTCAATTACTGTTCCATGTAGTAGCAATGTTCTGTTTTTACATATTGGATTGCATTTCCCTTGTTCAAAATTTTTAACTTTACCTGCTTGATAATGTTTGTTCAATCCCACCACTAGTTCAGACAAATGAAGCAGTGAGTGTAAGAAAAAAGTAATGAAAAGATTGCTGATAGCCCTGTTGAATGACATGCCACAAATGCTTAACTTCTTTTAGCATTATAGCCGGGTAATGAGTGAACAGTTCCGTAACTATTAACTAGGATGTTCATCCTGTTTGTTAAGTGAAAAGCTCTGCTCATTTTGTTGATGAACGAACATTTTCCCAAGAAGTTGGACAAATGTTGTAAAATGGATGACTGGAGGTTTACATGCATGAAGGACTTATGATGTAATTTAATTTCACTTCAGTAAAGAAGTGACACATGAATAATGCTCCCTAGTGAAAATATTTTATGCAGCAGTTGCAGTTTTTATGAAGAATTTAATAATGCTGTATATTGAGTGCCTGAATGCACTGCTATCTCACGTAGTTCTGATCTTTCTTCTGGTATACCCTCTGACAAAGCATTATTATACTTATTTTGTCTTGCAGCCATACATTCTCAGCTCTGGCATTGAAAGAACTGAACCACAGAAACCTAAAGGATAGGAGCACTTCTCCTGATTCAATGCCAATGAAAGAACTCATAGCTGTTGCACAAGCTAGAAGGTTCTCGCGGTCAACTTCTTTTCCAGATAGCTTCCTTAATGCCAAATATATTCCTGAAACTTCAGTAAATACACCTTCTAAAGAAGGATCACATAGGCAATCTTCACCTCCAAATCAGATAGTGAGGTCAACCTCTATAAACGATAATATTACTTCTAGGAGTCCTCTTGATAGTGTTCAACAAAAGAAATTAGGTGGGCATGATGAAGCCAATGCAGCACGAAGGTCTTTCAAAGATTTCCTTGGTACACTGACGAGAACAAAAGACAGTATATCGCGCGCAACACGTCTTGCTATTGAATGTGCGAAATTTGGCATTGCTGGTGAGGTTAGACTATGCTCATCCCTCTTTAGTTTATATTGTTCACAAAGAATACTATTCTGTTATGGTTTGAGCCTCCTAGTTTTTCGCAACACGTCTTCATTTGCTTGCTTCTGCATTTAGTCAAATGTGTTTCCCTTCGGTAGGTTTTGTTGGTGGATTGGTAAACAAATCTGTTTCTTGATTTTATTATCCTGGTGATGAAACCATTAGCTCGAGGGGCAAGCGTTTCATTTTGAATTTCTAGCTTGTTACCTTGGAGAGCTTATCTCTAAAAGTTTCTGCTTGCTGAGACATGATAGGGCCAGTATATTGATTTGCAGACTTGGAAATAGCAGTGACAATCTTGTCGAACATAGTGATTCTAAATTTTAGTTTGCTCGGTCAAATTTGTACAAACATGCATGCTTCATTCAACCTACCAAGAGAAGACAACATGGGCTTTCTTGCATGGAATTGCCATATATTACATTTTCTGATGCAGTTCTTTTTTTTTATCTTTTAGGCAATTGATATTATTGTTGAACACCTGGAAAAGGAATCTAATTTATATAAGAGGGTTGACCTTTTCTTTCTTGTGGACTCAATAACACAGTCCTCTCGCAATCAGAAAGGTAAGGGTACTTTGTGCACCTTTCCCCATTTTTGCTCATTATTTTCTTACGGTTGGTATTTATTGCACTGTTTGAATCTTGCAGGTGGAGCTGGAGATGTATTTCCCTCTCTTATTCAGGCAGTTCTACCTCGAATACTTTATGCTGCTGCACCTCCTGGAAACTCAGCATGGGAAAATCGAAGGCAGTGTCTCAAAGTAAGTGCCTTTGATGGTCTTATAGAACAAATCTCATGTGCAGTGTTGCCTTTTTCTTTTGTACCTTATAAGTTTGTCATTTAATTATCAGGTTTTGAAACTTTGGCTCGAGAGAAAAACACTTTCAGAGTATATCATTCGCCATCATATTAGAGAAATTGAGACTATAAATGAGGCATCATTTGGAAGTTCTCGTCGTCCTTCAAGGACAGAAAGAGCCCTAAATGATCCTTTGCGTGACAATGAAGGAATGCTTGTTGATGAGTATGGGAGGTATGACGATCTCTCCCGTTCATGTTCTTGAAATGTAGGATGGTCTGAAGTTTGTATGCTTGTGTTGTATAGGTCTTATTGCACTTATGCAGCAGCTTTTGTGATTTGTTGCTTTACCAGCAGAATTAGTATGGGCTGGAAACTCTTATGTTAACATGCAGTAGTGTCAATTTGTTTTAATCATGTTTTCATGCTATATGCACTAGTTTTTTGCTTGCCAATACATATCAATTGAAGTACTAGATAGGTTGGCCTCCCTCCTGAAATAGGATAATGTGTTAGCTCTTGTTAGGCCTGGTCAGTATGTCGTTATGTTTATACATGAAGGATCCTTTCTATGGTTTGAACCTGCTATCGAAATACCAAAAGCAGACAAAGTTGCGGCAGTATAGAGTTAGTTTGTCAACGCATTTGTGTGCCTAGGATGCTCCTGTTAGTTCCTCTGACAGAGGTATTGGGGCTTGTGGTTAGATGGTGCCGTCAAAGTTTATTTGAATTGCCGCCCACTTTGATATGCTCAGTGGACCTTTACATTAACCATGAAATGTAACAGAATACGTGGTGGAAATTAGTAAATAAAGAAGCTTAAAGGAACTAGTCAAAAGCTATGTTATGGTCTATATGGGGCAAATTATTGGCCATTTGAAGGTCATGTATTTGTATGGTCTACGCCATCATGGTTCTCTGAGAGGCCTTTGAATTTGTCTTTATTAATTTAACAATTGAGTCATGCATGTAGAAGAACTAGGCATCATAACCTTTGTTTTGATAGTGTTTCGTACTGTTTCTTCATGCTTATGTGTTTCATTATTTTCTACAGCAATGCTGGTTTTGAGCTACCGAACTTAATCTGCACAAAAGTACTCGAAGAAGAGGAAGGAAGCTCCTCTGAAGATAGGAGTTTTGAAGCTGTTACACCTGAACATGATACCCCAGGCAATGGTGATACTGAAGAATCTCAAATGCATGTGGAGAAGCATCGACGCATTCTTGAAGAAGTTGATGGTGAGCTTGAGATGGAGGATGTAGCTCCACCAACTGAAGTTGAAGTTAGCACCAAATGCCGACAAGAGCAAAATGATAGCAAGTCTACGACATCTGATCAACATCCTTCAGATATCGGTCCTCCCCTTCCTGTTGATAGGCCTCCATCGCCTCCACCATTGCCATCATCTCCTCCACCTGTGCCACCTCTGCCTGCTCCTCCTCAAAGTTCTCAGATGCAGCCAAAATTACAGACGCCATCTGATCCTGTTGGGCCACATCCCCCACGAGCTACCTATGTATGTATATTTTGTTATTGTTCAAGAAGAGGTTGTAGAATCATTTATATGCTGTGCTAACTGGCACTTTTCTTTTGGTGGCAGAATGTTCAAGGTCAACGACCGCATTCTATTGTGGAACACCCTGCAAACATGAATCCTTCTGTGGCACCATTGCCGCCCCCACCATTTTGTAGCTCAGGATATGGAGGTCATTCGAATCAGGTACCCCATCCACCTGGTCATGGAAACTTCCCAACGCCCCCAGCACCATACCATGGGAATTGCTACCATCGACCCCCATCTGCATCTATACCTAATGAGGGATATCAGCTGCATCCCCCTCCCCCTCCCCCTCCTATGCCTCCAAATCAATTCCCTTGTGCCCCACCGGAACCTCAACAGAGGCCACATCATTGGGGTAATAATGAGAGGTACCGGTACAACGATCACGATCGAGGTCATCACAGACATGATAGAAGGCATCATGGGCATGATAGACAACACCATTTGGATGATAGAGGATATCCCTACGATGATAGAGGATATCACTATGATGATCGGGCACACTACTTTGATGATAGAAGACATCACTTCGATGACCGAGGGCGTAACTTTGATGAGAGAGCTATCAGGGGAAGATTCCCCCCTTTCCCACCAGGTAAACTTATTTTGCATGTTCATGCTATGAACCTTTATCCATCTATCTTTTTCATCATGCTATGAACTCCCATAGTCAGATTGGTTTGTGATTTTCATGCATGAGCCTTTGCTTGTTTTATGATCAACAAGTATTATGTTTGATTTGCTTTGTTCTGGGGTACTGTCCAGGACCTCCTCCAATTCCAGACCATTTTGAAGCTTCACCAGGCCCAATGCACTATGGACGACCATTAGAACGTCCACCAGGGCCTTGTGCAGGCTGGTCTAGGCCACCTAGGATTTCCAACTATTCTCCCTCCAGACATTCTATGGAGCCTCCGGTTCCACATGTAGCTGGAGGTATGTTACATGTTGCTTTGCTTTGTATGAAACTGCTATTATCTTGCTGTTACGGTAGATACTACTCATAAAAGCTTCAGTATCAGTTGGGGGGATGGCATGAAAGTGACATATCTATGCTAATGCTCTTATTTCAGCATGGAGATCTATTCACCAGTATTCACTAATTCTGATTCCTCTTATTAACAACAATGCTTATATTTATGTAATTTTCTTGGTTTGAGATGCTAAAATAAGCATGACATGTGCATTTTGAGATCTCCTCATATTCCCTTGGGTGATTATAGAGTTGTGGATACTGAATGTATATGTTTTACTGCAGGACACAGCAACTGGAGACCAAGGTAGCCTTTTGCAAATTTGGAAAGGTACTATACTGTTTCATTGGCATTGCTTTTTTGCTACCATGATTTTTTTTGTTTCATCTGACCTTCTTTTTTTTTTTTGGGTAGGTCCTGATGATTATTTTATTTTATTTTGGATTTCTGGCTTTGGTAAACCTGGAAGGTTGCTAGGCAGATAATCATTTCCCTTCCGATGGGGTCCTGTACGAATCCACCCTGAGAAGGGGCCAGACGTACCTGCCTCCTGTACATATGTATCTTAGGATTGTTCTGCCAATGCAGAAGCGGAACGATCAGCCAAGCTGTGTCTAGGCGTGGACTGTCCGACTACAGCATGGAGAGCTCAACTGTAGGGATAGGTATCATGTATCGACCAATCCTAGGCTTAGATTGTATTGTTTGTCCAGCGATGTTCAATTTCATTTGGAGGATTTTCATTGTTTGTGCCCATTCATGTATCCCCTCCCCGCAGACAACTGCTACTCTGATGACCCACTGTAACTGTTTGATTACAACGTACATATGCAAAAGAGTAAAAGTACAGGTCATTTTGCTGTAGCCCTTGCATCTGCTAAAGACGACTCCTGCATATGCACTCTGATTGTCAGACTGCAGGAAATAATGATGCCGTCATTCTCTCATGATTGTCGCTAGTCTGATGTCTGCTTTGCTCCCCGTACGATCTCTATCTGCAAACGTTGAGAAGCTGATGCTTCTGATTGACCATCATTTTCCTTTTGTGGGTGGTGAAAAATGAATTGGTTTCTCCAAATAATGAAAATTATAGTTAACATGTGAAATCTCCTTACCTTGCTCTCAGTAGGTTGCTCGTCGCAAATACGAAGAGCCAACAGATACGACTGAAGAAAATATCAAAGTGGAATACCAATATCTACATACTACCGAACCTAAAAACAAGAGGCACTAACCTCTTACCGGATAGCAGCGCGCTACAAGCATGTAAACAAGGTGGACGTGGCCGAACAAGTTGGGTTTCCAGCACGCCCCCGGTATGAAGCACCTAATTCAGAGCATGCACCGATGAGCCGGTCACTCCTACTCGTCTATCTAGTTAAAAGCAGGAGCACCTAATCTAAACCTTGCAGGTGCTGACTCCAACGACTTGAAATAATCTACATCTTTATATATGTGGCGCGTCGCCAGAAGTGAAGCTCAGAGAGAGGCTAATTAAGTAGTAGAGCGCGCGGAGGCCAATTAAGATGGCGGCTCGCGTCGCGGCGCTCGCCGCCGCCGTCCTCCTCTTCCTCCCTTCCCTGCTCGCGCCCGTGGTCGTGGCGCAGCCCAAGGGCGCCAAGGCCTTCTGCATCAGCCAGTTCGCCATCGCCAGCCAGGCGTGCTCCATCCTGCCGCCGAGCCCGCCGGACGAGCACGAGCACCATCACGATGACGACGACGACGACGATGACGAACACGACGACGACGACGACGACAAAGACGACGATGACCACCACGGAGGCGACGACGAGCACCACGACCGCCGCCGCCGCGGCCACCGCGCGGCGGCGATCGGCCTCTCGGCCCTGCTGGCGAGCAACGACAGCCACGGGGTCGTCGTGGCCGTGAACCGCACCGGCGGCGGTCACCATGGCAACCGGACCGGCGGCCACCACGGGCCCGGCGGCCGCGGACGGGGCCGCGGGCGCGGCCGGCGCGGCCGTCTCGGCGACGGCGACGAAGACCACGACACCGACGACCCCGACCACGACGATGACCACGGTGACGACGACCACCATGAGGACGACGACGATCACCACAACACTGACGACCCTGACCACGACGACGACCACGACGACGACGACGATGACGAGGACGACGACGACGGCGACCACCACGACGAGGAGCTCCGGGCGTACCGCGACTGCTGCCGGTGGCTCAAGGAGGTGCAGAAGGACTGCGTGTGCGAGGCGCTGATGCGGCTGCCGCCGTTCCTCGTGAAGCCGCAGCACACGTACGTGGTCAGGGTGGGCAGGACGTGCCGGATAACCTACCGCTGCGGCGGCGTCTAGCGACCGTTCATGCTGAAGAAGCTGCTGCTGCATCACGATGTTTTGATATTCGCTTCGCGCGCGTCCGTGTTTGTTTTACGATTCCATGCATCTGTGCTCATTTTGTTCACTTAGGTGATTGATTAGGTAGTTATGGGTGCATCAGTTTGATCTGTTTGTGGCTACAATATTGGCTGTTCAGTAGTTTTTCAAGGATGTAATACTTTCTGCAAATTTTTCTACACGTCTCTGTCCCATAGACTAATCATTTATTACATTATAACCTTTTTTTGCGAATGATTTATTACATTATAACACATGCTAATATATGTATCTTGATGAGGTAAGTGTTAGTGCAAAGGCAGAGCGACGATAGCTCAGCTGGTTAGGTTATTTGTGGTGAAACCAACCCAACCGGGTTCAAGTCCCAGACTTGACACGGGTGTTGCACCTTTAAGGCTATTTATAATTGCAGTGGGAGGCGGCATCCCCGTTGAAAGGATCAAGGGCACCGAGAGGGGGAAGGGGGGAGGGTGAATCGGTGTCTCAATAATTTCTCCTAAACGTACTTAAGGTGTGAAGGTAGCAAGACTAGATATGGTGATGACAAGAAGCTAGCAAAGCGCGCACACAATCTAGTCGCATAGAGCAACACCCTAACAAGCAAGTCTACTAAGAACAAAGAGACAACCTATCAAGCAATTCTACTAGCACGGAAGTAAATGCGGAAGCGTAAATGCTAGTAAGTAAAGGAGATAGAGATAGGAATGCTCATGATTTTTCCCGTGGTCTCGGAAGGATGGCGCCTTCCCCTACTCCACGTTGGGTCACTCCAATCAGAGTCTCGACCCCGTCCCTCCGCTCGACGGCGATCCCTCCTACAGCACACTTCACCCTCCGAGTGAAGTCGCGGGCACGTCCCGCCGGACTCTCTCTCGGGTACTCTTCTGGAGGTAAGGCTCCGCACTTGATGCGTGCCAAAAGGCGCTCCACTAGTGATGCTTCTTTCGCACGGGAAGCTCCAAGACCGTGTACAAACTTGTGTCGGCTTCCACAATCTCCTTGGACAGCTCAACACCGACGCCTAACCGGTCTAGGCCTTACCATAGACCAAGAGTAACAAACCGAAGTGACTCTCTCAAGCTCACACTAGCCTAGAGATCAAGTGGATGCAATTGCTACTCTCTCAAGCACTAGGATCACTCCAAATCCTTCACAAGTGCTTCTCTCCCTTGCTCTTGACTTCCTCTGAGTTTCCTGCACTCCAACAATGGCCAAGAGACCCCTCAAGGGCGAGCAACCAACTATTTATAGGCTACCAACCCAAAACTAGCCGTTGCTCAAAAGTGCCCAGGAAATATAAGGACCGTACCATTGACCGTACCATCTGGTCTCCATCTGACCGTACGGTCCGGTCTCTATTTTCAGGCATTTCTCCATTTCCTTCTTCTATGTCTGAACTTCTCCAATGAAGACCGTACCATACGGTCCCTAGGACCGTACCGTCCGATCAATAGTTCGGTCTTCATTTTCTTCACTTCCAGAAACTTCAGCTTCTCTGTCTGGAAATCCTCCGATTACCGTACTATACGGTCCCTTGACCGTACCGTCCGGTCAATGCTACGGTCTTCATTTTCTCAGCATCCCGAGACTTCACTTCTCTGTCTGGATCTTCAACGAAGACCGTACCATACGGTCTCTAGGACCGTACCGTCCGGTCTCTTCTGCATAAGCTGAAAACTTGATCCACTCTTGACCCTTGCTTCCAACTTCTCCATTCTTGGTTCCTCTTCTTCTCTTCAGCCACCCTAGCCCTCAAGAGACTCACAATGCATCCATATGATCTCTAACCTAGTGTGCTCTAAGAGAACCAATTCGATCCCTCTTGATAGTCCGGTTTTTCCTATGGACTCAAGCTAACATCTACACCAAGCCAACACTTGCTTGGATCTATCATGTCCTTAGCTTTGATCCATCTCTAACCTTGACTCCATCAAGTTCTCGATCCGAATTGTCGAGGCAACCAATCACCAAGTCGTCGATAAAGATAGGGTTTGTGAGACGACGCTTCCTTGACATGACCATTTGAATATCCTACATGAAAATGTTAGTCACATCAATATGGTCACCCAATCACCAAAACATTCATACCTTTGGGGTTTCCGAACTCCAATGGTCATGAAGCTTACACCCGTCGATAGCAAAGCGCTTGTGGTGACTTCGTGAATCTCAAATTCTCAATATCAGTCAGCCCAGTCTTTCAGAGGCCCTCATAGAGGCAGGGGTTGCGTATATATGTATCGAGACTTGTATTTCCACGATCTATAACAAATATTAAGAATTCGTATTCAGTAAATATCATTTCGTTTTACATAAATATGCTATAGACAGGAATTATAATAGTAGTTCAACAATGGGGAATTCAAGATTTATGAACATATTGAGCTTGCATTTAAATTATTGAAGTTATATATTTGAATGATGAGCATCTTTATTTATATTCAATATTTCAAAAGTAATCATTCAATATATTTAAAAAATCTATTTCAGTAATTTAGTAAAACTAGTTCAACATTTGTTATGAAAACGTTGAAATCATGCATTCATATTGTGTTGACTAGAATTTTTTAAACGTTGAAATCATGCATTCATATTGTCCAATCATATTTATTTTGGATCTAATTGCATTAATTCTAAACAACATCATCGTTCAAACTTTAAAAGGTTTCTAAAATAGATGCATGGTTTAGAAAAAAAAATGCACCTTAAGATTGAAAGTCAATTATAAATTCCCAACCAATCAAAGGGTGACACATGTTAGCTTATTCCTCTCCCGCCAGTCTGAACCCCTGTCCGTGCTTGAAGGTTAAGAACCAGAGTGAAATTCAGAATTTACGTGCCTTTTATTCTCGACTGTAAAAAATCTTTTCTGGGGCCAAGCCCAGCTCTTCACGGCCCATTTCCCTTCAACTACACGAGCCGCCGTGGCAGCAGGCTGGCAGCTAAAACAGATGAGTTCTCAAAAAAAAAAAAAGCTAAAACAGATGAGCATGCCAAATTCTCCTAAAAAAAAGGTGAGCATGCCAAAGGAAAAACCAAGGCAGGACAAAATCTAGGGGCCAGAACGTCTCCCCTATCTTTCTCTAAGAAAGAAGAAAAGATAGCACTCCCTCTTTCTCGGCAAAGATCACAGTCATGCCGGTTTTCCATCAGAGCTGAGGAGCCGTGCAGGTCAAGAAGAAGACATAATATCTGAGCAAGACATTTTTGGCTAAGTTGATAATTTGATGGGAACCGGTCATCAAATAATCTGTGGAAGGCACATGGACTGCCTCACTGCCGTGCGGAAGAATTCAGCTACTACCTCCGTTTCTAAATATAAAACTTTCTAGCATTTAAACAGCAAAATAATTTGAGATTCAAAAGACCATCATACCCTTCATTTTTATCTCAATCCATCCTTTCACTAACACTCCCACCAACCATAAAATTTGTCCTATCTTCAAAACACCCTACATTTAAAAAATATTTTTCCATTATTAAAAAAAAGAGACGGAAGGAGTACTACCCACTTTTAATATTTCAATAAATAAGTAAAACTAGTACGACAATTGCTATCAAAACGGTGGAAACAGATGGTTATTACTTATTATGTTTCTTGTGGTCGAACCAACCCATCCAGGTTCAAATATCTGATTTGGCAGGGTGTTGCATTTGCGGTTAACTATTCTTTCAGCGACATCCCCAGCATCAACAACGAGACACCTATAGTGACTTCGTGAATCTCATAAGGGTGAGTGCTCGTACATGTGTGTGAGGGTTTGCATCTATATTGTGTTTCGCAAAAAAAAAAAAGTTCAAATCGTTCGTTTAAATTGTGTTGACTAGTATAATGTCAAATTTTCATTAGAACACAATAAAACATATTAATATTTGTTCTAACTGCATTAATTCTTTCAAAGGGTTTTTAAAAATAGATGCACGGTTTAGGAAAAAAAATGCATTTTCAAATTGAAAATCAATTATAAAAGCTCCACCAATCGTAGGGTGGCATTGTTAGCTTATACGTCTCCCTCCACTTCCCACCCGTCTCAATCCCTAGCATAAATCTCAAAGAGAGTGTCACTGCAAAAATAAATAAATAAATCTCAAAGCGAGTGCTACGGCAATAGGAAATTCAGAGAGCTACGTGCCTTTTATTCTCGTTTGCAAAAGTTTTTCTGGAGCAAAGCGCAGCTCTTCACTGAAATAAAATAATAAAATAAAATCACATACCACTGTTACGCAGCTCGAGCCGCCGTGTCAGCTGCCTGCAACAGATGTGCCAAAGGAAAAAACCAAGGCAGAACAAAATCTAGGGGCCAGGACGTCTCCTCTCTCTTTCTGCCAGAAAGAAGAAAAGATAGACCTCCTCTTTCTCAGCAAAGATCACTTTACTCGTCATGCCGGTTTTCCATCAGAGCTGATCGAGGAGCCGTGTAGGTCAAGAAGAAGAGATAAATAATATCTGAGGAAGACATTTTTTGGCTAAGTTGATAATTTGATGGCAACCGGTCACCAAATAATCTGTGGAAGGCACATGGACTATCTCACTGCCGTGTGGACTGTCCCACCAAATCTTCTCGTTTCCCAGCCTCGTACGAGATCATATGTCAGCATCGTCATTAAATGTACTAGCAGATCAGCTGCAGAGGACAGATAGCTCTGGCAGATCGAGACTACGGCATTTATACGTCGTCATCGTCAGCTATTCTTGAAAGACTCCACCCACTCACCCAGAGGAGGTGCGCCAGCAGCTAGCAGAGAAGCTCGATCGGGAGCACCAGTGTGTAGCAATGGCGGAAGAAGCGAGAGCCATAGGGTCTCTTCCGGTGGCCAACGTGCAGGAGCTTGCAGAAGGCTTCAACAGGTCCAATGACCAGGTGCCCGAGAGATACCTCGTTAAGGAAGATAGCACTGATGGTGAGCTCGTCGCCGGCGAGGATAGTAGCCTGGCGATTCCGGTCATTGATTTTGCCAAGCTGCTTGACCCGAGGTCATCGGAGGAGGAGCGCGCCAAGCTCGGATCTGCCTGCCACGACTGGGGCTTCTTTCAGGTATGTAAGTTTGTTACTACTAGTACAGCATCGATCTATACGTTTGTTTGTTCAGGTCTCTTGTTACCATGTGCTACTACTAGTTTATTCGCTCTGAACTGAAAACCACTTGTTAATGGAACTAATTAATAAGTGCAGCTCATCAATCATGGAGTGCCATACGAAGTGGCCGGAAACCTGATGAACGACGTAGCCGAGTTCTTCAAGCAGCCACTGGAAGGCAAGAAGGCATGGTCACAGCAACCTGGCAGCCTTGAAGGCTACGGCCAGGCCTTCGTCATGTCCGAGGACCAGAAACTTGACTGGGCAGACATGCTGTACCTTCAGGTTCAACCGGCCGCGTCCAGGGACTTGCGGTTCTGGCCTACTCAGCCGCCATCCTTCAGGTTACTACATATACTCAATCCTTGTGTGCCCAACAAAATATGTCTTAATTACGAAAATCAAACAGCTGCTTGGGAAATGTTGTTTCGATCTTTTTTCTCTAACCGAATCTGAAATATAATTTGTTAGGGATTCCGTTGACGTGTACTCCTCTGCGACCGCCAAGCTGTCATGTCGCCTGCTGGAGTTGATGGCGAAGGGCGTGGGCGTCGAGCCGGCGCCGCTGCTGGGCGTGTTCCAAGGACAGCCGGTGGGGATGAGGGTGAACTACTACCCGGCGTGCCGGCAGGCTGATCGGGTGCTGGGGCTGTCGCCGCACACGGACGCGGGCGCGCTGACGCTGCTGCGGCAGAAGAACGACGACGTGCAGGGCCTGCAGATCAACAAGGACGGCAAGTGGTTCCCCGTCCATGTTCTTGATGGCGCCTTCGTCGTTAACGTCGGGGACGCGCTTGAGGTACGTATGTAGTTCTTCAGTGATCGCTGAAAAGCTAGCTAGGAAATACTTTTATGATTTTGTGTACATGCTTTCAGAAAGTATCAAAATTCAAAACAAAGAATATGATGCTAAAGTGCTACACGTGTATTTTGCATTGCCGTAATTAACATGCTGGCTCCTGCCATTTTATATAAAGCTGCACTTGTATCTATGAGGGAAAAGAAAATTCAGGCCACCTAGTCCATGTCACATTTTTTTTTTCTCAGCCTAACACAAGAAGCATGCAGTAGATAACATGTTCGTCTCACATATTTTTTTCAGCCTAACACAAGATGCACGAGGCAGACAACACACTCACGTCACCTTTTTTTTTCTAGAAACAAAATATTAACGACTAAAATAATATGTTTTCAAAATTAGTACTATAACTTTTAATTATGCGAAAAGTAACAAGTTTCAGTCACATTCTTTTTCTTTTCCGGACGTGAAGAATATCATGTTTGGCGTGAGAGTGTGCACCGATGGACCGTGTTCTGATGTATTGTGCACGCGCGCGCATATGTAGTTTATATTTGGCTTTGCTCTATTTTTCCCCGATCCAGTGTCTCTACATATTTGTTGATGCTTCTCAATCCACCAAGTCCCACCACCCAGTCTCACAAAAAGGTGACGTGGCAAACCAAAGATTAGGAATTGGGGGAGGAGGCAAGTTTTATTACTAGCAAAATATTTTAGAAACTCCTTAAATTATGAGTTTAGGAATTGTTTTCTATTTGTAACTATTGGAGATGCTCTATATGATGTCACCGAATCTAGTTAAAAAGGATTGTGTACAATTATTTTTGCCTCATTTATATAGTACTTTCTTTCTTTTTTTTTTGCAAGGGATTTATATAGTACTTTCATCAGCTTTATACATTAGTGAGATGGTATTGTCCTTTATTTTCTATGTGATGTGGTATCCATCCTTTACAGGTCCTGAGTAATGGAAAGTTCAAGAGCGTGGAGCACAGGGCCGTGATACACCCGAACAAAGAGCGGATTTCAGTGGCAATGTTCCATTACCCTTGCCACGATCTGGTGATGGGCCCTCTGCCAGAGTTCGTGACGGGAGGCGAAAGGGTGAGGTATAAAACAACAAGTTACCCGGATTTCCTGACGCAATATTTTGCAGCGAAGCTTGATGGAAGAAGCCACGTTGAGAGGCTAAAGCTGGAGTAGCAACTATCATCGGTAGGGAGGCGGCGACTCATTGGTGCAGTCTCTCGCGGATGCTAGTCCTTTCAATGTTACATCAATGAAATAAGTGATCTTTGTAGATGATGATGGTGAACTAGATGTTATGAGATTTGAACCATGCATATGTATCAAGGTTAATGTACTCTGAAGCTTTATGTATCCAACGAGATTCGGTATTCCTCCGGAAAATAAACATGAACATTTGATGAGAGTTCGACTCAAAAAAAAACATTTGATGAGAGTATGAAACAAACATGGGATTTTGTTCTTAATACTCCAATTTATGCTGTTAACTTCTGCACCAAGACATTTTTCCTTTTAGGAGTGTATCTTGCCCCTCTTGTGAATTGCGATGTAATTCATCAAAACCCTATCGATAACATCTACTAATTGTTGGCACCAGAATGCATGATGGTTCAAGGAATCAAATAACACCATGCATCCTACTATCCATCAGCATCAATACAACTACAATCTAATGGTTGCTGCAAATGATCAATAGTCTGTCAGGCAGTTGAAGAATAAGAAGTGAGATCCCGTACAAACACACACCACAATCATTGGCTAATCTGTGTCTCAAAATATAAGGGATGGAAGGTTTGATCAAAGTCAATTTTTTCAACTTTGATCAACAATATAAATTGATGTAAAATATTTTAAATAAAAAGAGTTATATATTCTGATAAATGTTTTTACAATGAATCTGATGGTATAATTTAGACTTTGCTAATGTTTCTCAATATTTAATTATTTACGATCGAAGTTTTAAAAATTTGATTTTGACGAAACCTTCGTTCTTTTATATATATTTTGAGACGGAGGGAGCACAACGGAGTTCATGACCAGGTTCCCGAGAGATACCTCGTTCAGGATGATAATTCCGAGGAGGTTATGTCCGGCATGATAATACTTCCTACATCAACAAATATAAGGACTCATTGACTTTCAGACATTACATTTGACCATTCATCATCTTATTTTTTTGTAAAAATATAGAAACAAATAAGTCATACTTAAAGTATATCTAGTAATAAAACAAATCATAACAAAATAATCAATATTTTCACAAATATTTTGAATAAAATGAATAGCCAAATGTTATGCTTGAAAATCAACAAGTCGTCATATTTTCGGACGGATGTAGTAATTCAGCTATTCCCATCATCTATTTCGGCAAGTTGCTTGATCACCCACGACCCTCATCCGAGGATTGCGGCAAGCTGGGATCTTCTTGTCAAAACTGGGCTTCTTTCAGGTTTGTAAGTTTGTCACAAATATAGCACTTGCACATCCATCGTTCATCCATGTCCTGCTAGCATATGCATTTCTTCGATGAAATCTGCAACTGAATCAACCATGGAGTGCCACACGAAGAGACCGCCAACCTGTTTAATGATTTACCAACCTCCATTTCGTTTTACTTGTCACTTGCTAGTTACTGTAGCAACTTTGACCGACCGTCTTTTTCTACAAATTCGTCGTCGATGCCTAAAACTTTCTGATCAATAGAATTATCACTAAACATATTTTGACAACATTGCGCACTTTAAAGTATTCAACAAAATTTTGTAGAAAAAACGGTCAGTCAAAGTTGCTACAGTAACTAGCCAGTGACAAGTAAAACGAAATGGAGGTTGGTAGTTGAGTTCTTCGAGCATCCGACTCGAAGCCAAGAAGGCATACTCACAACAGCCTGGCAATGGCAGGGGCAGGCTTGAAGGCTCGGCCAGGACTTTGTTATTTGTGAGGATCGTTACCGTGCACATATGCCTTCAGAATCTGCCGTGCGAATTGAGGGACCTGCGGTGTTGGCCTAGGATTTTTGGTACAGATGCTCAGAGGAAAAATTATTCTATTAAAAAAGTTGCAGAATCACAGTTGTGATATCAAAGTGCAACAAGTTCGACATTGGCGAGAAAATGAATTTTACATCAAGATTCCATGCTTTCTCTTCATTTTAGTGCGAATATGCCATATAACACTATAATGACCACCTTCTTGCCAAAATTCACGAGTATTCAATGGAACATTGATGAACCCAGGTAGCTCCGCCCATGGCCCTCTTTCCGAGCCTCCACCATGGAGTGAAGTTAGATTTAAATTAAGAAAGTAGGATATTGAGTGTGGCGGAGCTTGAGGGCACGGTGGCGGGGCGGCGAAAGGGGGGAATCGAGCGGGAGCTTGTGGCTGCGGGGGGACGAACCGTTCCCATGGCAAAGGAAGAAAAAAGAATGAGGAAGTAGCAGTTTAGGATGTTCAAAAGGGAAGAAAAGTAGAAACCGCGCCAGCCGAGAAAGTGGTGGACCCTTTCATCCATCTCAGGACCTAAACGAGGCCGGTTGGATAAGAACCGCACGCGCTGCTACTAGTGGGAAACATATATCATATTGAGTTGAGATAGACTTTAGTTAGAAATGGAGTTCGGTCCTCCTATAAATTATAATGGGGTTGTAACAAGATTTAATCAAGAAAGACAAAAGAGTTCGATCTAGATCTCTCTTACTTTTGTGCCACCACCCCTTGCACCTCCCCCTTTCCTAGCGTCGCCAGCTCCCCCTGCTGCCACACCTCCACCACGCAGCCGCGCCATGTCCTATGACCGGCACCCAACACTACTAGCCGCCAAAAGAGTTCTTCGGAGCAAAGTGATGGCCATATATAGCACATTATCTCTAGTAACCAATAAAAATGAGTTAACTTATATTTTCAATTAGAGAGTCCTTTCTTAGAGCTAGCATATATATATATATAGCTAGCTAGTATCTTAACAAGAGCTACCTCTAGCAGGAATTGAGACTGTTGTGCAGTCTCAACCTCCTGCAAGAGCTGACAGCTGACACTTAGCTAGCTCTATTTTTTGGGATTTCTTTAGTCAGACAACTTTTGGTTACCGTAAGTGACGGATTTATGTAAGCTGGCAGTTCATTTTAGCTTGGAAGAATGGTAATACGGAGCAAAAAAAAACATACATCCCTATCAACCATATGAGAGATGGGTAGCGCAAGGTCGTATCAATTAGTAGCAGAAATGTGAGGTAGTTGGCAGGGTTAACGATAAGCATCACACACAACAGCAAAAGGAGGGGAAAAGGAACATACCTCTATATATTGTGTGCACGGTTGTACGTATCAATTAGTAGCGGAAATGTGAGGTAGTTGGGAGGTTAACGGTAAGCATCACATAACAGCAAAAGGAGGGCACAGGAACAAATACTGTATAGTATGATGGCGATCATCTAGACTAACAATTTTGTTTGCACTGACATGTGTGGTGGTTTGGTTTGAAGAAGTATTATTCAGAGTATAAGGTGAGTATCCCGCAAGAGCGGTATATTTTAATTTCTTAACTTACATGGTTGTATGCTATTTACAAAGATTTGAAGAATTACGCGAAACGTGATCCTTGCCCTTTGCCTTGTTCGACTCAGACCCGCTTCACCACAAACCCCACTGGATACTAGTCAACTAAGTCATTTGAATAATAGAGAAGCTAAGTCATCATCCAGCAATTGAGTAATGTTTTACCCGCCATGGCTACCATACCATGGTCAGTCTAATCTCGCTCTAGGTTTTAGATAGAATGATTGGGGAAGGGAGTAAACAACCTCATCACCTATACAAACAAATACCTCTTAATTGCACGTAATAGCCCACCTGCAAGTGGTTATGATAATTTTTATTCTGTGCCTTGTCTCTCTCTTGATCGACGGTCTACATTTCGGTACATGTAGGTACCTTGCAAACACCATAAAAATCTCGTAATTGCATTCTCACACCTTACTTATGCTATGATATATACTCCGGCAGTCCAAATTTCGTCCATGATACCTTTTATCCACCTAGCAGAACTGTGGTAACTTAATTGATCCCTGATAAAGCCCTGCACCAAATCTCATTTATGTTGCCAACTACCTTAATGTTTGCTACTCCTTTCTAGCTAGTATAAATTAGGTCTGTGTTGCATCACTCAAGCAGCACACACACACACTTGTTTGTTTGGCACAAAAAAAAAAACAAAAATAGTCTCTCGTACTACGTATCACTGTGAGGATGGATGTCCAGAGTAGTACTAGGCCCGTCGCACCAAAGCCACTTTCCTTGGACACTTGTTGGCGTGTTGGGGAGGCGGATGAGCCGTTGAGCCCCACGGCCCGCATGTTCCACGATTTTTACATTGTTGCTGTGTTGGGCGTCGCCACTCCCTTCGACCTTGACGCCACACGCGCTGGTCTCGAGGCCACGCTCGTGCGACACCCTCGCTTCTGCAGCATCCGAGTATGTATAAGCTGCTTCAGTTCTTGAGCATGTCATAAATTAATTAGAGGCATTAACTACTCAACATGCAAGATTGCAAGTATTACTATATCACATGAAAGTATTATTATCTAAAGTGGAGGAGGTGCAGGTGATGGACGGGGCAGAGCCACGATGGGTACGGACCACGGTGAACCTAGACGAGCACTTGGTGATCCCCGAGCTGGACCCGGCCGCCATCTCGGCAGATCCCGACAAGGTGCTGGAGGAGTACGTGGCGTCCCTGTCCACGCTTCCCATGGACCAGTCGCGGCCGCTGTGGGAGCTCCACGTCCTCGACTTCCCGACCTCCGAGGCGACGTCCGCCGTGGCGTTCCGCATACACCACGCCCTCGGCGACGGCACGTCCCTCATCTCCCTCCTTCTCGCGTGCACGCGGAGCGCCGCCCACCCCGAGGCCCTGCCGGCCATGCCCGCGCGGCGGCGGGCCGGGCCCGTCTACGGCGCCCGACCGCGCCCGCCCAAGTCGGCGGGGGCCGGGGCGTATGTCGCGTGGGCCCTCTCGTGCGCCCTGCTCCTCTGGCACACAGTGGTGGACGTCGCGCGGTTCGTGGCCATGGCGCTGCAGCTCGTGAGGGATCCGCGCACGGTGTTCACGGCCGTCGACGGCGTCGAGTTCAGGCGCAAGCGGTTCGTCAGCCGGAGCCTCCGCCTGGAAGATGTCAAGCACGTCAAAGCCGCTCTAGGCTGCGTAAGTAGATCTTTACTATCATGAAGTTGGCGTCTATGCAGTCCATGAAACATATATAGAGAGCTTTGTACTACTTTTTGATTGAATTTCCATAATCTGAACACAGACCGTAAACGACGTGCTAGTTGGAGTGACATCTGCTGCTCTGTCACGGTATTACTTCCGGAAACTAGGTAATATATATAAGTGGCGCGAGCTATACAGACTAGAGTCCACATCCCTCACCATGTATGAAAATTAATGTTATGTGAGAGATACATATACTATCTGCCTGCCACAGGTGATGGCGACGCCGCAAAGACTAGCGCGTGCTTGATAAGATCAGTCCTTTTCGTGAATATAAGGCCCACGTCTGGCATACAAGTAAGCAAACGATAACATATATATATACCGTGCTCGATCGATCTGTATATAAGATTTCTAAGTATATGCATGGCAGTTTTGTCTTTTATAGTACTCACATGGATTTCCGTTACGTGTTGAGCAGAAGTTAGCCAAGATGATGGAGTCAGGCAAGCACAATGAACTGAAATGGGGAAACAGGCTTGGCTACATCATGCTTCCTTTCCAGATCGCCATGCATGATGATCCTCTGGACTACGTCCGCCACGCAAAGAAGACCGTGGATAGAAAGAAACATTCGTTAGAAGCAATCGTCACTCACGCGGTCACAGAAGTGGTCACAAAACTGTTCGGAATTGAGGTAACTCTCTTAATTAAATCGATCCTTCCCTCCTCTTAATCTCTAAACGTTCCCCTTCATATGGATCATCATGTCACCTCTTGCCCATATATATGTTTTTGTATTTGAAAGATAAATTGATTGCAGGTATCAACTGCTCTCTTCCATCGTATGGTGTCAAGTACTACCGTTCAATTCTCCAACATGATAGGTCCAGTTGAGCCAATAGAGTTTTACGGTCAACGCATCGTCTACATTGCACCTAGTGTCTTCGGACATCCATCGGTGAGCTGCTATATATATTCTGTATGATGCCATTTGTGTTAACTGTTAAATCATTAGGTTAGTTGGTTAATTTACACCTTATACAATGACACCTTATACAATGACATAATAGTACAGTATGTTACAATCCACAAACACCTTAACAATGACAACTCGCCTGGGATGGAGTTAATTTAAGGTTGTTCGCGATGATGATTTATCGTACCAGATCAAGTTTTGTAATTAATTACTTTGTATTACGCTGTACACATTTTCACTAAGTATGAAAATTATATATACACATTTATATCAGCAAAGAATTCTGCTGTATTTATTGTCTAAGAACAATAATATTGATCATTTACTGGCTTCTTTTTTATAAATATGTGTAGGCGCTGACTATACATTGGCAAACTTACATGGATATGATCAAGGTTATCCTTGCAGTGGATGATGCACAGTTTCCAGATTCTCATCAGCTACTAGATGATTTTGCCGAATCCTTGAGGATAATAAGGCATGCAGCATGAGCTGCTAAACTAATATTGCCCATGGGAGAAGGAATTAAAGGATGCTGAATAGAGTTAAGCCTTTGTGAGTTATGAACAACATCAAAGACAAAAAAACAACATCAAAGACATCGGCCTATATATTGAATGAATGTATGCCTGGATTCACGTTACATATACAAAATTGGAACAAGTTGCAGATGAGTTCATTTCTACACCGGCCTGTTAATATGTGGATTCATTAATGATTAAACAAAATATTACTGCATTATCTTCTGTGACGTGTGGTACAGTTTCCATTATTGTATACATAATGGTGAAGCATGGAAGCACTAGTACTCGATGGTTAATGTGTGTGAATAACTATTTGGAGTGTACTGTAGGCAGAGTCTTTAATCTGAGAAAATTATACTGCGTGCATTGAGACTCAATAAATTTCTTCCTATATCTTGAAGATACTTTTGTTTCTTATTTATGTGTTTATATTGTGTATAATATCCGGTATACAAGTAAGTTTGATCCCTTCTTGTCATGGCAATAGGTTCATTTACAAAGGCATGACTGAATATTTATTTTCCCCTCTATCTGTTTGTTTGCAACTGGAAAGAAGAGTAAAGTGCACCCTAGGTCCCTAAACTATTCTGAAGTTCTTATCTAAACTTTTAAATTAAAGATTTTGGTCTCTAAACTATTTCAAGGTTTTCATCTCGAGTCAATAAATTACTCTCAAGAAAGGAAAAGCAACGCGACTCCCTCGCCGCTCGCGCCGACGGCCGTGAAGGTGTCTCTCCTCCCTACCGGCGACCTTCAGCCGTCGGTAAGCGAGGGAAGGCTTCTTCTCGTGCTAGGTGGGCGGCAGGGTGATGTTCTTTAATAGTTAGGGTTAGGTCTAGGTGTTTCCGACGTCGACGACGATGGTGACGACGGCGGCAACTTCCCCAGCACGAAATTGGAAGCTTTGGTTTCAGACAGCGATGGCAAGATGAAGGTGTCATCACTGATCATGAATAAGGTACTCCGGCCCCTCCTTTATCTTGTCGTGGTTCTTCTTGGCCATGGCTGTGGGGCTAGTGAGAGTTTTGTTTCTGGTGACATCCATCTGGATGTGGTCGGATTTGTGTTTTCCTATGACAAATCTGGTGAAAGGGGCGTTGATGAGTTTGGCAACGGGCTTGACGGCGGCAAGTTCATCCTATTTGCATGTGGAAAGTTATCAGTCTATTTTTGCGAAAGGGTTGGGTTTCAATTTCCCCTCGTCGGAGGTGAGGATGACAGTGGTGGATGGTGAGATGGCCGTGTTCGTTCAGATCGGGGTTCTCGTCCGTGGCATATCCGTTTGGGATGGTGATCCTAGACGGTGGAATCTGCGGCACTTTCAAGATTTCTTGTCTCCCATCAATGGAGTTAGTGTTGTTTGGGTGGCATATGTAATCAATGGATGTAATATGCTTTAATATCAATGAAATTCTCTTTTCACAAAAAAAAATTTACTCTCAAAATGAAAATTGAATAAAGTGCATCTCAAGTCCTTAAACTATTCTGAGGTTCTCATCTAAGTCCATGAACTCTTGAAATGAAGATTTTGGTCCCTAAACTATTTCAGAGTTCTTATATGAGTCTATAAATTCTCAAAATGAAGATTTGGGTCCCTAAACTATTTCAGAGTTCGCATTTGGGTCCATAAACTTTTAAAACGAGGAACTTTTGTTGGTGCTTCACATCATCGACGTCACCTTTAGCCACCACTTGGCAGCCACCAGTCCACCGCTGTCATCATAATGTTTCTTGACACATTGTCTTTAGATCGAGTTGCCAGCCGCCATCGTCTATTGCCACCTAGCCGCGGTTAGCCATCGCCACCAGGCTGCGTTCGTCTTCCGATTGCGCCGTGAGTGCCTGGAAAAGGAGAATGATATTGTGCTTGTATAGGTTTATGTCTTTAGAAATTTCTGGTACTCAACCTGTCAAAACGACCGATATTAACTGGTATTTGAACCGGTGCGAGATGGCGCCGTTTCTTTTGTATTCGAGCGCATGCGCATTTTGGATAGCTACTTAGATGCTAAACAAAATTAAGGACACAAATTTTCATGAGTAAAGTGCATCCTAGGTTTGTAAACTATTATGGAGTTGTCATCTAAGCCCATGAACTTTTAAAATGAAGATTTTGATCCTTAAACTATTTTAAAGTTTTTATCTGGATCCATAAACTCTCAAAATAAGACACTTAATAACGTAATTGGGATAAGAGGGGAGGAGGCGGAGTGAACGAAGAAGATGGCCAGTGCATGCAAACTAAAGAGAGATTGGGATAAGGAGGCGTAGTGAACGAAGATGTGTCGAGATTAGAGCAGAAAACCAACAACGTGTTTGGTTAGAAGGTTGAGCTCATCTGTAATGCGCTTAATGTGCTCCCCCTGCATGCACAAAAGACGGTGTCGTCCGGCGACTCGGTTCTTCAAGCAAGTCGACCTCCTACCGGAGCATGAACTCGTGGCCGGTGACCCAGACCAAACAGCCTGCAATCGGGCTACCTGCGTCCCATCTACGATCCAGGCTGAACCATACGGACGCTGGACGCATGCAACCAAATGCTACCTGCGTCGTCGCCGTACCCGGGCGGCCGGCACGCGGACATCCCAAGGCCACGGCTTCCTGCTCCCGCACCATGGAGGCTGTCCCACATCACGCGTAGATCGGTCGCCTACGTAGGCCACGGTCCGGCTTATCCAGATCCGGTGACGACGTTCGTTACACACGATGCGATGAAGAGGCAGCTAGCTCCTTGCTGGGACCTGTCTTTGTCCGTTGCGGGTCTAATAAACCCTGCCGTCCTGCTCAAGAGCGCTCCTGACTCCTGCCATTCCTCCACCGATCCCCCTGCACCAAGTCCAACCACATGATGAATCCTGGCGAGGTGAGTCTCTCTCGCCATCCATCCCCTCTGAAATCTTTGTGCTTTTGACCTTCTCTCCGTTCTATGGTTCTTGCAAACCTGTGAAATTACGGGGCAAGCTCGCTCGGGCCTTTGATTGTGCCGCTTTTGTAGATTTCGCTTGCTTAATCAGGTGATATTTGCATTTTCATTTTTTCCTGCAGTATGTAACCATAGATCTGTTGGTAATTTGTCTGGGGCCTGATGTTAGTTTCCTGTCGTTCTTTCACGAGCAGTAGGTGACCATTCAAGTCATAGCCGAAACTTGATGCAAGGTGTTCTTTGCCTGGTCCCATTGCTTAATTAATCTTAGATCGATAGGTGCCCTGATGTATGTAGGATGTCTCGGAATCTACAAAAGAGGGTCTCCATTTCACTAAGAATTTGGTTAGGTGCTCTCACTCTCAAGAAAAAAAAAAGAAAAGGAAAGGTAATTGGTTGAGCTGTGAAGCAACTATGTGTGTCTCCATAGCCCTAAATCATTATGTGTGTCTATGGGACTGAAAATGTTTGTTTCCTTAATTATTTCTGCATTTTACCGATGAAACGGCAACCCTTTATTATGTAATTTGAATCAAAACTGCTAGCTTTAGGGCTATCCCATTAGTTTTGCAAATGTTTTGCGAGTTTTGGAAGGTTAGTGTTTTGGCATACTAAGCGTCATTATAAATTCAGTTCTTGTGTCTCCTAGAAATTAACTGCTAGTCCAACTTTCAGCAACACCACATATTTGCCTCCAAAGCAATATCTCTGTAAAGTCATATATTAATGGCACATTGGACGATTTAGAAGATTTGTTAACATATGCCCGTTGGCTTGCTCAAATGAAAACTAATTATTGCTCTGTTTTCTTATGCTCCAGTTGACTAGGTATCATCTCTTTTAACTGTAACGGAAAGAAAAAGGCTGTTAGCATGGCCTCGCTGAGCGCTGACCTCTTTTATGACATACTAAAGCGCCTCGATGGCGCAGCTCTGGCAAGAGCAGGCTGTGCTTGTGCTGACTTCCGTGCCATATCAAATGAAGAGGACTTGTGGGAAAATGCTTGCAGATCTTTGTGGCCATCGACAAAGCGAGATGATGTTAGGAGCTTGATTATTTCTGTTGGTGGGTTCAGGAAGTTCTATGCAGATTGCTTCACTCTTATACTGAACAAAGATGTTCCTGTAGTGCAGACTAGTGAAACTAACCCCTTTGCTGAAGAATGGACTGAATCTGACTACTACTATGATGATCTGGATGAGCTTGAAAACTCTTTGCCTTCAGACTTCGTGTCTCTAATCGATATATGGTACAAGGACCGTGTACTCTACTCGAAGGTCATATGGGGAGTTCCCAATTCAGATGGTGCTAATGGATGGTTCTATAACTGTCCATTCCGGATAGACTTGTTTCATCAATCAACTGAAAACAATGATAACAATAATGAAGAAGTATTCCTATCAACCATCAATGACTTACCAACTGTGGCCTCAATGGAGCAAGAAAGGAAAGATGGGAAAATTTGGAGGGAACTGAATGATGGTATAAAGTTGAGTTGGATCATCATTAATCAGAAGATGAAGCGAGCAGTGAACCTGACAAGTTGGCACCCACTAAGTGGTCAAAGGCATTGGCCGACTGATACAGATTTTGTTCTGCGGTTTGGGTCTGTCCTTCCGGCAAAGGAGGTTCTCCCGTGCCAAGTAGCAGAATGCATTCTGCTCATGAAGTTCCGTATGACAAGCATGGGGAGTGTGGAGGTAAGGGAGCCTTCTACGCTCGCATTGATGGAACTGAGTATGCAGATTGAAGATATGGGTGGTGTTCACCTCAATGGGCGCTGCAGTCTCCTCATTCTCAAGGAGGCACTGAGCTGCCACCGGAGCAGGAACTACGATGAGGTGCTGGAGTCGTGCAATTTGTATTTGAAGGCACAGAGCGAGCTGAAAGAAGAGAAGATACGTAGTGAATGCCGGTTTGACACATTCTGTATTGTCAGCGGCATCACACTTTTTGCTGCCTTCTGCACAATGTGCTACAGAAAATTGGAGAACTGTTGACATCCTCAATACGGTTAGTTTTGATTTTCTAATTTCTGTATGTGTGGCAGCATTCTGGATTGTGGGGTCTCAAAATGTTGTCGTGCATATTTGACCGCTTGCGAACATAGCCAACCTTTTGTATTGCTGATTATGGATTCACCCTCAGATCTTCAGAAACAATTCATAACCAGTATCAGTAGGACTTGTCAATACAGTTGATCATGCTTGAATTAGTTCGGTTAGCAATTGCATCAATGTGGCACTTTTCAATATCACCTTTCTCAACTTTCCCCAAAAAAGTCGCCTTTCTTAACTCTAAAACACCTACCTGCATGCTTAAACCTATGTGCTGCTCACTCATCTAGCAAACCATCATATTAACCCTTCATGAATCATGAGCACCACTCATGAATCAACGTCGCTAGATCAGTTAAATGGAAAAATGGTTGATAGAAACTGGAGTCTGAACATCAATACGTACCATATGTCTTAGGTAAATACATCATGACCTTGCAAAACTTCATTAGGGATACCCATTTGCACCAAACGGAAAGCAGAAATACATATGAACGGCCAATAACCAGAACAACCTCAGAGTAGCGCAGGGTCTAAATTAGACCCTTGTATCTACGTAACACAAAACATGTACAGAAACATATACCCTAGCCATGATGAGAATGCAGGACAGCATGGGTTCTCGTCTTTCATGCCACCAGCACCACCCGTGAAATGTGCAACCACTTTAGCTCTTTAAGTGCTTCATTCTGATCCGTGCTTCAGAAAAGGTCGGCTTTCTTTTTCTGCAACTCTTGCTTCCACCTTGGCTGCTCATAGAATTCCTCTTTAGTCATGCCAAATACTGTCTGGAATTCGCTGTCTGATAAATATGTCTGCAGACACAAAGATAGCCGTTAAAATCATTTGACCACCTCCTTCAGTTTCTCACTCTTCCTTTGTACAGGCAGGTAATCCTGCATATTTTAGTTTGTACTTTTTTATACTAATATATTACTGCAACTGTACAGGCTGCCCCTACTGCATTCCGGTCAAAAAAACAGATAAACAACAGGTACCGTAAAGGTAGAAAAGTGGTGGCCATGAGTTATAATGGCCACTGCCGTTCTAAAAAATTACTCAGTCACTGTAGTTCAATTCAATGATGAAGTGGCAATGAACTGATGAAAGCTCTAAAAGTTACTCAAGTGTTACAATCTTGGAAGGTGTAGAAAACCTTGATAAACTGAAGGCAAAGAAGGTTTCTACTTTAAGTTCTAAAAGAAGGATTTTACTGTGATTCTGATCAAGTCTTGAGCTCTTTCTGTTGTCCCCCTTTTCAAGTTCAGTTTTTCCCCAGTAACTTTATATCTCATGTTCTTCATAAGTAGCAGCAATTGTGGTAAAACACTTCTGAGAAGTTACCATTGGAACGGGACTTTGAAGACAACTTTATGGGAAAGTTTTAAAGTTTGCATAATTACTTTTTGATTATAGATAGCTTCACCTGATTACTTGTTAAAACTGAATACACAAGCAGAGAAGTTCTTGTGGGATAAATAAACACCATCAATAAATACTTGAAGTAAAGTGTCCCAAAATTTTCCTTTATATAAGTACGAGAAGTATTTTGCCCTTTGCAAGGAAATTAGACATCAAACAGAAAGAACTTTGATTTCATGGATGCTGTGAAAAAAAACGAACCTCTCTGCGTTTGTAGTCTATCCCACTAACAGGGTTGGTGGACTTTGATATCAAGCGGTCATAGCTAAAGGTTGTTTCCCCTCCATTTTCATTAGCAGTTTGTTCCTGTGAAACATCAGGCTCTGTTCGGCCTTCTCCCGGGGCATCTTGATCTGTAAAAGTATCTGGGGACTCCTCTGCTTCAGATTGATGAGGAGCTTCTTCAGTCTTCTCAGCATCTGCATCAAGGTGTCCAGTTTTGGCATCAAGTTGAGAAAAAAAGAAAAAGAGAGGAAATGTAACCCCAGAAATTACTACTTGTTTGTTACTCTCAGAAAGATGAAAAGGCGAATCAAATTTAGGCCGATCAGTACCTTCTGTTGGGGACGTGCTACTGCTTGGGCTTTGAGAAGATCCCTCTGCAGTCAAAACATTGGACAGTGCTGCGACAGCAGCGGCTCTTTGAGAACCTTGACCTGAACGAGAGTGCGGCTGAGGGCTGCTGGGTTTTGATGATGGATTAAGTGCAGATGTCAAGGCAGCCATGGCTGAAGCACGCTGAGTTGGGCCACCATCACCTGAGCTTGTGGGCCGCTCGTTCGACTAAAAATACACAGTATAGAGTGATTAGCAGATAAGAGTATTTTCCTCTAAAAAAAGGCAGATAAAGTATTGATTATTATTACAGTTGGGAAGGAAAATATTAGCAGTACCTGTTTCCCTTTGGAAGAAGGATTTAATGCAGATGAAAGAGCTGCCAGTGCTGATGCCCTTTGAGTTGGCCCACCATCACCTGAGCTTTTAGATCCACCCTGCAAGAAGTTAGAACCCTGAAGGTTACTACAAATTGAATCTACTACAAACTTACGTTCCAAATGTCTACTTCTGAAATTATAAATAACAAAAATATCTACTTTTGAAATTATAAGTAACAAAAATAGCACAATTTATGTTACTTTGTAAATTGACGAACAAAAGAGAATTACCTCTGAACGCATTCCGACAAGAACTGAGAGTTTCTTCTCAAATGAATTCCCATGAATCTGTGTCAAGGATGAAATTTATTAGAACATAACCTAACAAGTGCAAGGAAAAAATAAGTCTGCCCCAAAAAATATAGCATATTAAAAATAAAGAGAAATCCATTTTACTCCCCATCGTTTTTTTTTTTAGGAAATAACCCACTGTGTTTTGTTGCCAGGAAAAGCCCCTAAGTTCATCCGAAATATTTTCATTGTTTCATATTTTATTTTAGGACATCACAAATGTATTTCCAAAAAACTTTAATAATCCATCTCCCAGAGATAAATACTTTCACAATGCCAGTTTATCAAAGAGGAAGGACCTGCAAACTGATGACCGGAACAAATATACATAGGAATCACGTCTAGACTAAATATGCCATCTTTGTAACAGTGCACAATGATTTCATATGATCAAAGATATCTGTTCTGTTTCTGTTATTCTCGAGTTTCAAATGTCAAATGTCAGCATAATCTGGCCTAGCCTACCCAGGCCAATAAAATGACTTATATCCTGCACCGCAACTTCACTGGAAGGCTCTGGAAATTATGTCCCGGTTTTCTTATATTTGCTTAGTAATTTCAGCATGGCTTCAACTATTATAAATACGTGTTCAATCCTTATCTCGAAATGTGCTTGCTGCCACCAGGACCTGGTTGGGCACAAACCCAGGTAGCCCCTAAATCTGGGTTCAGACAGTTGCGCAATCTGTGCTCTAAGCAATTTTCAGTCTAGCACGCAAACTGGAAACGTTAAACGAAGGGCAGGATCTAAGAATCTTGATGCAAAGTGAGAGACATATCTACCAATGGAAAGAAAGAAAATTAAGCTGAGCCCACATGTATTGAAAGCACAAACATGGAAAAGCTTTCTGCTTACACAAATTCAGATGTAAAACCTTCAAAATACCAGCTACCCACAAAAAATATATCATAAATAAATAGAACAGAATTAGAAGGAGAACAATTTCTTGTGAAATATAACGGTTAATAACTAAGAGGATACCACGGATCGTGTGTTGTCCCAGGAGAAGTATGTCCTGAAGAAGCAAGGTTCATTCCCTTCGATGCCCTTATAGAGAGGCACATCAGGAGAAATACCTTCGAAGGCCACTGCATGTTCAACATATTTCTGGGAAGGAAAAAGTTATTGCCAGGAGTTGGACGATAATGATTCATTGAAACCGGCAAGATTAACACGTCATATCATACCTGGCCAATTTCAAATGCCTTCTGTTTTTCTTTTGTCTCCACACACTGACCCATCCAAACGAAGATTTCAGAGTGTGTATCAAGTATCATCATGTCTTCTGTCAACAAGTCATCTTGTGAAAAATTGAAAACTTCCGTAACCTGCATTCAAGCGAGTTTTTAAATAGTTTTGAATAAAAGTTTTTAAAATATTAAAATCCTAAATTGCTCAGCAAGAATAAATTAATACAAAAAACAAATACAGAGACAAACCTCCAGCTTCCCTGATGAATGGCGATGTGATATCACAGATGAAACAATAAAAAAATCAAAAGTAATAGTTAGGGTATCTAGCATAGGAAACAGAATGTGATAGCAATAACAGAAAATGTGGAAGAGACTGCTACTAACCGTTCCTAACAGAGAACGTATACAAATGAGGATCTCTAATAAAAACATCTTGTGCAACATTTTTGCTTGTATAATTTTGCTTTCCACCAATAGCGGACCAGAAAGCAGAGCTCTCTGTTCCCTCCTTGCAATGTTTCACGGCAACACCAGGCTGTAATATTGGGTACAGATAACCTTAGCGAATAATAATGTCCAGGATAAGGAAATATGAACTACTTTTTGTTTAATCAGAGTAAAATTCTTTCGAGAAAGGAGGATTTAGCAACCAACATAAGTTCTGTGACAGTAAATTGGTTCGTCGGATCCAACATTTACAAGATGAAATCATTATTACTTTTAGAAGTACTACAACGAACACCGCCCATATACGGAATTATGAGCTACGATCATAATTCAGATATACCATTGCTTTCACACGCAGGCAACGTATTTATTATGTCAATACAATGCACAAAGTAAACTGGGACAGATAATTGTATGTGCTAAATAGATGAAGAGGAACATCAAAGTTGGTTCATTTTTCCATACCTTCAAAAACTCAGCAACTTTTGTAGCCCATTGTTGTTGTTCAAAAGAACTTGAATTGCCAATCCATGTAAACATTAATTTTCCAGATTGCAAAACAAAACATTCTGTGGAACTCAAGGATGTTGAGACCTGAAAATAAAGTAGTAATAAGTTCATGAGCAACAGTTTGGAGATTAAGTTCTTTATACAAACCAGGCTAAGATGCTGCATCTACTATTTAAGTCCACGTAGACAAGAAAATCATTGCAAATAATAATAAGAATGTTACTATCAAGGGTCATTATACTTTCCCACTCCAGTCAAATGCAGTTGCATTGTATTTTCCTACATTTCCCAAAAGCAATTTTAAACTATCGTTTCTATCTCCACGCCACAGGCCTAATGGATTCCAGACGTGAGGGTAGTGCTAAGTACTATTGCCTAACTTTTTTCTCATTCTAGCTTAAGACTTCAAGACAAACTGGCTGGAGATTGAAACTTAGTGGACATATTTCATTCTCATTTAGAAATCTTGATAAGAACAGGTACAGGTCCAAAAATACCGAATCAACTTGAAGGGATTTGTTGTTATGAACTGATGTTCCAGAAATTCTAACAAGGGCGATGCCATCAACAGAATATGTTTCATCCGTTGAGCCCTTTTGTTCAACAAATTTCTTGTATCCAGAGCTGATACCCCCCTGCATGGTTGAGCAAATATATTTATCCGTTAATTTCTGAAGTGGCATTACAAATCATCTTCAGTTCTATAGACTGATTCATCATTATTTCCTTGCAAGAACTCATTTGTCATGCACATAACATAATCACAGTGAAGAATATACCTTCAGAATAACCATTGGCTGGAAAAGAGCAACAAATTGCGGTGGCTCTTTCCCTTGATAAATACGACCCTACAATAAATTAACAAAAAAAAATCCTCAGTCGGAAATATTGCACGCTCATCAAGCTACGGATATAGTACCAGCACAGGTCTTCCTTTCAACGAATTCCAGATTGTATTAGAAGTTTGGAAAGCCGTCTCTTGATCTTCCTATGTGATACAAACGAAGGGTAAGTTCATGTATCAAAGCACAGTCGTATGGGTATTTGAGTTACCGCAAGCACTATATCTTAAGAATGTAATATTGCATTACCGATACACTGTCTTTCCCAATCCAGTAAGTTAGATAGAACTCTTCTCTTTTGTCACCAGAATGGTATGTATAGAGAATAACATAACAATCTCCACTGTAGAATTTTCCAAGTTCTTCCTTTTCAAGAGCAGTCTTACCGCTTCCATTAATACACCAAACCTGCAGGCAGATTTTCCTTATGGTTTCATTTCCACTTTTGCCTTCCTAATGCCTACAGTACGTGATAGGAAAATGTGAAGCATCAAGATGGTGTTCAGCAAAACCTCAAGCTTTCCACCGCTTTCTAGCAAAGGAGGAACTTCATCATTTACTGGGGCACTGCTTTTTGAGGCTCCTTTAACGTCACCTTTCTTCTTCAGTAATGCTACATAAAAACTATATGTTATTGAAAATTATACAAGATCGTTTTTTAATCCGGAAAAAATAATATATAATAATACCTGCAACTTTCCCTCGTCCTTCCTCCGCACTGGCATTCCCTGCCGCATTACTTACTGGCCATGATTCAAACTTAGACTTGAATGTATGATTCTCATAACCTTGAATCACTTGAGTTATTCTTGTTGTCTTGGGCCTATTTTGTTTAATAATGAATTTCTACAAGAGAAACATTATGATATATGATACATATTCGAACAAGGCAACAAATCGAGAGTATTGGATTGTAAGTTTACCTCAACTGCCGCAGTGGCAGTTTTCCTATCCTCTATTTGGGTTACCCGACCAACCCATACAAATAGCTCAGCCCCGCAGTCAAGTAAGAAGCACTTAGTGTTCTCCAGAATTGATTTTGTAAGAACAGTGTCTTCTGGCTTGAGTTGGCCATTATTTATACTGCAAATAGAACAATTGATGGTACAGAAAAACTAATTGGATAAATAAAGATATAATTGAACCACAGGAAAACTTCTAGCCAAACAAAGAACACAAATGACCAATAGATAATGGGAAAGGGTGTCGCGGAATAATAGGCTTTATGGACCAAGTAGAATTGTGTTACCCATTTAGTTTGTTACAATATTCAGACTAGACTATATAACACGCTAGTGGACCAACTATCTAATATTCGTGAATTGTAGCTAAAGTCATGGGGATGAGCAAAACAACATCTGTAGAAGACAAATTAACTCAAGTGCATTTAAAAAAAACTTCCATTAGGTCTCATCTCATGAATGGTCATTTATTTTGGCTAGCCGAGCCTATGACGCCCCTCCTCCATATGGGCTTCGTTAAGCAAGTTGTATAATTATGCATGATGTTAGATAGTTTACATAAGCTCATCCCAATCGCCTCCGGGATGGATGAATCAGTGATCTGAAAGATCCATCCCACGTTCAATCTAGTGATCTTGCTGCCAATTGTTCACTTGGGACTCATTGAAGCTGTGAGCAATGCATTAAGCAAACTTCGGCACGGATATTTGGTTTTCTAAATTTATTTGCCATGCCTAAATAACTTAAAAGAATTATAAGAAAGTCTTTTCACTTCTTTGGAGTATTTTTTTTGAAAGGTAGTGACTTCAAATCTTGTACACAAAGAAAAATGCATACCTATAGAGCTTTGGTGGTGTAGTTTCAAGAACAACATCATCATCGATTACAGCCTTTTTCCCTATTGGTGCAAAACCACCAAAAAGGACCCAGAATTCACCAGAATCTGATTCTGCTTGCAATTTTCCATCATCTATTTTTTTTTTGAAAAAAAAAAGAAGAAGTGTAGTTAGACTTGTTGCAGTTTTCAATGTATGAAGTTTACATGCGGCTCATCTCACCAACAATTGCAACATCACACACGCCATCATGGTACTTCTCCTTTAAATGTTGGATCACTTCCAAAGCTTTGGCCCTCTCTTGAATATTGGAGTTGGCACCATTGAATTGATATATTTTATTTTCAGTATCCAAGATAAACACATCATCATGGTTCAATGATGAGCGAGCAAATGGAACCTGAATAAGGAAATCATAAAGTTCATACATCACGAGGACTGAGTTGAATAGTTCATTAAATATATGAAGGAAGGAGACAACAATTCACCTCTTTCACTCTGATAGCTCTCTTCCCTTTGCAAATATATAGCCGCGTTTCAAACTTCTCCTCTTCTGGCTTTTTAAACCCAGAAGCAAAACCTCCCTCCAAAGGTATGATGCACGGCTTAAAGTATGATAGGAATTTATCAGATTCGTAGCCTTGTGGTTCCCTGTGCTGTACTGCACGACCACCAAGCATGGTGTCAAGTTCAACTGTCTTGATTGCTGCAGTTCCAGCTTCATCCTGCATAACAATATATCAACTCAAGACGTAGTTTTTTTTTTTCCCTAAAAGGGAAAACTCAAGACGTAGGCATGAACCATGATGAAGTATCATTTGTAGCTAGCAAAGAAGAATTTGAAGCTTTATTGAAAAATATTACCTGACTAGAATCCTTCCCAATCCAGAAGTGGATGTCAAGAAGATAAGCACCACCTTTGTTACAGGTTGTCTAAAAAGAGGGGAAAGATGGATTAAAACAAGTTTGTGCAATGAGATATAAATATGCCTCCGGAAGAGGAAGGAACTAAAGGTACCTGCAGAACTATATATGAATCTCCACAGTAGAATTTACCATAATCTGATTTGGGCAAAGGAACAGGCTTAAAATCTTCAATTCTCCATATTTCTGTCCCTCTGTAATGCAGTTAAGGGGCGTAAAAATAAAGATGGAAGAGAAGCCTTGCTTCAAAAGAAGAAGGAAAAAAAAACAGCTGAAACGTAAGGATACGGTTTATTGCCAGCTCCTTGAAATGCAGGCTCAAGCACCGCTTTTGCATTTGACATTGAGCAGGAATCCTACAAAAGTTTACTCCAATACCGCAGAGAGGCCACAAAAACTGCAACAGTAAACCGAAAGAAACTTCAAAAAACTTATAAAACATTATAACAGAAATTCCGCAAATATATAAAAACATACGAATTAATGTTTGGCAACAGTGTTGTTCAGAATTTTGGTTATAAAGCTGAAGATGTGTATCTCCCCCAAAATAAAACGAAGCATATTAGAGTTCATGTACTGGTGTCAGTACGAGTAATTTTTTTTTTAAAGAAACATTATTACGAATCATGTCGAATGGATTGCGGATCAACCAACCATTCAGGTTCGGCCAAACGTGTTCAAATCAGCGGCGGTCCATCCTCGGAGACCTCAAAACATATGCATGTTCCCCACACGGCCCGGCCCGTACGTTGATCGACGGCACCGGAACGCGCCGATCGATCACCCAGGTTGCAGCCCCGACGACACACAGTTGCAAAGGGTAACTATAGAGCTACTTATTAACGAACAATCGATCAGCACGCATTGGCATGCATCGGAGCTCTGGAGCGCGCACCGATCCGATCCGATCCGATCGATCGGCCCGCGCGTACGTAGCTAGCTAGGACGGTCATATCGCTGTAGTATAATGCATGGGGGCGCGAGATCGTAAACTAATTAACCGACCGGTAATATACATCACACGAACGAAATTAAAGATGAAACGAAGAGTGGGGATGACGCCAAAATCGGCCGTCTGCCGGGCGAGGACGCACCTGCGGGCACTACGTACTCCGATGCGGCGGCCGGATCGAGCGGGGCGGAACGGCGTCGAACCTGGACGCGGCGATCGCTGCCTGCCTCCCGTTGCTTGCGGCTGGCTCCTTGTCTTCTGTCTGGGAAATGGAATGGAGCGGGGTGGATGGATCTGATTTGAGAAAGGGGGACTATTTATACGCGCCCCGGCTACGAGCGGCGGGGAGAGTTGCAAGGAGGGAGAGGGAGCGCGCGACGCGAGCTTGTAGCGCGCCACGGTACCAGAAATGGCGCGGGTAGGGCGAGGTGCTCCACTAGAAATAATCAGCACCTCCAGGATGCCTTGTCTACGTTCCCATTCCGGTAAATAAAAACACCGACACATCAAGCATTGGCACGTTCCGCCGATTGACGCAGCAAAGTTTTCATGCAGAACTGATTGATCTTTCTTCGAAATGTATGGCATGCAAAGCTACAAAAAGATGGAAGAAATCTTCTATGCTGAGAACGTTTTCCCCCGGTACAACCAACCACGGCAAGGGGGATCAAGTAACAGTGAAAAGGTGGAGGACCGGAACAAGTGCGCTGCCCGCGTCGCGCAGGTGGCGACGACCCCATGCATAATGCCATCCTAGGACAACCGACAACGTAAGCGCGGGCCAAGCAGCAGCAGGCAGATCGCATGTTAGAGTTCCCCGTTCACCATCAGCGTCGCGTCAGTAAGGTATAAGAGCATCTTCGGTAATGCATTTCAAAATAAGGCCTCTACTTTCGTTTTTCAGACTGGCGTGTAAAAATAAGGGCCTAAAATCTGACTTCAACTCCAGCAGTAAACTGGCCCAAGACCCTATTTCATGTGAGACCTAGTAAAAAACAATAGGACCCACGAATAAGAGGGAAGATCGGATGACCCTAGAAATGAGGGCTTGGAGATAGAGTTTGAGAGGTCATGCAAAATAAGAACCCAAGTAGAGTCTTTGCTGGAGATGATTTTTTGACACAAACTCCTAAATAATAGAGTAGTGTCCTAAATAGAGGCTTTGCTGGAGATGCTCTATGAGCCCCGCTGCGCCCGGCATGAATAATGCGTAGAAGATTTCTGGAAGAAGGTAATTTGGGGTCCGATCGATGGAATGGAAGGGGAGACGCACCGATCACCCTTTTAGAATCTTTGGTACGGGTTCATGTTCATGCATGGAGGAATCGAGAGTCCATCGGACCAACGCGACGTGGACACGCAGATCGATCAGCACGCTTAGCTTTCCCTGGCCGCTCGATGAACAGAGAGTCGCAGAGACCAGCAGTGTGCAATTATGCATACGCATGAGGAAGGCAAAATGACAAAACACGTAGACATAGGGAATCAATTAACAGATGGAAAAAAAAAAAGGATAGCGTGGTTAGATGATGAAATTGACACGACACACAGCTGAGCTACAGTTTTCATGGAAGCTACGACATACGCCATCTGTTTTTAAATTATTGTCATCATTGATTTTTTAGTTACGTTTGAACATTCGTTTTATTCCCCCCCTTCGCCTTTTCTCCCGAAAGCTCCCCAACAGTGCTTGCAAGGACCGCTTCCTCCAGGGCCTAGTCCGGCCCCTCCCCTGCCGTCACCGGCTTGCCGGCGGCGATTTCCAGGGTGAGGGACCCTTCCCTGTACAGCTCTAGTAGTATTAGGTTTTAGATATATAGATCTTTTCGCAGCTTCTCCGGATTGCCGCCATCGCGTTGTGCGATTTGTTCTTGCGCAATTTCGTTGATTCAGCTGCTCCTTTTGTCCCTTGTGGTTGTAGGCATTATGCCTTGTGTTCTCCCCTCCGGATTCCTCCCCGATGGGTGTTTTTCCCCTTTTTTCTCTTCTTCTTCCTTGCTTTCAGATCTGATACCTTGGAGTGGTAGTGTTGGCTAGTTGTCTCTGTTGCAGTTCGTGGTTGAGCACTAGAGTTCTTTGGCTCTGGCTTGGGTTGATCGCTTCCTCAAGCTGATCCCTGGAGCCGACTGGAGAGCTTCTCATGAGTCGAGCCCGGTGAAGCTTCATCTTAATCTACGGCTTCGACCTCTTTTACCTCAAGTGCAGCGTTCGTGGAGGCCGCTGGGCGGGCCGCTGGCGTGCCAAGCGAGTTGCCTTCTGAGACTTTTTCCCCATCTTTTCAGCGAAGGTTTGATGGCTTCTTCTCCTTCTTGCCATTCACTTCGGCGTGGCCCTGTAAAGATGGAGGTGCTCCTGGCTACGGTTCTGCTTCTGGAGCTCCGGCGACTCTGCCTTCTCCAGAGACGGCGATGTCTACGGCGGCGGCTGTGTGCTCTCCGGCGGCGGTGGACATTTCCATTTGAGGACCTGGATGATTGTATTTTGTGTCCTCTTCTATAAGCTCAAGAGCCTCAGTGGTATTTCTTTCTTTTGTAAGGGCTTTGTGCTATTTTGCTGTATCAGCTGAAGTAATGGAAGTTTCGAGCCCCTTGTGGGCGTGTTTCCCTCAAAAAAACATTCGTTTTATTCAAAATATTAGTTTAAATATGTAAAATTATTATTTTTTATTTCAAGTTTCTTTATTAGTGATATGACAAATCATAACAAAATATATGATAGATTTAAATTTTTTAATAAGACAAATGGTCAAACGTGCACTAAAAAAGTCAACGGTGACAACAATTTAAAAACGAATAGAGTATAAATTTTGATAGTATGGTCAGATATATAATGCAAACGAAATATCAATACAGTTAGGAAAACCCGAGAGGATGAATGGATGATGCAAGTGGGGAGCTCGACAACAACGCTGCTTGAGCACAAGGGATGCTCAGAAATCACAATGCTCCTACGACAAGACTCGTACTTAGACGTATAGGATCAACAAGGCTTTAACAGAGGGGGGGAAAGGATAGTGTGGTTTGATGATCGATGACACGACACACAGAGCTACAATCCAATGGAAACTACGACATAATAAAAATTACGATGATAGTGTGGTCAGATAATGCAGTTAGGAAAATACAGTTAGGAAAACCAGATGATTAATCATGCAGTGGGACAGCTCGACACAACACCGCTTGAGCAACATTATCAAAAAAATCAAAAACAAAAAAGCTCGACTGTTTATTTTCCACTCAATTTTTCGTGCAAATTAATTTTTGTAGGTGAATTATGTGACCATAATACCCTCGCCAGGCTGGTTTCATTGTCTAGTCGACCCCTTTCAGACTTGATGTGCTCCCAGTTCTTATTATTGCTCGGTTGCCGTCAGCCAAGATCTCATCAACCTCGGTCCACATCACGATGTTTTCATGGCATCAAAAGAAACTAAGCTCTCATGAACATATGATTGAGATTTTGTAAATCTCTCGTCACATTTGGCTGGAAAATTTACCAATTGCCGAACGAAACGCCGCTTTAAACATAGGAGACTGGGCCGATGGATTTCACCATTCCGGTCAAACCCAACGCACCGGAAACAAGAAAACGAATACAAAAGGGAAAAGGCTCCTCTCGGCTCTCTACATCTCCTCTGCTCGCCGTCGTCCAAAAGGAAGATTCTAATAATAAATGTTGTTGATAACTCCAACGTCTCAACTGCGTTCGGCCGGCGGTCCAATCATCTGCGCTCGCATTATCCGCCGCCTTGTTTAATCAGTCTACGTGACACAGTCGTCACAGATTCCTCCTCCTGGTGTGGACTGTTCTGTCCAGTGTGCGTGCGCGCAAGCAACCGAGCCGGAGCGCGAGGCTACCGGCCGGAATTCGCCATGAGGCCACCATCGTCGCCGGACCGGCTTCCCCTCCTCCCCTTCCTCCTGCTCCTCGCCCTCCTCCCGTCGCCTCCGACAGCTGCCACGCCAGCGGGCGGTCCCGCCGCGTGGGAGGCGCTCCGCGTGGCGGCGCCCGGACGCAGGGCGTCGCCGGCGGAGCAGGAGGGGGCCGCGGCGGGGGTGCTCCGCCGGCTCCTCCCCAACCACGCGCGCAGCTTCCTCTTCCAGATCGACTCCAAGGTTGGTTCCCGGCACGACGACCTGCTGGCTGCTGGAATGGAATGTTTGTTGCTGCACCGCTTAGCCCCCTGTTTTCGGGATAAATTTAGTGATATTTTGTTGTGTGTTTTTATTTTGGCTGCTCCAGGGCAGCGTCTGCGGTGAATCGAGCTGCTTCAGGATAAGCAACATTGCTGGCGACTCGGGCAAAGGCGGTGCAGAGATTCTGTATGTTCATCTTCACCCAACCACCAGTCACACGACTCGTACTTTGTTTCTGTTCCTCGGACGGACCTGTAGCTTTCTTGCGGCCACAGTTGTAGCCTGGCACTTGCCATCATATGCTGGCTTGGCATGCTTCACCACCATATGCTGCATCGACGAGTATGATACACATTACTTAGTGAAGCCCGATTATTGTTCAAGTTCCTGTTATATATTAATTTCGCTGCATGGAGTATGCGTTGCTCCAGTCGTGACCACTCCCTCCTTATATGGCTTTGCTTTTGGTGTCGTGGTTTTCTCAAAATTCAGAACCCTGTTTGATTTTTGTTCTTCAATTATGCACTAGGAATGTATAGACTGCAATTTCTTTACAATTTGTTATGGCCCCATTGCAAGGAATCATCTCTTCATGTTTATGGTGCACAGAATCCAGGGAACAACTGGTGTTGAGCTCGCGTCTGGCCTCCACTGGTACTTGAAATACTGGTGTGGCGCACACATCTCGTGGGATAAGACTGGAGGTGCACAACTGGCATCGATCCCTTTGCCTGGGTCTCTACCGCAGGTGAATGGGGCAGGAGTGAAGATTGCACGTCCCATCCCATGGAATTACTATCAGAATGTCGTCACCTCCAGCTGTGAGTCATTTCTTGTCTTAAATCTGTATTTCATTTTATTTTATTCCAAAGTTACTCATTCTGTGAGCCTCAAGCTCAGGTTCCTCATTACACTAAGATATTCGACCATCTAGGTGCACTGCAAATATAAATGCATTATGTGGTTCTCAAGATATGATCATTGCAACAAATTGGTGTAGTGCAAATCTACTATGCTACGTTCATAACAACATTTTGTATTAAGAATTTTGTTATGCGCATATTTTGGTGTATAGTTTATCAACTCTCTTAAATTATTGTAGTGTTTCTGTAGACTCCTTTGTGTGGTGGGACTGGAAAAGATGGGAGAAAGAAATTGACTGGATGGCACTTCAAGGAATCAACCTTCCTTTAGCATTTACTGGACAGGAAGCAATTTGGCAGAAAGTTTTTAAGGTAGTATGAGAGACATCTATAACATTGAAATGTTTGATCAAGTTTTTGCAACTTCTTTTAACATAGTTCTCTGACCGGTATGGTACTGCAACTTATTTAGAAATAAATAAATTATGGGCCAGATGTTTAGACCAAGCAAAACCTGGATGACTATAAAGTTCATTTTTATTCGTATCTTGTGCCATTGCCCAATCCTGGCCTAATAGGCTTGTTGAACATGTTAAGACCAATTAGAACTTAAATACAGTGCTTGCTCATATTAGCATGGCCTTGTCAGTGCCAGCAAATACAAAAAAAAAAATTGTATTAGAAAAGGCTATAATTGCAATGATCACATAGCAAAGCAGCAAATAAGATGTCACATTTTTACCTTGAATTGGTTCTGGCTCTGTAAAACTACCAAGGCCTTTTTTAAACCATTCGCACTATCAATAGTTGAGATAGTACCTTGATGAGTTCCCAATGCTTTTCTTATCGTGTTATATATACATCGAATTTTGTCTCGACATGCGGAAAATACAGAAAAAAATGAACTTTCATGGACACTAATTATCGAAGTAATACCCTTGTTGCTATATTTGGTGTTTTCTTCAAATATCTGAAACCTATAAGTCACTATCTGCGTTCTTTTGGGTATTGTCTCCATTTCTATTCTTCCTGTCCAAGTCATTGTAGATCTGTTTCATACTATGCACTTTGTCTTTAATCTCACATTCTGTTTGCGCCATGTGGTGGTTGTTGACTTCTGTTTAGAGTTTTAATGTCACCAACAGGGACTTAGATAATTTTTTCGGCGGGCCAGCTTTCCTTGCATGGGCCAGAATGGGGAATTTGCATGGGTAAGATTTAATTTTATTTCCTATTGCTTGATTGGTAAAATTATGATATAAACAGTATGATATTTGCAAAATAAGTAAGGCTTTATTGTCTAATACTGTTCTTTAGTAAATAGTTTCCTTGCGTATAAGAAGAAGTGTTCACAAAATTATGTTCGACAGTGTACAATTCATTACATTACCATTGTGAAAAAATATCATTTTGTGTGTTCTTGTTTGGGATTTTATTATTACAGAATTCATTGCATAGAAGCTAAGTCTTTCTCCTGCTTGAATCTTTTTTCTCTTAAAGGGGTCCTTTGGTAACTAAAGCAGTGCCCATATCAACTGACAAATAAGATTTAATTTGGAAATATGAACTCTTGATGGTACATATTTGTTGGTTTGATGCTAAGTAATTTTTGCAAACTTTTTAATATCTTAAAAGGCTTTGTTGTTGTTTTAATCGCTTAGGTGGGGTGGACCACTTTCACAAAACTGGCTGGATCAACAATTGGCTCTGCAGAAGAAAATACTATCCCGCATGATTCAACTTGGGATGGTTCCTGGTATGTATTTTCTGTTTTATAGTCCAGGATTAGGACTAAGGTTCTTTACTATTCAGCTAATACTATCATATCTATACTGCTTTTTTCAGCTGTCTTTCAAGTAAGTATGGTAATATTCACTTAATGCATTTTTATATAGCTTACTGGTCAATGTACTTTGATAGTGACATTCTGTTACTATAATATGTTAAATGCTCTTTCAATATTTATCTTACAATGCACTACTGTTTTTACAGTTCTACCGTCATTCTCGGGAAATGTACCAGCTGCTTTTAAAAACTTATTTCCGTCTGCCAACATAACTAGGCTTGGTGACTGGTAATGAACCTTACTATTTGATTTGCATCTGTTTTGCCTGAAATTCGTGCTAAGTTAGGAACTACTGTATTTGTGGCCTTAGCGGAAAACCAAATTATGTAGTTTTCCCTTGTAAATTTGTAGCTTAACTTTAACTATTGTTAGTCATGAAGGCTGAGGTCCACATTTTTACTGATTATTATTTTTATTATTATTTCTCTTGTCGAAAATTGTCTTTAGACATATGCAAGACTGTAGTAGACCGAAAGGCTTAGGCTCTCAGTTTTGTTCACCTGTACGATCTAACTCTAAACTAACTGTTGATTACATTCATAATGTCTTTCCAAGTAATTTCCCGTGGTTATTAGTGGTCCCCAGCTATCTAGAAGATTGTAGTAGGAAAATAAACGATTTCAGATGTCATGTTCGTTAACTTTTAAATTGCCATGAAAATGTTTCTAGTTCTTACAGGGAATGGACCCACATTATTTAGGCCACAAACACGTTACATATCATCCAACAATTTCTTGGTTAAGGCAATTATGCATGCATGACAGCTTGAATTATATGAGATAGAAGAAAGATTCAGACTCCTTTTTTTTTTGGCAATTACAGTAGGGGAAGCCCCTACTGTTGTTTTCATAAATAAAAGGAAAATAATGCACTGTACAAGGCCAGGAGGCCAAGAAGAAGAAAAGGAACACTAAGTTATGTATAAACCGAACTAAGCTAGAGCTCAAAAGAACTGTACAAGAGCCTAAGTAAGCTGATCAAGCGATTCAGACTCCTTCACTTGAGACTAAGTTATCAAAACTTTCAAAACAATGTGTATTGTCAGTGCTCTTTTGGTTGTTTAAACATCAGTTGACTAGCATTTCAGCTTGCAAATTCCTGCATGAAAGGTGCTTCTTTTGAATTTTCCCATGATAATTATTTATCTTCTTGAGTCCATTGATGGTGATATTTAACTCTGCTTCAGGAACACTGTCAATGGTGATCCAAGATGGTGCTGCACTTACCTTCTTGATCCTTCGGATGCACTGTTTATTGATGTGGGGCAGGCTTTTATCAAGCAACAAATAAAAGGTCTACCACTGTTATTTTTCTTTTCAAGATATGATACTTCAGCATGTTCCAATTCCTTGACACTGTTTCCACAGATAATCCATGAAGTTGCTAAATCCAATCAATAAATTAATAAGATTGTACTTTTGATGCATGTATATAGAAGTCTTATGCTTTTCTTTTATCTTTGGGACCTATGCAGAATATGGTGATGTGACCAACATATATAATTGGTAAGCCTTGTTAATCTGCTTCTTTGGAATCTCCTAATTTTGCTGAATGATTGCGCTAGTTGGACCAAGGTTTGGCGATCAGATGTTATTTGTGTGATTTTTTTTCTTTCTTTTTCGTATATAGAGATGACCCGCTGATTGCTAAAATATTTTTGAAAGAAGTGATTGTGATTCTTGTGGCAGGAAAATTTAAATGTATGAGTAACAATTCAGTTCTATGGTTGTTCCTAACCAGTAAATAACAAAGCATGATTTATCTTTGAACGAAGTTAGAGGACAAGATTCCCTCTGTTCTGATGGATTGGATTCAATCGACTTATCATGCCTAATTATAGATGAGATGGACTTGTTATTTATTCAATATTGACATTATGGGCTAGAGGTCAATACAGTACATGAGACCTTATGACTCTAGACCAAATCTACAGTAAAACTGTTGCTTCCTTGACATCAAAACCAGAATCGTTATTGCTTGCTTTGCTTGGTCCTTTGTTTAGCTATCCTAATCGTTATTGCTTGCTTTGCTTGGTCCTTTGTTTAGCTATCCTGGGAATGATTTGGTTCTTCGTCCTGCATTGAGCATAGAATTAGAGTACCTGTACTATCTCCTATTACGGACTGATAGTGGATAGTACGTATTTGTAGATCTTGTGTCCATGCACTATGTCATCCTGGTCAAATCTCACTGGTTAATCATCTGTTTGGCATTCTGTTTATTTATGTTACGTCCTATCTTTCTGTTTTTTCTATCAACACCATATACAAATCTATCTACATTGTCAACATCGGCTGTTGCTTTCAGTGACACGTTCAATGAGAATACCCCACCTACAAATGAACCAGCATATATTTCATCACTTGGTTCTGCTATCTATGAAGCAATGTCAAGAGGCAACAAGGATGCAGTGTGGTTAATGCAGGTGTGCTAAGCCTTCGTTTACGTTTGCGTTATATGAAGTGATCTTAATCATACAATCTCTCCTGTATCAGTTTACAGAAAACTTAAAAAGGAAAATCTTCCTTACACCGTGATCTGCTAACATAGGAAGAAAAAATTTGTTTTTGCTCTACGTTCTTTAGCAGACATGATTTGGATGTTCAAACAATTGGAAATCTTTCAACATTATATATTTCATTCCCTTGCCTGATGCAGGGTTGGTTATTCTATTCAGATGCATCGTTCTGGAAGGAGCCTCAAATGAAAGTAAGCTCATGTCTTTACATCCATAACTTCTTTTAGCATTCATACAAGCACACATGATTGGTATTTTCGCAAAACAAAGCATTGCGCATTTAGTATGTGAAAACTCTTTGAAACGATTAAGCATGTCCCTCTTGACTTTCAGGCACTACTTCACTCTGTTCCAATTGGTAAAATGATAGTCCTCGATTTATTTGCTGATGTCAAGCCCATATGGAAAATGTCCTCGCAGTTCTATGGAGTGCCATACATCTGGTATACCTTTTTCCCCACTGTCAGAAAGTTCTAGATTACTCTAACTGCTAAAAGAGCACCAGTTTCTTATTGACCAACCAAGTTTACTGATTAATTTGCTTCAATTAGGTGCATGCTACACAACTTTGGTGGGAATATCGAAATGTATGGCATACTCGATTCAATTTCATCCGGGCCTATTGATGCTCGTACAAGTAACAATTCAACAATGGTATGTGCGATTTAATGTGCAGTGTAAAAAAAAAATTTCCGTTCGATATTTCATCAAAAGCTTAAAAATATGTATCTCCTTCTGCATCCGACTTTTAATGTGCAGTGTAAAAAATTTACTTTTTTTTTCTGGAATTCAAAGCTCTTTATCTGCTTCTGGTTATTCTGCTTCACTGGCTATTCTGTAATCTTATATGATATGTAATGAATGCTAAAGAACGTATCCATTTTTAGTGCTCATCTAATCTGAGTACTAACATTTGGCACTTGCTTTTGTTTAGATCGGCGTTGGCATGTGTATGGAGGGAATAGAGCATAATCCAGTTGTTTATGAGCTGATGTCGGAAATGGCATTTCGTAGTAAGGAAGTCGAAGTTGAGGTGAATACATCAAACATATACCTGGCATTTTACATGTTATGATTTACTTACTTTCATAGTTACAACCCAGGCTCTGTGCAGACTAGGACTTCACTATCTTAATAACTATGCTTCCTTTCTCATTTGATCATTTCTGTACCACACTCTCTCTGTATGGAGTATAAGCTTCAATCTTCATATAGTTGCTATCTTACATTTAAGTAAATTATTGTATTATTGAGGAGAAAGGGTAAATTATTATTAATATGTTACTATATCTCACCCTTAACTTGAAAGATCAAATGATGATTCATATACCATCTTCTGCTTAAGTTCTTTCCTTTTCTTCTTATGTTGTAGCAATGAAATCCAGGTATCTGTTGAATATTTCCATATCTATGGTCAAATGTATGCAGCTGCGGTAGGGAAAAAAGGGTTTATACAAAATGTCAAGTTTTTTTTAAAAAATTTCTTCTTGGAAATTGTCTATGTGGTTGTGTTAATTTGATGTGTATGACTTATGAGGTATATCTGTCGTAGAGATCCATATCTATCTCGTGACTTCTGTCTCAAATTTACTATGGCTTTGTCCGGTATTAGTGCTTTCAATGTCTGTTTTACATTTCTTGGAGTCAGCTGCACCTTTTACTTTGTTTAGTCATTATAATGCTACCATATCTAATATTTGTACTAACTTTTCAGGATTGGTTAAAGAGCTACTCCTATAGACGATATGGTCACACAAATGCTGACATAGATAAAGCTTGGAGTCTCTTGTATCATACGATATACAATTGCACTGATGGAATTGCGGTGTGATTTCATACCGACGCTCCTTTATTGCAACTATGCAGTACTTGTCCTCGGAGTAATATGCTTTCATATGCTGGTTGCAGGATCATAATAAGGACTACATTGTTGAATTTCCAGACCTAAGTCCAAGCGCCGTCAGCTCCAAACGAAGGGGTGTGTCAATTGCAAGTAAATACAGGGGGTTTTTGTTAAGTGAGGTCTCAGCAAGCCTGCCACATCCACATCTATGGTATTCAACAAAGGAGGCCATCAAAGCTCTTGGAATGTTTATTAATGCCGAAAATGACTTTTCAGAAAGTCACACATATAGGTTTGTATGCATCCGTCTCAATGTCTGAGACCAAACTTTTACCTTTTTCAACTCTTGCATACTCTATTTTTTGTGATAGCAATAGGTTTCATCCTTAGAGCCCCATTCAGGATACCAAATCGTATTAGGAACTAATAATTATGAACCATCTCATATGTAGACAAGAAACTGTTTCGAAAATAAATATGTTTATTACTCATGTGCCACTTGTATAGTTGTAGTTAAGAAAGCCAACTTAGTGGGGGTGGCAGAATGCATTAATTTTACAGCACAGGCGAAGCAAAGATTTGACGAAAGGGTGGAACATTAAACAAAAAAAAAATAATGATGAGACTTCTATTTTGTTACTGAACCGATTGTGCTGCTTAGCACTTACTTTGCTTTTACTGTTACCACAGGTACGACCTTGTTGATCTAACTAGGCAGTGTCTGTCAAAATTAGCAAATGAAGTGTACCTTGATGCGATGAGTTCGTACAAGAAGAAAGATTCTAATGGTCTGAACTTTCACACAAAGAAATTTCTCGAGCTCATTGTGGATATTGATACACTACTAGCTGCTGATGACAATTTTCTGCTGGGCACTTGGTTGGAGAGTGCAAAAAGCCTCGCAATGACTGAAGATGAACGCAAGCAGGTGATTTCATATCCGTCATATTTAATATATAGATATTAGATCAATCTTCTTTTATGAGACTGAATTGAAACTGTTTTATCAGTACGAGTGGAATGCTAGAACTCAGGTGACAATGTGGTATGACAACACGAAGACCGAGCAGAGTAAATTGCATGACTACGGTAATGTCTAGCACTGACACCTGCTGTCAATACAACATTTCACCTCTGTATCACTAATTGTTGTTTCTTCACATAATCACCAGCTAATAAATTTTGGAGTGGGCTTCTGAAGAGTTATTACCTCCCACGGGCGTCAAAATACTTCGCTTACTTGACAAGGAGCCTGCAAGAGAACCAGACCTTCCAGCTGGAGGAATGGAGAAAGGATTGGATCTCGTACTCCAACGAGTGGCAATCGGGGAAGGAGCTGTACACTGTGAAGGCCACAGGCGATGCTCTAGCGATCTCCAGATCTCTGTACAAAAAATACTTGAGCTAGTTGCGGCCACAGCTTTGGATAGTTGACTAGGGCCATAATGCACAGATGACTGAAATAAACGGGTGGTTTTATTTCATCTTTCTGTCCCACGTAGGCGTGTGACAGCAATGAAAGACTCAGTTGTAAAAACCACTAAAAAAACATTTACAAATGGTTCAAAAGGATATGCAGAGAATGTTGCTTGTGTAGCGCACCCCGCCTGTTGGGCCTGTCGGTTCGGTTCAACCAAGTCGAGACTCAAGCGGCTCTGCTATTTGCTAGGTGGGCCTTAGAAGGCCGTAGAAGCAAAGGGCCTTGGAGAGATGGACCTGGGTAACCAATTTAGGCCCGAAACTCCAAGGCCCAACAGTGCCCGGTAGCGCCAGTGCCAGTTGCCCATGCTCACTACCGCCAGCGCCAGTTGCCGGTGCCGGGCACTGTAGTCTGTAGCAGTTACTCCGCCCGTTTCTCAAAAAAACAATAAGAAAAAAAAAACAGTTACTCCGCCCGGCAAAACAGAAGAACTCCAGCATGTCACGCTTCACCGCTTCTTCGGCTATCTAATCCCCCCACCTCTTTCGCCCTCACATAAATTCTCTGTCTCTCCCTTTCTACGGATCGCTCGTCCTCTCCCAACCAAACTCGTCCCCGCCTCACCTCGGAGCCTCCGGCCGGCCCGCCATCCCCAGCGGTATCCTTCGCGCTCCAGCTCGTCGCTTCCTCGGCCGGACCAGTAGCCGATCCGATCGAGAGCGGGGGGAGGTCAGCGTTGCGAGGCCAGACCGTCAGCGAGCGCCATGGCCGCGGCTGCCGCCGACTCCGATCCTGCCGCCGTCGCCGCCACCTCCACCTGCGCGCACTGGTCCGTGGTCGCCGCCCCTTTATATTTTCCCCCCCTTTTTTGCTGCGTCCCTAATTCGTGGCGCGCGTGTGCCACGGGTCAATGTCGCGTGGGCTTGGATCTGAGCTGGGGAGGACCCCGATCAGATCGAGCCTTTTGTTTTGTCGGCTCGTGATCTGACTTATGGCGTGATCAGCACGTTCTGATCGCTGTGCAGAATTTCGGAGCTCCACCGGGTGTAGCCATGGAGTTTGGGCTGACCCGGCATTGGAACATGAATATTTACGGTGTCCCACTCAACTAGAGACGATGCATCCTAGTTTTTGCACCTCGAACAATCGAATTACACGATCAGTAGATGTACTTCTAGGCAGTGTGGAAATATTATTTGTGGGAGTGACTCTTTTAGAGAACAGTCTGAAGAGAATGGCTTAGGACTTGTGATCGTTGATACCAGAACACGGTTTATGCATTTTATTCGATTTGATGTCAGGTTCTACCCACCTTGTTCATGTCCTCCCTCGTTTTGGGGTCTTTTTACTTGTCACATGCTCCCTCGGTTTTGAATTTGTTGGCGTTTGAGCTACCAACGTCAACAAATTTAGAACAGAGGGACTGTAAAAAAAGGATAAACAGAAGGTGAACGTAGCGGTAGTTGATAGAGCTATGGGATCAGCATTTTGGCATCCTAGGGTGCTTCTAACTACTATTGGAACTCAAGTTCTAGATGATTTCATTCAGTTCTAGTTTCGTGGACACAATGCTCGTTTATTGTTTGCCACATTGGATGATAGCTATCATTTTAAGCCTTTATTTGTCTTTGTGTTTCTTCAGTCAGCGAGAGATCCTGTCTTCAAACATAGACTTGCACTCTGTACACTGTGCTCGTAACCTTCAAAAGTGCCAACACTGTGGAGAGATGGTTCCCAGAAAGCTTATGGATGAACACTACAACGAAAACCATGCACCGGTATGTCTGCAATCAGACCACTGTGATATTTTAGACTTCCATTTTGTTCCTCTTTGAATCTTTGTAAAGTCAATGATACTCGTTTCCATTTTGATGCTGCCCGTTAGTAGCTCTTGGGTAAAGTATATAGGAAAATCAGAACATATACTTGATAGTACAATGCATAGTTCATTAGTTAATGTAGATATTGCCAAAGTACCTACCCCAACTTGCTTGGGACAAAAGGCTATGTTGTTGTTGTTGTTGTAGATTTGCCATACTAAAAATCAAAATTATAGTCCAATTTGGTACTGTTCTCCCTCATTTTTTTTTTCTCTCATCGCACTGACAAGGAGTACAAGGTTCTTGTAGTCGTGGTTTCTTTTTTATTCGTGTGTGTATGTGTTAAGTTGATGAACTGACCTAGGAGATAGTTAAACATTCTAAATCTATAGGAAAATGGGGGCTTAGAACATCTTTTTAGTGTTTATTTTGTGCACTAAATATATTACCTTCCACATGCAGTTATATTGCGCCCTTTGCAAAGAAACAATAGAACGTGAAAGCTGGGGTGTTCATAAAAGTGAAAAGTGCCCACAAAGAATGGTCGCCTGTGAATATTGCGAGTTTGAATTGCCTGCAATTGATCTTCATGAACATCAGGTATGATTTGTTACTGCCTTTGAAACTATGCGCCTTTCAGAAGTTATTTTATGTGTGTTCTGATCAAGCTAGTTTGATATGCAGGATGTATGTGGCAACCGAACAGAATACTGCCAGACATGCAGAAAGTATATTAGACTGCGTGAGTTGGTAGGGCATGAAATACAGTGCCATATAAACTCAAACGGTTCTGCGGAGACATCAAGGTATAGACAGTCACCCTTTTCTACATAATTCTGTTTCATTTTCATATAACATTGATGTGATTCAACATATAACAATATTGCAGCTGTTTATTTCTAACGAAGTTAGATTTTTCTTACCAAGTTGAAATAATGCTTATCCATTATGCAAATAAATACGCTGGCCTTTTTTACTTCAGCTTTCACTTTTGAAGAAGTTGGATGCCAACTTAGAACTCCAATTCTTTCTCAAAAATTTGATGTTTTGTATGATTCATATACAGTTGATATGATCCAACATATAATGTACTGCTACTTTTTATTTATGATGAATATGGATTTTCTTGCCAACTCAAAGCCATGAAGGTCCATTGTAGAAATCAAATACACTAGCCTCCCTGTTTCAACTTTCTTTTTTTTTTCTTGAAGAAGTCAGATTCCAACTTTTCTTTTTAAGTCCAATCCTGAAGTAATGCCATACTTTGGAGCTAATCAAATGCTTATAATTCAGTGCCAGAACAATTCCAGAGAGAGAGATGCGACCTCCGCCACCGGTACGGCCAGCACGTCCTGCCCATGGTTCACCGCACAAGCGGCTGCTCTTCACAATTGCTGTAACTGGAATAGCAGTTATGGTCGGCTCAATACTGTTCCAAAGAGACGAGAGTTTTTAACTCTAGTAACCATGGACCCTTCTGTTGTCGAGTGATATGGATGTCATAAGAGGTTTCTTGATGTACAATAACCCCGTAAAATCAGTGGATAAATCGTGTTTTTATGAGAGTATAGTTGCAGGCATGTATGCCTAAAAAGCAAAATAATGTATATATGTTCTCAGTTCTGTAACTTGTATTTTCTTTCAAATCAAACTTTTGGATCTGTTCATCTGCTGTGACGAGAATTTATGCAAGCTGAAGCTGCAGATGATTTGTACGATCAGATTTTTTATCTGAAACTGCAACACATTGCAGCCATTGTGGCGTCCGATGGGAGAACGAATGGTGAGTTTGCAACGGGAAGCTGCCTAGATATTGGTTGGATACAGCATTACTTTATTTTGCTTGACTTTTAACCAGGTTGTTTTCAAGTTTTATCAAGTGGGTTAGATTGTTAGGTTTAGCTTGGACTGATGCCAAGTATGTCAAGCAATTTTAAAAGCTAAACCTTCCTGTCCTTAGGATTACTCAATTTGGACATTTTTGCGGTCCAGAGTTTTTGCACAGGCAAAACATTCCGTCTGAATTCTGTAACCAACAAGTGCAGTGCCATTTCATATATATACTGACTGTAACTGATAGTTTCCATACATGTGGTAAACAAGACGGCGACTTGGTTTGGACATCTAGTCCAACTCGTAACCTACAAATCTGTCCAAAATATATAATGGACCACGGACAGGAAAACATATGTTCATGCAGCATCAGCAGCAGCTCATTGCCCATGCTTTTGCTGGGCCAAGCCGTTTTGTAGAGAAGCTTATGGTTCTGCCCAGATATTGGCGGTTCAGCAACAGTCAGATGCAGTTAGTTACTGTCATGCCAACGGTTAAAAATGCTGCTGATCTCTGGAGAAGTTGACTCTGGCTGCTTCCTGAATAGGTTGAGAGATTGACAGCGAGGTTGAGCAGGTCAGGATTGCAGCATGTGATGCACACTGTTCACTTGTTCTATGAAAAAGTAATTAAACATTTACTGCAATTTGAAACTTACATGTTTAAATACTACTAATGAAAATCCATCATCCATCTACTGAATACAATTTGGTTATATTGATGATGTAATTGTCATTGTTGTGGTAAGCATATCTATTGAATAATCTTTATTTTTGTTTCTATAAATCATGCAGTATTCTGTTTTATACTGTTAATCGAAAACCACAAACAAAAGAGGTCTGATAGCATCGGACCATGCATATTAGACGAATATTCTGTTTTACCTTTTCAACTATGTATATCTTGGCGGGCTGCGTAGTGTTGAGCAAATCTGAGTACCAATGTGCATGCGAAAGATACGTAAAAATAATATCATCGATCAGATTCGAGTGTGTAACGCGGATGGAGGGCCATGATTTTCTCGGATCTGTTAAAACTGGTTCGTCACGCTTGCCAATATATATACCGTACTGATACAAAAAAGATATACGCACCCGTACAAAATTAAGTACGTTCAACGTGTAAATCCGTCACACCTCAACAAAACGGGTGGCATTCTCTTCGACGCGACTTGCGTGCGAGAACTGAGAAACAGTCATGCACGGAGCGGAGCGGGACTCCCACCAAACGCGGCCTCATCCCGAAGCGTCCAAAAGTGAAGCAACTCGTGAGTGCTCGTGCTTGCGGTGTCGTGTGGTCCGGCCGCTCCCATGGCAAGACTCGGTCGGTCGGACGTGAGGAGAGGAGATGATCCAGTCGTCGCACCCACACTAGCTACTGTAGCAGGTAAGCAACGCAACGAACAAAGAAAGCCAATCCCCACGCTTCTCAACGGCCCAACCAGCCCACCACCCCCACTAACACATTTTTTGCTAATACAACCTCGGCTATTTAAAAATTCGACGGCGAGACGTTGATATGTATAGTATTAAAGTTGTTCTCAAATCAAACTTAGCATGTGTCACTAAGTCTAAGGCCTTGTTTGTTTCGCACCTAGATTATATAATGATCTATAAACTGAGGGAGAGCAGCTTATTGGATTATGATATTGTAAATATTATAATTTAGCTATAATTTGAGACTTGTTTGCTTCAGCTTATGAATTATATAAGCAAGGTTATATAATCCGGGCGGGAAACAAAATAGGGTCTAAGTATCCAAACAAAACAAAATGCTCATATTCGTCTAACATTTTTTGATGGGAGGGAGTAGTTTTCTAGATAAGCAAACTTAACTCTAGATTAATTCACAATTTGTATTTTGTAACAATGTTTATTGTTTTGCTTTTTTAGTATTCTTTATGTAGCTAGTTTTTTAGTTTGTCGTTTGACGAAATAAGTTTTTACATTGTGTTTTACAGAAAAGCAACTGTTTATGCACTATAACTTACCTCTTTAATTGTTTCCAATATGCTCTGTGTTATCACTTGTGACAGCCAATCATAGAAAGATAGCTTCAGAGCGAAACTATGAGAGGCGGACAACAATAATAACGAGAGAAAAATGCTGGTGAGAGGGGGCAATGGCCCCCTCTCACCAGCATCTTGATTCGCCCTCAATCGATCATATCGTTGTTGATCTCATTGCGGCTCCTAATAGCACCACTATGACCACTACTTCTCACTTCCTCATTGGCGAAGCTTAGTTAGGGCTAGAGACTCGAAAGAAGAAGAAGCTTAGTTAGGGCTAGGTGAGCCATGCCCTGTCCAAATGTAAACTCCATTAGTTAATTAGCAATTATCCTGTCTATCATCATTTAATGGCTAATTAGATAGTTCGCCTCACGCTAATACTTCAAGCTCTGCCAGTAAGCTTATCATGCTGTTGCATCCAGTTAAGCACGGAATAGAAGCCATAGTCACTAGTAGTGACCACAGTTGACCAAAGAGTCTGACCCAATGTTATCACTGTTAATTGCTAACACATGTTCGTGGCACGCCGTATGGCCAATCTCCTTACTGTCTCCGGTTTTATACGTATCTTTGTTGGATGGTTTACTTGCTCAAGCATCTTTAGCACAAAGTAAGATTAGAAAAGGGCCCAAATACATGGGCCAGGGGCTTAACCGAAAAATAAACACGCATCACCTACTGTTAGCTACTGAGAGGAAGCGTAGAGAGCAAGCCCCCCCAACCCCACCAGCGAGCGAAAGGCTCCAAAGCCGCCAGCCGTAGCTGGGCCTGGTGAGACGGAGGCGGACAGACAGCGCCATCGCTGCCATCGCATTCACAGCGCTACCCTCCGCGTCGCTTTCCCTTTCCTCCCCCTCGCCGTAGTACGCTCCCTCCATACCACCGCCAGCTCCGCCTCCGCCTCCACCCCATCCTGTCCTTCCCCGCAAGCTACCGCCCAAAACCCAAACCCTAAGCGCCGCCTCGCTGCGGCGAGCCAGATCGGCGGCGGCGGCGGATCCAAATGCAGCGGCTGAAGTAGCGGGGGGAACGGCTGGCTCGGACGCGGCCGATCTGAGGTGGCGCAGGCGCGGGCGAGGTGGAGATGTCGTCCGCGCCGGTGTCGGGGGCGGCGTTCGAGCGGTACCAGCGCGGAGGCGGCGCCGGCGCCGCGGCGCCGGGCGTCGGCAACACGGTGCGTCGCGTCTCTTCGCGTTGCTTGGTTCCTTGCGTGCGTGGGTGGGATGGCGCGCGGGGTGCTGGGGGTTGGGGGGTTTGTTGCGGTTTTGGTATCCGATGCTGGTGGGCATCTCCGCCGTTTCGTGTATGGTTGGTAGTCGGTAGCTTGCTTGTGGAGTTCGCATGGACTTGAGCTACCAGAGTAACGCTTGTCTACTGTGGGGCTATATACCGCTGCTTATCTTCTATGAATAGGCTGGCTTTGACCCCGGGTTGGATTGTGAAGGAGGTGGCAGCTTGTATAGCTTCATCCCGCCCCCTAGTAGCTACGCTCGTCCAGACTGATGATGGTACTGGTTGGATACTGGCAATGCAGCTCAGATGCGTATTGGATGTAGCTGATTTGCCTTCGGAGCGTGGCGCGGATACACCATAGAATTGCATTTCTAGAGGTTTTGGGCTTTGCGAGTGTGACTCTGGACTGATGATAGATTGTCATTCTGTCTAATGGCCCTGCTGTGAATGACATTACAAGGGTTTTTTTTGCGTTGCTGAGATAAGTGATGCCAACTAAATCAGGCAGGACGAAAATGGCGTCGAGAGATGAAATTAAGAGCATACAGTAGCTAGATGAGAAATGAAGGAGTGAGGGATACTTCGCTTGAAAGAAGAAACATTTACATTTATCAGATCCCACACTCAAATTTATGTGCATTTCGTATGGATCAATGGGTTTATTAATGCAAAACATGTTTGGCAAACCTTATGGAAGTTCAAAAACTTTTTGGCATCGTTAAACCAACAAAGATGCTTCCACCGCAACATTATTAAATTAGTGTATTGCCACCGATCGGTTGATTTGAACTTACCACATTTAGCATGAAGTCAGATACTCTCCGTTATCACTAGAGCCGAAATAAAGAGAATTAATTGAAATTGGGATACTGTCGTGTTATTTTGTGCTCTGAGCCTCGAACCATAACACCGATCCTAGATCAGCCTGTGGTCGTATTTGATTGAAACCTAGGGTTTTGTGTGGGGGGCACATTGCAGTTCTTTATTTGTTATTGTGTATTACAACATGTCTGATGCCATATTCCAACCAGATCTTCAAGAGTGGGCCTCTCTTCATATCATCCAAAGGTACCCCCATATCTATCTCTCATACACAGTGTTGGTTTCCTGTGTGCTTCATCAATGTTCCTTCACTCAGTTTATGTGATGAAAACATCCGAAATCTGAAGTATCAATTCCTAATCAAAACTTTTCATTTGCTTTTGTGCCATTCATGATGGCTGTTTTGGAAGAATCTGTTTTAGTTTCTGGTGGTAAGCAGAGAAACAGAGGTGCAATGGAAGGGCGTTTTTATTTGAGGCTGAATCTTTCCTTGTTCATTGACTTGCTACTGTTTTATTCAAATTTTCTAAAGTTCTCATTGCATGCTGGGAGGCACCCATTTCTTTAGGTCCATTTGAAACGTGCATTTATGCTCATGCTGAAATGCTTACTTCTGTCAATATCTCTTGTTTATTGTGGAAGAGAACTCATGGGTCTGTACTTTTCAGGAATTGGATGGAAATCATGGAAAAAACGTTGGTTCATACTCACACGGACATCATTAGTTTTCTTCAAGAGTGATCCAGTTAGTATCTCTTGCCTTAAACTATTTTCTTTATTTGCGGAATGCAATAAATAGTTGGCTGGGTTAGAACACAACTTTTAACTTGTTCTGAAAGAGATAATTATGATCTGTAACACCTGGTTCTTGGAAAAAGTACAGTCCGAACTGAATATTAGGGTATTGCTGTAGGCTTGTGAAACTGCTACAGTAGTGTGGCTTACGGACTTTGTAGGTTAGAACTTGGGTTCTTCTGTCCACATCGCACACTTGATTAGCGAGTAGTCTGTAATCCTACTTGCCTACTTAATCCAGTTTTTGTTGCATCTGTGCCTGCTCACATAAACTAACGTCATACATGTGCTGAATAGCAGACTGATTATTGATTTTACTCTTTATTCTCATTGTAAGTCAAGCTCTGCTCTCTGTGGCCCTGTTTGCCACAGCTCCAGCTCCAGCTCCAACATACATGCTGGATTTTGAGCTTATGAGACAAAATAAAATGTTTTAGGTTTTTATTTTTAGTTCAAAATAAAAACAGAATGGTCTAACCGAAGATCCGTATTCCTTAATCCATCCACATTCTTGGAGCAGCTCCAAGAAGTCCACGGATTTTCTAGTGCTGGAACTCTGCGAAATGATGTTACCATATTCTGCATTTATTTTTCTGTGTATTGTGCTTATTCCTTAACTTGGACGTAGTTATGGGGAATGGTAAAGCATGCGCTATGGTAGACTTTGTAGTGCAGCATGCCACGATGTGGAGTTGTTTATTGGGTTGCTCACAACGTTAACTAATTAGATAAATAAGTTTCTTTGCAATGATTTGGAGTCTATCGATCAGTTTCTGTCTTTCTGATTGTTAGGCAACCTCTCAATGTAACGAGGAGATGATCACTGATAGAGGAAAAACAAAAGTAAAGGGCCATCTCATTGTTGTCTCTTTGCTGAATGCACCAATGCCCTCACCTTGCCCAGCTGGCCCTGAGGCCTGTTGTCAGTTATAATTAAGCGTTTTGTTCCAATTCCAATCTAGGACATACCATAACACAATATTCTTAGCTGTATCAAGCAACTTGTTCTTATTCCTTCATTGTTTTAAGTAGAGTTTAGTTGAACTGCTTAATGGCGGTTTACTTTCCCCCCCTCTTTCTATTTCAATTGGTCAATTTCTATCTTGTTTAAGCACACCTTCATTTGGCAAGTACTTACCCTTTGCTTGAATTGTAGAACACCTTGCCGCAGAGAGGTGGTGAAGGGAATGTGACTCTAGGAGGGATTGACTTGAATAATTCTGGGAGGTATTTATCTCATCCTTGTATTCCTTTTTTTTTTATCTTTCCTTTTTTATTGTGGTTGTTACGTATCATTAAATATTTACTTCCAATTTGCAGTGTGGTAGTCAGAGAAGACAAGAAGTTGTTGACTGTCCTTTTTCCAGATGGCCGTGATGGTCGTGCCTTCACCCTCAAGGTATTTGGTCCCTCTTTCAACTTAATAATTAGGTTCCTCCGATAGAAAGTGAGTTTACAAAAAACATATATTCATGTTTTTTTACCTTTTCAAAATTTACCTTTTTCAATACAGGCAGAAACTTCGGAAGATTTATTTGAGTGGAAAACAGCATTAGAAGAAGCTCTGGCACAGGCTCCAAATGCAGCTCTTGTGATGGGACATAATGGCATATTTCGTAATGACACGGCTGACACATTTGAAGGAGCTGTTCCAAATTGTTGGTCTCTTTATGCTGTTTCACTTTGGTGCTTCTCAACTTTCACAATTTTCGTTATTTAATGATGCGTTATTTTCGGCAGGGAGGGAGAAGAGGCCAACCAAGTCATTGGTAACAGGCAGGCCAATTCTGCTTGCACTTGAGGATATTGATGGCAGCCCTTCTTTCTTAGAGAAAGCCCTGCGCTTTCTTGAAAAACATGGTCGGGGCAAAACAGTGTTTATCTAGGCCTGAATCCTTTAGTGGTGCTCGGTTGATTACCTTAAAATGAATTTAATTGATTATCTAAATCTTCTGTTGCAGGGATAAAAGTGGAAGGAATTTTGCGTCAGGCTGCAGACGTGGAGGAAGTTGACCGGAGGTTGCAGGAATATGAGCAAGGTGGACTTATTTCCTTCGAATAGAATTAATAAGTCTGTGTTGTTGCTGTAGTGTCCTTGTATTGATCAAACTGTATATAATTTTGATTCCATACCAGGAAGGACCGAGTTTTCAGCAGACGAGGATGCTCACATTATTGGTGACTGTGTAAAGGTACCTTTGTCGTACCTATATCATTGTGCCTTATTAATTTTTTTTGGGAGCTTCACAGATCACTAATAGTTGTTTTTCTCACTAACTAATACTGGTTGGGACATCTCTGGCAGCATGTTCTCCGAGAGCTTCCATCATCCCCGGTGCCTGCTTCGTGCTGTACGGCATTATTGGAATCGTTTCGTAAGTGTGCCGTTTTGAGTTTATCCCAGATCTTGGTTTATTAGTGAACATAAGGGCTCTGTGTATCCTATTTGTTTAACGTTTTCTGTGCGGCTAATTGTGCCTACTCTGTTCTACTTGTATAGGACTGGAGACCAAGGAGGCCAGGATAAATGCTATGCGCTCAGCTATATCTGAGACTTTTCCTGAGCCCAACCGGCGGTTGCTACAAAGGTTAGGTTTACGGTTTACATTTTTATATAACTCACAATAATTTTTTCACCGAATCTGCTGGTCGTACTTTTCTTTTTTATCTCCTTTTTATTAATGATGTTCAATATGTTAAGTTCTCATTGAAACACTTGTTTTTTGCAAAAGCACATTCCAAAGTTGTAATGTTTCCTTCACTGCAGAATCTTGAAAATGATGCACACTGTTGCGTCTCACACTTCTGAAAATCGAATGACCGCATCAGCGGTTGCTGCCTGTATGGCACCTCTTCTGTTGCGTCCTCTCCTGGCTGGTGAATGTGAGATGGATGAGGTATTTGATATGGATGGTGACGACTCTGCTCAGCTTCTTGCTGCCGCAAATGCTGCTAACAGCGCTCAAGGCATTGTCGCAACTCTCTTAGAGGAATATGAGAGCATATTTGATGTAAGATTCTTTCATCGACAGCAGCATTGCCTCTTAGGACTCAATATTTTCCTTCTAGCAGTTGTCTTTGTTCCATTTGATCACATATTTTTTCAGTCTGGCATTACAATTTTACACATGAGAGCTAGTAAAAGAGCTTCAATGTGTAAGTCATGATGTTATACTTTTACAGGATGAGCACCTCAGATGTTCTTTGTCACCTGAGTCTCAAATTGAAGATAGTGGTACTGAAGCATCAACTGATGATGGGAATTTGGATGCCAAAGGCAACGGATTTCATGATGCAGAAAACGATGTAGATCAAGAAATGGAAGATGACAATGGTGCAGAACGTATACTTAGTGGAAAAATGAGTGAGAGCAGTGGATATGCTGGCAGTGACCTCTATGACTATAAGGTTTTGGTTTTTGTGCTTCATTCTTTTAGTTTTTCTAACATTGTTGTTTACTGGTATTACTATTATCTGTCCAAAATAGATGTCGCTGTTGACTTTTTGACTGTTGTCTTATTCAAATTTTTACGCAAATTTTATTTATTTTTTACAATTTGTTTATCATTGAATATATTTAATCATGACATATTGTTTTTATATTTAAATAATTTTTTGAATGACGAAGAGTCAAACATGATGGTGACAACTATTTTGGGACGGAGAGTGTATTTACTATAATTGTTTGAGTCTTGGCAATTTAATTGGTGTGCAAAATGATGCAACATGGTGGCATATTAAGTGTCCTATTGGTGCTGAGAATCTGCTGTTAACATTTAGGAGTTTAGATGCAATTTTGTTGGTCTTTTTTGTTGCATTGTTGCATTTTGGATATGTAGCCATGGAAGAGCTGTGTTTAAAGGTTTGGTAATGTATTTTCTGATTTATTATAAATTTTCATTTGTTAGGTTCCTTTCTGGTTCCAAATTCTCTTTCGTTGAGTTACATTGCAAAGTTTTGTTATATGAAGTTCTAATACATTACAATATTTGATGCTGTACTTGGCAACACCCTAGTTTTCATGCTGTATTTTCTCTATGGCTTACTGTACTTTTCCTGATTGAACAACAGGCTGTAAATGTTGACGAGTCAGATGCTGAGCGGACGGTAGAAGTGTTGGAAGGAAATGTGGATCTGAGCAAAGTACAAAATGGTCGTTCAGCTGAAAATGGTTCAGCTAATGTGGACACATTACTTTGTGAAAACAACCCTTCTAATCAAACAACTGGTCACGAGACTCCATTGTCTATGGGAGAGATCCTTTCTTCTTTTGATCCTGGAATTTCTGTACCTAGTCAAAGTTCCGAATATTCTGTAGAGAGACAGTCGAACAAAATTAATGGATCTCAACCTCACGTGAAGCGCAGTAACTTTTGGGGACGGAATAATGTAAGCACATAATCTAGTTTACATGTTTGTGTGTATGCCTTTCTTGTTGCTATTGTGTAGTATGAGTAATGTCTTGCTGAGTCACTTTCTAGTTCACTGAATTCCTTATTGTTTATGGAGCTGGTTATAATTATCTGCGGTGGCATTCAATGTTCTGATTCATATGCATGGTTCATGCAGGCCAGAAGGAGCCAACATTCAGAATCAGTTGATTCATCTGGCGAAGAAGAGTAAGCTCTTCGCTGCTAAAAGCACTTACCATATGTGTTTGCATTATTTGTCATGGTGTTTATTGCAATTATGATAATTTATATTGCATGTCGGCATTTTATACAATCATTTATCACAGTTCTCGTCTCGCAGCATTTATTGTCCCAGCTTACTAGGATTGTTCAACTGTGGGTTAGATGAAACCAGTCTCAAACCAGTCACCTTTCTTTTGTACTGTGACAAGAGGGATTGCTCTTTATGCAAAATACATGATCAGTGCTGCTAGTTTGAACGGTTTCAATCTGAAACTGGTTTGGACAGAACTACTGCTATTAGAAATATGGAGTATGGTTTGCTTTTGAAGGTCATTTTGTTTGCTTTCTGATGATGTTTCGATAACTGATCCAGAATTTTTCCAACAGTGTGCACTTTTCTTTTGGTAGTTTACGGTTCTGTTTTCCAATGCACATACTAGAAAACATTTTATTTACTTTACTATGCAAACAACGTTTTAGGCTTGCTATTCAAAGGCTTGAGGTTGCAAAGAATGATCTGCAAAACAGAATTGCCAAAGAGGTAGGTGAAGAAACTGCACATGTACGAATTGATCTTGATCTATGGCTTCCTGTAATCTAATAGAATGCGCCTCTCAGGCTAGGGGCAATGCAATTCTACAGGCGAGTTTGGAAAGAAGAAAACAAGCACTTCATGAACGCCGTTTGGCCCTGGAACAGGATGTATGCTTCATTTTCCTTGCCTTGTCAAATTTGCATAGCCATGCTTCATTATGCTTTTTGGAGAAAGTATATTTAGTTCCCTCAACTCATGGTTAGGTCCTGTTTACCTTGAACTTTACAGGTCTCTATCTTAGTTTCTCATCTGTGCATTTGTTTGTTGTGAGATGACTTGTGTCCTTTTGTTTCCTTCTGGCTTTATTTTTGTTTTAGCTTTGTGTGGTTCTATAGTAACATGTGAACAGCCCACTCCCCATTCATCTTAGAAATCTCAGTCCTATCCAGGAATTCTGGCAACCAGCAGGAACTTGGTTCGGGCTGAGGTTCTGTGTTCTTGTGTAAAATTGGGAACTTATAGATGAGCCTTGTGACTTGAGTGTTGGTATCTCATATGCTAGCTATGTTCGGTTGCTTTATGGAAGGCTTGAATTAGCCACACCTTGAAAGTTGAGGGGTAAAAAACATTTACCCATATAGAATTCAAGGCTTTAACTGAACAGTCCAAAAGTCGAGGGTCCAAAATTTTACTTCTTTATCTTTTTGGTGTCCTGTTACTGTTGAATGGTTCAAGTATATAGATGGTGAGATGTTCGTTCTATGTTGAATAGTTCAAGGTATATGGATGGTGGGATGAGTGTTCTAATAGCATTTCTCTATTGAATAGTTCAAGGTATATGGATGTTGGGATGATTGTTCTAATAGCATTTCTGCAAATGTTCGTAACTACAGGTATCCAGGTTGCAAGAACAGCTACAAGCTGAGAGGGATCTTCGAGCTGCCCTGGAGGTTGGCTTGAGCATGTCTTCTGGACAGTTTTCAAGTGCACGATCTATGGACTTGAAGGTACCTTACTACCTAAACTATCACCGCATTTGCTGGATTTATTTTATGTAGTCTCATTTTTTGTCCCTGTTTTACTTAGACAAGGGCAGAACTGGAGGAGATTGCTCTTGCTGAAGCTGATGTTGCAAGGTTAAAACAGAAGGTTGCAGAGCTTCACCTCCAACTCAATCAACAGCGGCAACACCAATATGGATCTACAGTGGACGCAGACAATCGTCATCACCGTCTTCCTGGCCACTTCTCGCAGCAGTAAGATACAGATTCTATTCTTGTAAGTACTTTGTGGATAGGACTGGATTAACGAGTGGCTTGGCTCATTAAAGCTCGGTTCGTTAAGCTTGCCTACATAACGATCTGAAAATGGCTCGGTTCATTAAAGAGCTCAAAGGTTTGTCTTATGAGCCAAGCATAATTTAGGTTTAGTTCACGAACACATGTATTATACTTTCAAGTTTTCAACTATGTTTCAACATTCAGACATAGTTTTTACTATGCTTGGCTTATGGGTTAAACAACAATTTAGATATGACCGAACATAATAGTAGAATCGTACATTCAAGTTAGAGGTTGAGATCTTCGTTTATATCGATCGTAACGAGCTATGGAGCGGCTCACACGCTAGCTCACCAATAAAATGACCTAAAAGATAGCTCTTCTTGGTTTGTCTAAAAAGAAGGTTCTAGCTGAACCGAACTGATCCGAGCCTGTGAATGAGGCGAGTTTTCTTGCCAGCCCTATTTCTGGATATCCAATGCTGTGGTTTTTGGTCTTGCAACTGCCCAAATCCAATAATGGCCTGTCAATAGCTTTGTACTTCCATGCCATCCTGGAAAAGTAATATCTAGTTGTTGCTGAATCATGTTATATGACTATCTGGTTGCAAGTTGTAGCACTGATTTTATTTCAGACTCAGACCTCGAATAGATTACTTTTGCATTTATAATTAATAGTACAATGATTCGAGAATGTGGTTTGAGTTGTAGTATTCCCCTTTATATAATTTTCTTATTTTGACATGAGTTTGTTCCTACCAGAAACTTTGTTCAACAAGGATTTGACATGAACCTTGCTTTCTGTAATCAAGAAAAGCAGAGAAACGAGGTATGCTAATACATTCTCTTTACTCTTTATATTCTCAGCGAGAGTGCTGGAACCTTTTGAAATTTCAAGTCGTACAGCATGGTCTTTTATCCTCATGCATGATTCAAATGCAATGTTGAAATACTATGTAGTATTTCTTGAGTTGGTTAAAGGCAGTCTAAATTAAGTTTGACCAATTTTGTGGAGAAAAGTACCAACATCTACGAGATCAAACAAGTACATTATGAAAATATGATTCATGATGGACTCAATGATACTGAATTGGTGTCATAAATTGGTGCTAGCTATCATGCCCTAAGAGAAATTGGTTTGACTTGTCGTTCAAACTGTTGCGATGTTTCATGTGATAAGAAGTTATCAAGAGACATGACGTAGACTAGAAATGAAACTGGTTATGTGTCGTGTCGTTAGAATCTGATGGCAAATTGGTAGATGATGCTGCATCCACCAATATTTACGATGGATCGTGTTTACAGGAGAGTTCGGTAGATTCATCACAATGGAGAAGCATCAAGCAGCATGTGCTACCTTATGGTTCTTCAAGGCCGCTCACACGCAAGCTCTCGTTTGATGTCTCTTCAAGTGAATCCAGAGGCACGGAAGCCTCAACAAGCATGTCTACAGAGAACACCTCTGTGACCATCAATGTTCCAAAGTTAGCCGAGGTTAGTGAAATCATAGCTCTTTTATTAAATATACTCCCTTTTTTCTTTTGTAAAACTCATATTTTTGTATGACAGGGCATGGAGTATGGGAGGCAACCAATGGTGGCATCATCCACTTTAGTAGAATTAACAACTAGACTAGATTTCTTTAAAGAGCGGAGGTCACAACTAATGGAACAGCTCCATAGTCTTGACTTGGGGCATGGATCTGCTACTCAGGGTTTTCCATATAAGCCACCCTCTCCTTGGAACAACCCAAGGTAGGATGATCATTCAATTTGATGATTGTATATTCTTGGTAGTGCTTCTCTCATCTTCTGCCTTTTGTGAGTGTAAATTTATTTTGTTCTTCGATATGGTTTCGTTGTTTTGTTGCACCAGAATAGCTTCTGTGGTTGTTTTGTATGTAATATGTCATGGAGGTGCTATTTAGACAAGTTTTCCCAGTGTCACCACATGTATCTTATTTGTGTTATTATAGAAACTTCATAGGTTGACTCCTTGTATGGCCGGTTGATTCATACTAGTGCAAAAAGGTGAGGAAAACAGGGATTAAATGAGAACCCAGTATGAGTTTATATATAATCCGTTGAAGGCTTGAAGCTGTGTTTAATCATCACAGTTAATTTTATCATCGCTGTTACTTTTTAGCACCTATTCTGGTCAAATTTTGTTGATGATTCAGACAAGGAGATCGAATTTCATTTGGCTGTACTTGGCTGTCTGAAAGGTAAAAAAGAAAAGAAAAAAAGAACGGAGGGAGTTCAACGTGGTCTTGTCTCTAATCCTCTTCCTGTCCGTATGGGCGTGTTCTCGTACTTGCATTACTGACGTACGCTATGACATGGTTTTGGTAACTGAGAATTCTGGTGAATAGTCCGGCTACTTGATATTTCAGAATAAACTGTCCGAATGCTTCGTTTTAATATGAATTTTGAAGGATGAATATCTTGGCAATTGGCCGCAATGTAGGGCAACACAACGTGATCGTCATATCAGTATTTGATGTCTCATTCCAGATTGCCCCAAGTTTAGCCATTCATGGAAGATTTATGGTTGGCGTTTCAACAGATATTCAATACCATCCCACTGATCCCATGTTGCCGTTGTGGAGCATTTGGCAACTAGTCCCTTTTATCCCAGTGAGCAGCCGCCGGGTGTTTGGCAAGGCACGCACGCCTCCTGCTTCTGATAAAAACAATGTCCGTTGTCGTTCTTTAAAATAACTGATACAAAAAATTCAGGAAACAGTGCCCTTCGCCTCTAGAATTTAAAGCCAATGTGCTTCACTCGAATAGTTTGTGTGCATATGGCTTCTCCTAAAGGAAGCTTTACTATCCAGGCTGAAACATTTATGAATAGCATGCAATCTGTTGGGGGCAAAATTGTCCGGTTTAGTAAAACGTATATCTATATTAGTAACATGGTAAAAATTCTTGTCCAGTAACTCTCGTTAGAAAACGGACTCCATGTACGTATTCGCTCGTACTACCAGAAAAAGGAAACAACGATGACCTGCGCCTCATGTAAACCATTTACATCTCTGAACTGTCTTTACAAATTTTCTCCGTAGGCTGGTTCTTCAAGTCAGCATCTACACTACCATCAGTGATTTCTATATGCATGTATTTATGCATAGCTTGGCATTGCTGAGCTATGCTACACTGTGCAATGTAATATAGCAGCTGGAGAAAGGCAGCTGCGTGAAAGCGGTTTGCTAACTGTTTGCCAAACAACTATTTGTTGAAAAAATATTGTTGAACCTGCTTATTGAAATGCACCGATACCCAATGGAGCCTTATTTCTACATGAGAGCCAGTTGAATTCCTCAGAGTCTGTAAGGGCTTGATCTTCCGGGTGGCTTCTGTAGAAGCTGCTCTCATGCATTGCAGTCTGATGTGGACAAATGAGTGTGCAAGTAGCAAGTAGAGTCACCAAAAGCTGTGGGCAGCACCATGTTTCGACAGTTCTACACTGATATCCATGCCAGTGGCAACGGTAGCTCTCGAGTTTCAACTTGTTTTCAGAAGTCTAGCTTTTCTTCTTGGAAGGCTTTGAATACAAAATCTCTGAAGCGTCTTGAGTACTGTTTTGGGTCTACAGCTGAGATAGATGTTGGGTCGTACTGGAAAGATTTATATGCATGCTCAAGCTTTTTGCTGATATCGTAATCTTGAAGAATGTCTATAATTCCAAAGTACAATATAACATCGTAGAACTCCCCAGTAGGCTCTCCCATTATCTGCAACTCACATTCAGTTTTTCGTACCGTCAATTCAGCTCTTGTTGGCATGTTTGACCCAAGTTTTATCTTGGCTAACCTGTGCAAACAGCCTTTGTTATCTGACAATGTCATCGAAAGGCATTAATGCAGCAAAAGGCACCTCTATCTGATGAAAAGTCAAGAAGAGGATATCGGAAATAATGAATGGTAGGATACTTGTTCTTGACAGCCATTTTTATTTTCATGTTTCTTCATATGAGGTTACCTAGTATTAGTTGTTGTTACGATAATAACCAACAACATAGAAAATGACCTAATTCAGCCAGCAAAAATTAAGGGAATAAATGTTTTGGGTTAATAAATTCTGAATTTAGCATGGGTGGTCCATGGTGGATCTACCAAGCAGAAGGACCCACTTAAGAATCAGAATTAACCACCGATGAACCAAAGGTTACCAATGCTGCTGCATTTGATAAGTGTTTGAACCTGTATCATGTTTTACATAAGTGAAAGAAAAATCAAGTGCCTTGGTTTACCTGCTTGGGTCAGTATCTCCTCTAGTCAGGCAAGGCGATGATCCTCTGCTGCTGTCACTATCAAATGAACCTTCAAACAATGTATGTCGTAAGGTATACAGTTATTGTGTAAAAACTAAAAAGTCATTAAAATGGTCTAGTTATTCAACCAACCTCCGGTCAATAGCCTATCCCTCTTATCCCTAAAATGTACACCGACCAAGAGACTGTAATCCATGATATTTTCCTGCTCAAGAAACTCGCAGTCCCTGTCAACTTGTCTGATTGAACAAAGTTAAAATCCACATTAGCACGAGTAAAGTGTGGTGATTTTTTATGACATACAGTCTCACTCACCTTTGAAACTCTTGATACCATGGTTTTTGTAATCGAAATATAAAGTTAAGATCGAGATCCTTCAAAGTAGTGTACTCATCGATCTCTGTCTGTGGCTTGTCAGTTGTACGCCCAAGGGATGAACCTTTTAGGTCAAATCGCCTATGAATAGAGTAATCGGAACAGAACAAATTTCCCATTATGACGAAACGAACCTGGGCGATGGTACAACAGCCAACAGATAATCAGGCATGGCAAATCAACTTGGAAGAGTATATTTACTAGTCATCATAGTTTACTAGCCATACAATGGTACGGAAATAAAAAATGCTAATTGCTGACCTTCTTTTGATTGGCTCCAGCTAATTTGACACAGTGAAGACCAAAAAACTTGGTGACTAGAGTATTCTCAAATGCTCGTACATGATTATAGTAAGCTCGAAGCATCTTCAGAAATATCTATATGGTAACAGTAGTTAGTTAATTAATAAAAAAACCACTGGTGATTCTAAAGTTCATAAAAAAAAAACTTGGGCAAGATTGCGTGCAGACCTTTACTTCCGATTTCTTCATTGTCTTTATCATGTACTGGTCATTGCTTGTGAGATAAAAGAAGCTTCCACTCTTACCAGGAGATGAGAGCTCCCGGAGAGCCTGGTCTCCACAAAGGGATAACATATAGTCTGCTGCATCGACTTTGAACAACTTGCGTAGTGTCCTGTGATTCATTTAGGGAGTAAATTGTGTGTTGAACTTCTGTTGAGCATGCATGCTACCATAATGAAACTGCTATGTACATATTGATAATGGGAGTGACGGCCAACCGGAATACTTGAGGACAATAATCCTTCCATTTGAAGTCGCAAGAACTGTGTGGAGGGGTGTATTTTGAGCCTTCTGGAGGGAATCTTGTCCATACTTTCTCCTTCGGATCGAATGCTGATGATTTAAGATCAAGCGTGATTGGACCTTGCTTTCCTACTGCATGCCTGTCATGAAGGCAAGATAATTATGAGACAAATGTATTTATTTTCGGATGTTACAAGGCACATGTAAGTAAGATATCTCTGTCTATCCATAACTAAAATATGTTACTGCTACTTTCAGATGTTACAATGTACACTGCCAAAGGGCTTATCCCAATCCACTACCCACTGCTATAAGTTGAAATGACAGATAAATAGAAAGCCTTTCCAAGTGTGCTTTCTTGCTGTCCATATGAGATATTTCAAAGAAGTCCCCTATTGTCTGGATCTTCTCCTGTAGGTTGTGCTAAAGTATCACGTGTCCTGTAGTCTGTAGATATGAATGGGAAATGGAGCATCTGCATCCCCAATGTTGATGGAAAATAGCTCTCCAGGCATGACCATCTCAACCAAAAAAATCAAGCCCTGAGCAGCTGTATGTATCCATTCCCGCATGTTGATTTTCTGCGAAAGACATGTTTTGTTTATCGCCCGGGAGAACACAGCTTTATGCATGTTATCACTCTCATGCCCTTTGAATAGAATGGTGATATCGCATCATCCATTAGGCGACCATCTCGAAATCTTGAAAGTAAGGATAACAAACCATTCAGCAACAAGCAATTGTCCATCAGCCCAACCTGTTCTGTTTAGCAATCACAAGCTCTCATGCAAAAAGGGAAAACTTTTGATAACCATGGAACCACGATGATCTAATCTCTTAAAGTTACGTCCCTAACCAAAGCTATATTCCTCCGTACGGAAATGGCATGACGCGAGGTGCAATGCCCAACAAATTAGCATATGTTGCTCCAACAGATCCCAACAATCAAATAAGGGCAGAACTCCGGAATTATAAAAAAAGAATCACCATGCCACATTAATCAATGCTGGGTGCCTGGGGTAGAGAGAGATGACATCACCACGCGGCATCATCTCAGTTTCTGAAGAAGATTGTCAGCAAGAAGGGGCCGAGATGCGGGCGGGTAAGAATTAGAAACACACCTGATGCCGAGCTGCAGGTTGAGCATGAGCTCGTAGTTCTTGTGGCCCTTGGCGATGGTCTCGCCCTGCCGCCGCGCCCCGCGCGACCTGCCGCTTGCGTGCGGCCCCGTCGCCGGCGACGGCGGCGGCAGCCCCCTCCCATCGCCGGCGTCCTCCACCCTCACCGTCTTGGCGCGCCTCCCCGTCCTCCTCCACCCTCTTCCCCGCGGCCCTCGCACCTCCGCCTGCTCGTCCCCTCCTCCGCAATGCCGCACGTGTTGCCCCCATCCAGACCTCCACCCCCCGCAAAGTCGGATCTTTTCAAAGTTTCTCTCTCCTCTCCCGCCCCGGAAGTTTTGCTCCGCCACGACGCCGAGCTCGCGCGCCCGTTCGCTGCCCGCCCCGCCGAGCTGTGTGCTCTCCCGGGTTCGTCTCCACCACGTGCCGCCCCCACAGACGCGCACGTCATCCACTTCCTGGTTAGTATATTTGTTTTTTTTTATTTACGGTTTATATAAACTAAAAAACCCCTTTTGCAAGTTACTCTATGTGTCTAAAATCATCATTCTTGTTTCAACTTGTCTATGGATGTGTTTCGGTCATATATATCTGTGAAGTCAGGCTCACGACGATGCCTCAATAATTGCTAATGGGCTATTATTATATGATATAAGGGTATTTTAATATATATGCTCAAATATAATATTAACATTACAATATTTTAGTTTTTTATCGCATGAAAGTAGTATTTCTACGGGCAACCAGAACCAGACATCCTTAGTATATTTGTTTTGTTTTATATAAGGTTATATATAAACATTTTTTTCAAGTTACACGTTTCTAAAATCAGCTCTTGTTTAGACTCTTTTGTTCTATAATTCCTAGGCAACACCTCATGATCGGAGTCGTTTTTTTTCCTCATCAAACATCATTCATGTTTCAGCTCGCTAGCCAATGTACCAATGTGTTTAGATGGTTTTATTTAACCCAACCTGACTGACTCGAGGATTGTAGAGTGAAGTGTTTGGTTGCAACTCTCTCTTCGCTCTCCCCATGCAAATTGTATCCTTTAGCCTAGCTAGCTAGCGACGAAGAAAACATGGGAATCGACCATGTCTGCGAGGTCAGGCTCATGGGATGCAGCTCAATAATTACTAATGGCGTTATTACTATATGATTAGCATACATTAAATGATTTTAGAGTTTTCCAATGTTGATTAAAATTCTCTTAAAAAACAAAGTTGATTAAGGTGTAACTAGAAAAGATAAGGCTTTTTTTTTGCGAGTGATAAGGCTTGAAAATAAATACCATTATAATATTACTCATTGTTATCCCATGGTACTAGTATTTGCATGGGCAAAAATCATCATCTCTTCTTATTTAGGCAGTGTAAATGCAGACAACCAAACAAAGTGGGTTTGTATTGTACCTAACTGGGTTAAGGTGAGTCTGGATCACTGGTGTGAGCCAAACTAGAGTCATATAGGTAATCAAAGGCGTTGTACATTGTTTTGACGTTAGTAATTGATAAATATATCATCACATCAAGATATATAAAATGTCTTAAATAATGTACTAATAAAATATAACAAACAATTCAGATTTCATTGCTTATCTTAATTTGGTTCCTTCAATTTACTCATTATTGTTTATCTTGCCCTTGGCTTTTCCAATTAGTAAATGACACATTATACATTTACATATTTTTTTGCGAATATACATTTACACATTTTACCATTGTTTAAATAGATTATTCGTTAATTGCTTGATTGGGTTGTCTATTCAATGTTTAGACTTTGCAATCGGAGAATATACGTGCATTATCTTTGTTTTTTCTCTCTCAAGAAAGAAACAAAGTTGCTGTCAGCAAATACTCCATTGTTGGCCATGTGAAGCCGAGTAATTAAGCCAGCTTAGGTCTTTTCGGTCCAGTCGTTGTGATCCACCTAATAAAGGCTAGATTTTTCCGAACCTTTTGTAAGACTGAACAAGACAACTTATTTATATTTTAACCATGAATTATCCCGTTTAGGTGAAGCAATTATTGGGTGTTGAGGAAGCAACCAGTTTCAACTCGTAGCTAGTCCCTTATTGTTGTTTCGTCTTTGTCTTTATTTTCTATCAATATTTTCTATCAATTATTTAATACCACAACAATTTGTGGGGTTCTATTTAAACAATGGTATGCATTATTTAAAGATTAACTACAATGAATCGCTGTCTTCTAAGTTCTAACTCTTTCATTCAGAAACACCATCATCGATCACGCATGGGTCTTCAAAAGATTCAGAACAGACACAAACATTCACAAAAATCACGTAAGGTTGTTGGACCGATATTAACCTGAACTGTTAGCAGATAACTGAGAATTTGATAATTCTTTTCCACTCTATTGAAAGGCTTGGGGACAGTAGGAAAAAAAATTGTGCCCACGCCCAGGTTATCCTCAGGTAAATAGCATTTACATCCCCTGAATGGGTTCGCACTCTGGTTACATGTTTCTATATATAAGTTGATTCTGTCAGTTACATTTCTATCCTTTTTGTAAATGTTATACTGAACTCCGTATCTGTGCTCCTCGTGTATATTTACATGTCAGCCAATCTGATTCCTGCAAACCGAGGGACCACCAGGTGCTCCGGCATCTCAGTCAACCTGATGCCTTCTACAGAAGCTGGTGCGCTCCTGTATAAACTGATAATGTACAAACCTGTCACCTAAATGTCATTTCCATTTGCTCGGCTTGATCTTTCACATTTCAGGAAGACAATATCAGCCGCCAAGTCTCAATATGGTTTCAGCCGTCTACTTTGTCTTCTTGGAATGCTTTGTATATGAAATCTCTGAAGCGTCTGGAATATTGTCTTGGATCTACTGCAGAAATAGATGTTGAGTCGTATTGGAAAGATTTGTATGCATGCTCAAGCTTTTTGCCAATATCATAGTCTTGAAGTATGTCTATAATCCCAAAGTACAGTATAACATCGCAGTATTCCCCGGTTGGTTCTCCAATAACGTCACCATCATTCTTTCGCTTTGTCAGCTCGGCTCTTGACAGCATGTTTGCCCCGAGTTTAATTGTCGACCACCTGGTTAGCCAAACAAACTTGATTATCTTATGTTGTTGAAAGGCGTGAACAAGAACCTTTATCAGGTGTCATTTGCAAGAAAATGTATGACACATCAAATGATTTCCAGACATTCGGTAATAGTTCCATCCACCCTATTCTAACCATAACATGATTATTCATTCAAGGTGGCCGATATTTAAAACATATAGATACTCAAGAGTAACGCATTAGTATATCAATGTACAATAAAACTGTCAAATGTAAAGAGTGCACAAGACAGTATACTACAGTAGGTTGCTGATAAAATATGACTTGTTGTAGTACTGGTACATGGTTTGGACAGAGGTAAGATATAAGTAACTGGGATTTTACTGTTATCTAAGAATAATTCAACATCATTACCTGTTCGGATCAGAAAGAAAGTGATCCCTGTCCCATCGTGAAAGGCGTGGTGTTGCAGGTTTGTCACCATCAATGTCAATGGCACCTTCCACCAATGACATAAGTCAGCATTGAGTTTTAACCAATGTTCAGAAACAGGTATGTCTCCCTTACCTCTAAAATGTACACCCACCAAAAGACTGTAATCCATAATCTTTTCCTGCTCGAGGAACTCACAGTCTTTGTCCACTTGCCTGCCCCAAGATATTTAGAACCTATATTAGCACAAAGGATAAAATAGCATGGTACTGACTGTTGCTCAGGTCATAATGATTCAAGAAATTAGATGTCAATGTCACACCTTTGGAACTCTTGGAACCATTGTTTCTGCAGACGAAATATAAAATTCAGATCAAGGTCTTTCAAAGTTGTGTACTCATCAATCTCTGCCTGTGGCTTGTCAGTTATACGGCCAAGAGATGATCCTTTCAGATCAAATCGCCTATGAATAGTATGATCAGAGCAGAAGAGATTTCCCATTATGACAAAACGAACCTGGGTAGTAAGTAGGAAACATATACTGAGGAATAGATATTATGCTTAAAAAAATAGCATAATGCAAAATAAGGTTTCAAAAAATGGCATATTGCATATTCTCATCAAATCGTCTCTATATAGTTCGAACGGAACAGAAAAGCTTCCACAATATGACAAAACAAACCTGGGTAGTAAGTAGGAAAAACAAACTATGGCAAAGATGTTATGCTTAAAAAAATAGCATAACGCATAAAAATAACAAAAAAAAATGCATTCATTAGGACGGAATAGACAATAATATAATTTTCAAACCTTCTTTTGGTGCGCTCCAGCCTTCACACAGTGTAGACCAAAGAACTTTGTCACTAAGGTATTCTCGAATGCACGGACATGTTTATAGTAGGCTGGAAGCATTTTCAGAAGCATCTGTATGGAAATGAATAGTCTATACAATTAAAATGAACTTCTGCCATCTAAGACGCTTAGAAAGCATTATGAAAAAATGCAGCAGTGGTCGGCATACCTTCACTTCAGATTTCTTCATAGTCTTTATCATGTAACGATCATCATTTGTCAAGTAAAAGAAGCTTCCACTCTTACCAGGGGATGAAAGCTCACGAAGTGCGTCATCTCCACAGAGAGATAACATGTAGTCAGCTGGGTCAACCTTGAATAGCTTTCGTAGTGTCCTGCAATGGAGTTCAGAACAGATGTGTGCGATGCTTAGAAAAGAAGGTTGAAATGGCTACAACATTATACTATGCATCTTTACTGTGGGGGTGATGACCAACCGGAACACCTTTGGGCAGTAATCCTTCCATCTGAAATCACAAGAATTGTGTGGAGGAGTATGTTTTGAGCCCTCAGGAGGGAATTTTGTCCACACTTTCTCCTTTGGGTCAAAAGCTGATGATTTCAGGTCCAATATAGGTTGACCTTGCTTTCCTACTGCATGCCTGTTCCAGGTAATTCAGGAAATAAGAAATTTGGTGACATAGTCAACATGAGAACAAATTCTCTCTCTCAACAATATATGAATGCAATTAGGAATGCATCTAGACAGCGCACGACACTCAGAAGAACTAAATGCGCAAAAGTTTGCCAATGCGGCAATGGCATGATTGTTATGCAGATTTTGCCAAACATTATGTAAGAGAATTATTAAACTTGTAAATAAACTATAGAACAGAAAGAAAGTCAGACAGATGTCAAGAAGATAATCATCACGGGTACTGTAAGAAACACACCTGATCCCAAGCTGCAGGTTGAGCATGAGCTCGTAGTTCTTGTGACCCTTTGCAATGGTCAACCCCTGCTGCTTTGACACCCGCAGCGGCGTTGCCTTGGCTAAATGCGGCGCTGGCGACGGAGGCGGCAGCCCCCTCCCCTCCCGCACGCTCCTCCGCCGCCAGTCGTCCACAATGTCACACTTGACATCCCCGTCCGACCCCCAGAAATGCACCAGGCTACCGCCGGAGCCGGTGCTCCGGCTGGACGACGAGCTCCCGCGGCCGCTGACCGACCGCGCCAACCATTTCAGCGACCTCAGCGACGTCAGCGCCGACTGGCCTTCGGTGCCGGTGCGCACGCACTCCGGCAGCTCCCGCGCGAACACCTCCCTCGGGTCGCGCGCCCGGGGGGACTCGCCCGCCGCCGCCGGCGACGGGTAGTACACGCCCTTCTGGTGGACGGCGCCGCCGGGCGCCTCGCGTCCCCAGAAGCCGACGTAGAGGCTGCCGTCCGCCCACCGGAACGTGCCCTGGCCGCGCGGGCGGCCGCCCTCCCAGCCGCCGTCGTAGCGGTTGCCGTTAGCCCAGACGAGCGCGCCGCGGCCGTGGATGAGGCCTGCGCGCCAGCCGCCGGCGAACTCGGTGCCGTCGCGCCAGGCGTAGCGGCCGCACCCGTCGGGGAGCCCGGCGCGCCACTCGCCGTCGTAGCGGTCGCCGTTGGCGTAGCGCTTCTCGCCGGCGCCGTGCTCGAGGTTCTTGGCCCAGGCGCCGCGGTAGGTGTCCCCCGCGGCGCCGACGTAGGTGCCGGCGCCGTGCATGAAGCCGTCGAGGAACTCGCCCTCGTAGGTGGCGCCGGAGGGCCAGGAGAAGCGGCCGCGGCCGGTGGCCTTGCCGCGCCGCCACTCGCCCTCGTACATGCACCCGTCCACCCACAGGTACTTGCCGGCCCCGTGCGGCACGGCGCCGCGCCACTGGCCCCGGTAGAGGTCGCCGTTGGGGAGCAGCCGCTCCAGCTCCTGCCCGTCCTGCTCGGCGCCGCTGCAGGACGGCGCCGCCGCCGCGTCGGGGTCGTCCCCCGCGGGCGGCATCGGTGACACGCGGCGGCTCGCGTGGCGGGCGCGCTCGCACATTGGTCGCCCCCCGGCCAGCCGGTGTCCCGGCCGCGGCGTGGGTCGCGCGCGCGAGGAAGCTAGCAGCGCCGGCGGCCGCGCGCCCGCGCGCGGCGCGGCGGCATTGTCGGTGGGGGGAGATCGAGGAGCGGCCCAGGGAGGCAAAAATTTGGACCGTGGAAGGAGTGGAGGAGGAGAGGGACGCCGAACGTGCAAGGAGGTGCCTCGTTGTTTTTCCTTTCTTTTTTTCTTTTTTACACATGATTTCTTGGGTTTTCTATTCTGGAGTATTAATTCTATTGTATCCGTAGAAATGATACACTGCCGTCCATGGAGCCCGTAATTAAAAGATTTCTTCCTAGTATGCCACTCGATAAAGAAAGGAATTTCGGCCCTTAAAAATTTACTTGTTTTCTTATTCGTTATGGAAATATTTGAAGTTTCTTAATTTGATGCCTCCAATGTCACTTTCGTTAATTTGGTCATCTAAGCAGTGCTAAATGACACGTGTAAAGATGTTGTTGCCCTTAGAATAACACACATTTTGTTTGTGAAAGACCATTACATTTAATTTCTTAAAATAAAAAAATGATACGCACATATCAACAACAAAATGCAACAATGTTCTCACATAAAGCATAGAAAGAGTCGTGCGTCACCATCCTTCACCACATTCTGTCGCAATATACCAAAACTAACATGTTTCACTACCAAAAAAATTGACAATAAGTGGCATTGGAGACATCAAAATTTAAGGTTGATGGCAAGTAAAGAGCTTCAAATATTTCAATGGCACTGTATGGCGAAGCCGAGTAGATCTCAGATCGATGCCGATGCTAATCCCTGGCGAAAGCTCTCATCAACCTCCGCTCCTATTGAGTTTTTGAGGCTTTTCTGCTCCCTTAACCTGTTGTACATGCAGCCCCTAAGCTCATCTCGGGTGGAGTTCACGCGGCGAGCTGAAGTTCATCGTCGGTGTTAGTGGCGCTACTATGAGAAGGGCCCTATTGTAATGTTTATTCTTTCAAATCCTTTTTTCTACACTAAATGGACTCAATGTAATTTTTATTTTTTCTTAAAGGGCCTATCTGTAAAAGAGGCAGCTTATGCAACCATTGTAATGGAAAGGCTTCCAGTCCCTCAGGGCGTGTTTCCTTAAAAAAAAATTCAAAATCTACTTAAGATAGATAAAGTATACACATGAGCACAGTAAAAATCATTAACTGAACAGCCAAGCATGCAGTTCAACAATAGTGTGTTTGGGGCTGGTTAAGCTAAAGAATTGAAGCTACAATTTAAAGGACTAACATTATACTAACATAATATGTTATAAATAAATTAGGCCAATGTATCTCTGATCTCTGATGCTCTTGTTGCGAACCCTTCCAATAGGATAACTAGGAAGTACAAAATAACAAGTTGACTATAATATAACAAATGCCAAAAGCTCTGATGGATAGCTTTACACATGACAATAGACATGATAATTTAAAACCTACGGATATGTGGGCTTCTTGATTGAGAGTACACCCTAACCCCACTCCACTAGAACAAAATTTTGATCGATGTAAAAAATGTGAAATAAATTGAAGCGAGATAATTTATGTGCGTGAGCTTAAGCGGCCTGTTTACCATACGCATTGAACTTAAATGGTCGGTCTATTTATTAGAACTTAAGTGGTATGTTTACTATACATAACTCAAGTACATTCAAGTTGATTCATGATAGGAAAGGTACTCCTTTCATCCCAGTTTAATGGTCACTTTAAGTTCATCCGGTTTTCCCAAAATAATTGGTATTCCCACTTCCCGATAGAACTTTCTATGTTTCCAATACAGCTCTATCTCTATCTCTCTCCTCCTCGCTTCATGTGCACCTACTTTTACCAACTTTCCTTAATCTCCGTGTTAAGAGCTAAAACGATAATTATACTATGACGGAGGGAGTAACTACTAAACAACAATATTTCTATGAAAAGGTGCAAAAGTCGATTAATATATTACCGGATTCTAGTCTACTCAAAGCTCAATGGTGTTTTAGATTGCTTCCATGTGGAGTTGGGATGAGCGTGACATTTATCATAAAGTTTTCTTACAAATTTGTCAACAAATCAGGCCGCATCTAGTCCATGGGCTACAATCTGATTGGTGCCCAGTGATGGGCCATTTTCTCTGCTCGGGCGTTCCAAACATCTTGTTCCTTCATTCTCTGCGAAGTATTACTGTTACCCAAATTTCTCTTCCCAAGTTACACCAAGCAAATCATCTTCGATTTTTGTTGTCTCACACATGTATGCTACTCTTCTTCGTGTAAATTTAGTGGTGACCTGAAATTACATGCGATTTTGTAATGTCACAGGGATATTTACTGCGTACGGGGCCACTGACGACGAGGGCATTGCATGGCTCCGATCCGGCGGCCTCTGGGGAAAAGCACAACGCCATGACCCAACCACCGTGTACCAGCACCGGCCCGGCCGCTGCCGTCACGCGCCAGGCGCCGCGCACCCGCACGTACAAATAATCGCTGCTCCCTTCACCTCTCGCGCGCCAAGCTTGCGCGCCACCACAGCTTCTTCATCCTCCGGCCGGATCGATCCCCATCAGACGACCACATACCGAAAGGCAAGAATGACGCGGCGGCCACTAGCCGCTGTCCTGAAGGCCGGAGCGATCTGCGTGCTGCTTCTGCTGCTCCTCCTGCTGCCGACAGCGGCGGCGCAGGCGCCCGCGGACGCCGTCGAGACGATCGAGGCGGCGGGCGACGGCAACGGCACGGCCCGTGGCGGCGCGCGAGGAGGAGGAGATGGCGGGGCAGCGCGGAGTAAGCTGGTGAGCAGCATCGACTGCCAGATCTGCGAGGCGACGTGCCGGGTCAAGTGCCTCATCAACAACCTCTTCCAGTGGGGCGGCTGCTACCAGCGCTGCAAGGCAGACAACTGCAACGACTGGTGCAGGTAGCTAAAGCAGCGAGGCCCTGCTTGCTCTTCTGCATATCCCCATCCAACGAATACGAACATTAGTATGTCGATCGATCGGCTGATAAGTTTACTTGTACTAGTACTGATTTTGGGATAATTACAAGTTATCTATATATAAGGAACAATTGCCGTTCACTGAGTCCCAGTGTCTCCAGTTTATATAACTCGAGAAATAGGAGCAGACGTAGAACGTCCTTGTTTTCGCAGTGTGCCGTACGTCTTCGTGGCGTACGTTTACGTACGGGTAAAGCTTCTATTCTTTAGGATCAAAAACATAACTCTCAAGCGTATTAATTAGTAGTCAAGTTACCACTAAAATATACTCCTTGAGTATCTATTATTCTAGCAAAAATCAAATGAATCACGAGCAAATTTGTAACGAAATTTACTTCTGAAGAACCGTACGTTGACCAGCTGCTACCAGATCAAAGTCAGCTGAAGGATGTTTATATACAACACTTCCTACATTCAAGTACTTATGGTGGTCGTTGAGCCACATCTAGCCCTGCTACCAGTTGTGCACTAGTACTTATATACTACCAAAACGTCATAACTAATTGACGAGAGGCTTACTGCACCTGCACGCGTCCGCACGTTTAACGTTTCCCGTGTCCATAGTGTCATACTGTGGACTTTTCAAAGACCAAAGTCTAAAAAAGCACAACTTGGATTGCATGCATGGATGGATGGCCTAGCTGCGCAGGAAACGCACGCCAACATAATTATATTTCAAGTCTGTACAAAGTCTAAGAGGCTTCCGAACCACTGCTTGAATAATTTGAACATCGCCGATGATAGAATATCACGCGGAGACAGAGTCATAAACAATGGAGCCACATGGATCATCAAGCAAGGATGTCGCTAGTCGCTACTCTAAGACCTGCTAATATTACTCCTTTTTTTTTATTGATGACTTTAGGACAAAATTGTTGGCTCAAGAAAGAACCAAATTAAACTTGTTGTCCTAACATCATCGGTAGAAAACCAGATGGGGGAGTAAGCAAATGAGATGCGTTGACAATTTTTACAGGATTGGCAGGATACCTCTGAAAAAGGAAATCATGGTAATTATCTCTCACTCTTCCAAATGGCCGACATGATGTCCACGTCATCGCTCATTGCCGACTGTATGCAGTCGGTCTATCATAATCCAAGGGGCTTGACTGGAAGCTGGGTGCTGAAGAAGCCCAGCTTACTGGGAAGAGAGAATGAATTCGGGGGATTTGTTTTCATACTATTAGCTTCATTGACTTACATACACACTGCTGAGCAAAGTTGTTGATAATGCGAACTGCTAAGACGAAGATAGTGTTACATATGATCGTGAACATGAAAAAAAGCAAAGCAAAAAGAAACAATAGAAAGTCCCATATGTTTCACGTTGCACCACGAACCTAATCCTCTCTTCTATTTTTCGATCTTAACAAAAACAAAGATATCCAACCTCGTGAAAAATTCAGACACCCCTGGCGTTTCTTTGTTTTTTGTGTACGGCACTGACGTACCGTTTTCGAGCTCATATAGATCGTGATGTTTGACCAAACGATGGAGCGGAGTAACTGGTTTTTTTGACTAATCCGTGGCATTTGCTTGTCTCCGGTCACTTAAGCACCTGCCCCCCATTGCAAATCTTGTCAGAGTGATCATTGATTATTTCAACTCAAAGAAACCAGATAAACCAGTATGAGGGAACTTCGTCTGAGATTTCGCGGATTCAGCTGGCGTGCGTTCCTTGCCTTTACTTAATTAATTTCATCTCGTTTAACTGGCCGTGTGGTGATAACCTGAGCGAGTACTAATTCCGTAGCAACTTGTATGTACTATAGGTGGAGCCTGTAACCCGATCCAGAGATGCATGCACAAGCCACTATCATCTATTTCTTTTTCTCTCATTTATCCTGCTTGCATATAATAAATCACGTCATGGGAAAAACAATATCAAATCCAAGATCTGTGGACGCATGAATGGATGATTTCATATAATTTATGGATGTACAAGGCATTGGATTTGTAATTATTATCACAGAAAGGAGATAAACTATCAACATAGATAAAAGACTTCAACAATTGAAGAAGCCTATCTAGGCAAAATAAATTTGAGTAAATTTCCCAAGCGTACATATATATGTCATGCATGGACAAAACTACCAATATAAGACACAACTTCACATATCGAGATTTTGTGCCAATTCAACAGAGAGCTATATAATTTACAGTTCTTGCTAGCTCTTAGACCTGTAATGGGAGCCCACTCGTCAAGTTATTAAGAGAGCAAGTTCCCCAAAATATATAATTGCATGATAAAAAGCAGCACAAAATTAGTAGTTTTATGAATTTGTTTTTGGGAACAGTAGTGTTATGAAGTTGCATCTGAATCTATAATTTAGTCAAAAAAAAAACTTGTAGTTTTTACGAATTATACCAATAAGTTTTGCCCTTGGAGATGAATTAGCTAGTGTTTGACAAACTCAAATGAAGAGAAAATTATGTTAGGATTCAAATGGTAAATATTCAATTAATCTTTTGATCGAAAACATGCCGTGGCGATGTCATTGTCCCATGGACACATGTAGACGACTCACGACTCGACTCGAGGGAGTAACAATATGGGGTAGTGAGATAGTAGCTAGACTGCAGAGTGGGTACTGGACAAGAAATTAAGGCACCCAATTCAAAGTGACCGAGCTCTGTGGCAACGTTGGCTACAAATGTCAGTATAAAGCAATTAATCAACACGACCGAGTCTAAAGAACTCGCAACTACTAGCAGTAGACTATTACACGACCAGACCATTACGGCAACTAAAACCAGCAATAATATGAATTACAAACCATTTGTATATTTGCGATCAAACTAATAAGCATTACTCTGACACGGCATCAACCAAAACCCGCGACTTTGCTTCGCCATCACATTAAAGTTGCGATGCGGGGGAGAAGACGACCAGCTCCGGATGTAGAGCATACTACACTGGCAGTGATCGAGTCGGTCCGTCTCCGTCGTCAGTCTCGTTTAAAAAGCGTCCCCTTGGACTTTGTCTCTCCCACCCTGGCCCCACGCATCCATCCATCCGCACATGTCCCGGAAAGCGACGCATGCGAGATCCACGCGCGCCAAAACGCCGTCGACTTTGACTACCGACGAGCCTGGATCATCAACCTTACCCATACCATACAGGCAACTACTGCACCATACGCTCGCGTCGGTCAAACCTACCCCTTCCATTCCGGCCATTATATGCAACAAGGCCAGAGCTGCAGGCACAACTAGTGTACAGCTCTATATCATCACCAGTAAACCCTAGTCATCTCTCATCTACCAGCATCCATCAAGTTAAGCAACCGCGACCAGTTCATCACCAAACCTCGAGCGATCACCAGTCCATGGCCAATGGTGGGTGCCTTCTGGTGCTGCGCTTCTGCGCCGCGCTCATGCGGCGGCGCGGGCGCAGGGCGGCGCGGCTGGTGTTGTGGGGCGGGGAGGCGCGGGCGGCGCGGCACGGGAAGCTGGCGGGGCAGGTGATGCTGGACCACGCGGGCTCCGTCGTCTGCCGCTCCGACGCCTTCTACCTGGGCCGCCCGCCGCCCGTGCTCGCCATCGAGGACCGCCTCGCCGCCGGCCGCACCTACCTCGTCCTCCCCGTCGACCGCCTCCCGCAGGGCTGCGACTCGCTCACGGCGGCGTCCCTCGCCGCGCTCTCCTACGACAAGGGCCGGCCCCCCGCCATCGCCGGCGGCGCCAGGAGCCCTTTCGAGTACGTCAAGGGCGACGACGGCCGCACCGTCATCAAGGTCACGCCGGAGTTCCTCGTCGCCGCCGTCACCGCCAAGGCCGGGACGGCGACGACGACACGCGGCGGCAGCGGTGACGAGGACGGCGGCGCCGAGGCGTGCGGGGCGCTGTGCAGCACGCCGGAGCTGAGGAAGCACTACGAGCAGTTGGTGGGCGCGGGCAGGGGCCGCCCGTGGTCGCCGCGGCTCGACACCATCAAGGAGCGCAAGGGGAGGAGGGGCCTCGACTTCGCCTTGGCCGTCAGCCCCGGCAGGCTGTCGCCGGTGGCCGTGCGCCTTCTGGGGTTGGAGGCCAAAGGAGAAAGATAGCGCGCGGTCGATCGATCAGGACGTACGTTCCAAGCTTCAAATGTCTGTTGAAGCAATTGCTAAAGGATCCTCAACTCCATGACGCCACTTAATTTGTTGAAGCAATTTGATTTGGATGAAGCAATCGATCAGTCAGCTATCGGTAGCTGCTTGTTCCGATCGGGTTTAGCTAGGCGTTTGATGATTTGTGTAATTAAATCGACAGGGCCGTCCCGGAAAATTCCGGAGCCCTATGCGAAATTCTAAAGTAGGCCCTAAACTAGTGTCGCTGATTTTTAGTTACAAGCATTAAAAGATATCATGATTGGCCACTTAGATATTTCTGTTGTCAACAAGAACTTCTCCGACATTGTTTTCTGCCTTGTCTCAACATCATTAGTGGTTTTACCTGGTATAACAAATAACGCCTTGGTGCTTGGCTAATAGACAATAGCTTATGCCTAATGGTTTATCCATTGCCGCCATTGCATGCCAACACCACCACGCCCGTCTTGATTTGAAGAAAATGGGAGTAAGAGGGCGGGATTTGGGCGGCTGGAAGGAAGTCGAACCTTGGAGTTTGAACGCACTGCACTTTAGTTGTCGAGTTAGACTGTCCACAATAGAAACGATGCTGAAAGGAATATTTTATTGCTTCTTGACCCCGATGCCGAGTCTCCGAAAAAACCTGCAATGGTTCAGCACCGGTGCAAAGAGCTGCATGGGGCCATCTCGTGGGCCGTCTCATCTGATTCCAGCACGTGCGAGCTGCTCTGATGATGAGTTGAGGCAGTGCATGGCGTTGGTTAATATTTTTTTTAATGTTTCAGCATCGGTGCTTCTACATGATCCGGCAGCCGAAAAAACTGAATTCAGCACCGGCTCCCACAGTGGTCTGCATCGATGCTGAAAGAAGAAAGAGAACGTTTCAGCATCGGTTATTCGCACTACTGTGGGCAGTCTTATTCTACTTCCGTATGCATAACTCAGTCATGGAATCCATTTCCGCCCCAAACTAACACACGTTCAGCTCGATTTGGTACAGCAGACAACAGCCCAAACATACGTATACAAGGGAAGCTCAGCACAGCTTGACGAGGACGGCGGCGCCGAGGCGTGCGGGGCGCTGTGCAGCACGCCGGAGCTGAGGAAGCACTACGAGCAGCTGGTGGGCGCGGGGAGGGGCCGCCCGTGGTCGCCGCGGCTCGACGCCATCAAGGAGCGCAAGGGGAGGAGGGGCCTCGACTTCGCCTTGGCCGTCAGCCCCAGCCGGCTCTCGCCGGTGGCCGTGCGCCTCCTGGGCCTCGACGCCAAAGGAGAAAGATAGCGGTCGATTGATCAGGACGTTGCAAGCTTCAAAATGTCTATCGAAACAATTGCGAAAGGACCCTCCAACTCCATGATGCCACTTAATTTGTTGAAGCAGCTGGATTTGGACGGAGCAATCGATCAGTCGCCTATCGGTATCTGCTTTGTTCCGATCGGGTTTAGCTAGGCGTTTGATGATTTGTGTAATTAAATCGATCATCGTCGGTTTCTCTTCTCTCTCTCTAAAAAAATGGAGGAAGCTGTACAGATCTCGATCTCAATTGAATTCCATGGACATATATTCATGTCTCAGGGATAAATAGATCTCTGCAACTTACCAATCGAGAAGAACTTGTAGTGGTTGATCTAGAGAAGCGCGCAATGGAAATAACTCGGGGGCAACTCGGCGCGGCACACTCGGTATAGCAAATAATGAGATTTTATTTTGCGCGGTTAGCATCTCAAGATCATGTGGTGACTTCGGTCCGCACATTCGTTCTGTTGATCCACACTCCGGCAGATAACAGGGCATATGCGACGTACTTCTGTACAATGGCGAAACTGAGGGGGTCATGCCCCCCCCCCCCCCCCCCCCCAGCTTTGATGCGCACTCTTGTTTCTGCACAAGAATTCACCACCTAAATATACCTTTAAAGCTATATTTAGTTCTCTGGCGAGTCGGTAATCTGTCTGCCTACTGATGCAGGAGTAAACAATACTATATACTATTGAAGAAAAAAGAAAACATACATTTTAGTGTGTGTGTTGGGGGGGGGGGGGGGGGGGGGTGGATAGTAGTATATGACATACTTTCTCTGTTCCAATTTATTCGGCACTCTGCCTATGTTTTTGGATGTCTGGAATATTCTGGAGTACTACTACTACACGTCACAATGCAACTGCAACTCTTGAGCTATGTGCTTCTTCCATGCTGCAGAGTCAGCGCAATGGTTCCAAACACGTATGCACGCGCTGTGTGGAGACGAGTGAGTACTGCGCGCGTCTATTTAATTTTAAGTCTGGGTATGTTGTGTCGTGCTTGAATTGATAGCCTCTGCTTAGTTGCATTTGAAATTTACTATGTACGTCTGAATTATTTAGTGTATACAACCAGCTATTAGAAAGTCAATCTCTAGTTGAGTCACGAAATTGAAACGAAACCATTTTGGGTTCATTTCAACTGACTCTGCCGCGTGCGCGATTTGATCGATCGACATGGACGTCACGTGGCGGTGCTTTCACATGTGATTGATGCTATATATAATCTGCCGGGGCAAGCGATGGATGTCAAAGGATAAATATGGGTATTCCATTCGCAAGTGGAACTAGTGAAGATTGATTTTTTTTTTTTTTGACATGAGTGAAGATTGAATTAGTACTGCATGTGCGTGTATATATAATCGATGGCAGTATTTGTTTTTTTTTATCCGGTACAGCGTGCACATACTTAGGCAATGCAGCTCGTTGCGGCTTAATTTCGTTCCACGGCGACACGTTATTTCGGGACATGTCACAAGTACGTAAAGTACAGCCGCAACAGGTCAGGTGAGCAATTTGGTTCCTTGAACTGTACTCTCTCGCATCGGCGACGATCTGAGCTGCTGCTTGTCGTCTATACCTCTCGTATCCTTGTTGTCGCACGGCATATCAGTAGTACGTAGTAGGTACGTGCCAAATTAAACAGGCGCCACCTGCCTACTGCTTCAGCCATTTTTTTGAACTATTTCGCAACTGACTTGTGTGCACGTTAAGCATGCCTCTAGTATTCCCCACGCGTGCATGTGTGAATATGATTGCACGTATATCCGTATGATGGAGAGGTCGTGTGAACGACAAAACAAAATGCGCCGCCAGCCACCCGGTTGATTTGGAAGCACGTGTTTGTTTCTGCTTCAGCTGACCGGTGTGTGTGATGTAATATGTGGCTATCTAGTTGTAAACTTGTAGTTGGCCACCTTCTTCTAAAGACCGGTGGCTTGTGGTGCCGTCTTTCTCAACAGTCAACGGGGAGACGGGAACAACTAACAAGCCATGGCGGATGACGCGATGGCGGCTTGGGCCCCTGCCGAGGATTTCAGTCAGGTGGCGCAGGACACATGGTGGGTCGACCTGAACAATGACACGCTGGTATTCAGGCCGGCCCAGTTGGGCTTACCGTCGGATTCTGCGACCTTGACAAAGTAGCTGCGGATTCTGCAGCAGCGACCGCGGCAATAGTCAACAGACCATCCGTATCTACCGACCGAGCTAAGCAAAAGACTCTACGGAAGGCCGGGAGGACGTAAAAGCTGCAGCGATCCGACGTATCGCGTATCGAATGCACGACACCACAGTGCCATTGCTCCGAAAATAACTAAGCAAGAAGGGCGCCTACAAAAGCTTACAAGTAGTTATTAGAGTTCAACTGTTCAAGCACCGCTCCCTAATCCGCACAAAATTCTCGTGATTTTGTTTCCAGAATGAAATCTTCTCCGGAACTTGTACATCAGACACTCGAGCATCAAGGACGGGTCACTGCACTCATATGTACACCTTCACGACCGCTCTCCTGGGTGCTGCTGTTTCACATCGATGCCAACCGGCGGCAGAGCAGCACGCCACACTGATGGTTCACTTGGTCACTTCAACACCGATACGCTCAGCAACCTGCACCAGGAGTATGTAGCATCAGAAAAGGCAACCCTTGCAGAGGGGGAGCATTTGGTCGTGCTCATTCCCAAGGACTTGAAAGGGCAAAAAGGGAAACAGATAGCTCTCGGTTGAGCCTGTGGCACTGATGCTGCTACCAATTTTCATTTTCATCCCATGGCCTCCCCAAAACACCAAAGAAGATTTGATGCAATGGTAACAGGCGACAAAGTTGAATCTGGACTGTTCTTTGGAGTGTGATAAATGAACTGGACCACAATGTAAGCATCATTTCCCTCAATGCATGATAGACCGACCGTCGTACATTCATCAAGAATGAAAGCAACCCTACATGGCCCAATGCACGGTGACTAATAATCCTACGGTCAATACTCAATAGTGCAAGTGGTGAACGATGGTGACATCTTGGATGGATTGGACTGGTGGTACTTATCAGTTATCAGGACAAGGGCTGTGGAGAGAAACCTCCAGAATGGTCAAGAGAACCCAAGCCACCAGCATAGTGATGTACCCAAAACCCCTTAGATTTCGGAGTTTGTATATTCTGTGGGAACTGTGTTGAATATTGTCTGACAAACAGTTCATCACTGACTACTGTAGAATATGAACTTTCTACTTATGATCATCGCGATTCGAATTACAGTCAAACTGCTTTGAGTTGGTTACCCGTCTCCATAATGGGAGATTACAATGATTAGAAATTTCAAAGTAAATAGATGAAAAATCTTGGAATTCAAGAACAAGTACTAATTACTAGGTAAATATATATACTTCTTAGTACAAATTATTCATGATTTAATTTAAATTTGAGGCTAGATTTTTGTGATGCGATTTCTAACTATACAAGTAATATATTTAAATAACTTAATCCTTTTTTCTTTCCTTGAATCTTTTAGTTTTAGTTAGCTCCTGAAAATTTTTATACTATATCGTTCCTCCAGTCAATAACGGCAGATTTGAGTCAGCTAATAAGAAACACAAGCTAATGTGCTCAGTTAACAATTTCTGAGAGATGAAAAATAACAAGTGTGGCAGTGTACAGAAACAGAATTACCTCCTTGAAAGAATGGACATCGCTGCCCCAAAGCCAGGCATCACAACCTGCATCTCTAGCTCCCCAAATATCATTTCGACGATCATCGCCAACGTGCACAGCTTCTTCAGGCTTCACACCTAAGAACTCACAGGCCTTCAAAAATATTGTAGGATTTGGTTTCTCTGCTGCAACCTGTATTAGAGTAATATAGAAAACAAGGTATTACAACACGAAACATTGCCTGGAAACAAAGGCATTCACAAAATCTAGGAAAAATAAAATTAAGAACTGCATACACAAAGTTTTCAAACATAAACAAATATGTCTCAACACAGCAGAAATTTTTTGCAGGAAACAGAATGTAATAAAAACATACTAACTTGTAGCTATATGTACAGGAACTCTGGTTAAACAGCAAAGCCAACGGATCATAATACAAGTTGAAGAAATGTGCATATGATATAAGTCAACACACCTCGGCAGAGACAGCAACTGCATCAAACCAGTGGTCACATTTCAGGGTCTGCAGAAGTGGTCGTAGACGAGTATCAAAATTAGAAACAACGGCTGTTTTGACACCAGCTTCTCTTAGAGCTTTAAATACATGTTCAGCCTCAGGATCGCAAAGCTTCCAAGCCTAACAAGCATAAGAAGTTTCATTAGGCTGGTCAGAGAGAATATTCTAAACAATTCCTTTTTGTTGAGTACACAACTAACCCAACCTTTTCTGTCATGAAGTATTGATAGAGTTCCTCAAAGTATTGTTCATCTGAGCAGCCTGTAGATGAAGTTACAATGTGTTGCCAAAAGGGTCTCCCATCATCCACATACCTGAACCATGTTGGCATAGAAGTTTAATCCGAAAACTGATTCCTTTTAAGCAACTCAAGTAGTAGCCTAGAGGAGGGACCATTTATCAACAGGCCTGCAGTGCCAAGTATGAGGAAAACAACAGAACATAGATGTAGATTTCATTGGTTTTATGGATGTACCAATTAAATAAGGTTATCATGTCTGTATCTGATTGGGAACACAACAAAGAAATTTCTTTACATGAATTATGATATCATGATATACCATTAGAAAGTAACAGACGATATAACTTGGAGCAAGCAAAGCTGTGTTGATCTAATGCACGGCATTGTTTCTCAACTGAGCACAAAATTTCTTTTGGAACAAATTACACATCCCAGCCGTTTGTCTGCGCATCCATAAAAGGCATGCTCAGCTATGCTTCAAGGGATGGAGACATGAAAAGCTAAGTCAGCAAGTCCAAATAATTGGCAATGTGGATAGCCGGTCTAGATCTTAAGGGACCAGCTTTCTATTAAAAAACAACCACAAAAGTATGAAAAGGAAATGCAATGATGTGCCCTCATCTGATTACATCTTTTTTTTCTTCATATTTGTTCCCTATTTGTGTTATTTGTGCATCATGCGCTGAGTAACAACTGAACTGAAAGCCGTTACACACAAGTCACAGGACTGGTGTGTAGTATGAGTCATCAACCCTTGCATAAGTTACGTCAGCACATGGTCGTGTTGTACAACATGCAAGTTGTGCGTAATTGCACACCAATTTTCATGCATTTTTATTTAGAGTTAGAAAAATTGTAATCAGATCATTGAAATGGATAGAAGAGCCATCTCCAATGTCTGCCAATAGACCTTTCCACTGACTGACTTTCATCAAATCCACAAATGTACCCTACGCAACCCAAACAGAATACGCAGGCCGTGAAGGAGCGGTATGGCATAAACGATCTAAGGATTGTTTCTATGAACATAAATAGTATCTACACAAGTACCAGCAAGGCAACAAGAGTAAATTTACTGGCAGAAAATGGCATATGTGTGTATTTATCAGAAATTCACACCTGAGCCGAGATCCACCCCATGGTTGCTCATATGCTCGCCGGTATCTCACCAATATCTCATCTTCCGAGTACTTCACTCCATACTTCTCACCAATTCTCTTATACACCTAAAACAGAGGGAACAGACAGTTCAGAATGCAATTCCTTTGCGTTATGAATCAAATCCAAGCCCACGGGAGGCACATCAAACTCATTACGCCCTAAGGTGACATCACTGATGCAGCGAGTGGCTCAAATTAGAAGTCGCGGAACCACCGAAGAATGGCGCGCCGGACTGACCTGGGCGGTGGGCTGGGCGGGGACCACAAGGGTGCCGACGGCGTCGACGAGGAGGGCGCGGTGCGTGACGTCGCCGTAGATGGATTTGCGGTAGTCGTAGTACTCCCGCGCCGCCGAGAGCTCGAACCTCTCCGCGCCCTCCGTCTCCTTCTCCGCCCCCGTCTCGGCGGCGGACGACGACCCCAGCAGCCGCCGCCGCCGCCACCGGCCGCCCGAGAGCGTCCTCGCCGCCGAGCGCAGCGCCGGCGCCGCCATTCCGCGGGGGCCGTGTGGTGATGGTGGTGGGGCCGAACCGCTGCGAGCAGGAAATGTGCGCGGCGGCGGCGGGGTGGCGGGGCGGCGGCGGTGGCGTTTCTGCTGCTCTTTCCTTTCCTGTTTGGGTTGTGGACGGTGTGGTGTGTGCAGTGTTTCGGTTCCTTTTCTTCTTGGGAATGGTTTTCGGTTGGTTTTGGACCACTTGGGTGGTGTTTGGCAAACGGTAAATGAGGAGTGAGTTAAGGATTGGGAAATGCTCCTTTAAGAAATGAATGGTTGAGATTTAATATGATGACTAAATGAATGTTTTAGATTTTTCATCTCATTTCCCTATCTCTATCCCAATACCCATTTCCCAATTGCCAAACAGCACCTTGGGGTGGGGGTGGGGGGGGGGGGGGGGGGGGGGGGGGGGGAGACTTTCTCGAAACTGTTTGAGAGTTTTTTTTTAACAGAATCGGGGAACGATGGATAATGATGATGAATAACTCTAAATTCATTTAGTGTAGTAGTACTTCCTTCCGTTTTCAAATAATTGACAGCGTTGACTTTATTATTCACAATTTGACCGCTTAATAACTTATAAAATACTTAGTTACATAAGATAATCACATAACTGATAGATGTATTGTAGATAATACTTTAGCAACATGATATGTTTATGAGTGTTTAATTATGCATTAACAAAAAAATTATAGTCAAAGTTGGAACAGTAAAAGTCAACGCTGACAATTAGTCAAAAACGGAGGGAAGTACTCGGTTTTGAACAATGTTTATGTTTTTTAGATATTCATCATATTCTTTAAATGAAGTTTTCTACGCTTACAACATTAAATTGTGATCAAATTTTTCAAAAATGTCATATCGGAACATTCTTTTAGCAACTCTGTTGAAAAGAAAAGGAAAGGTTGTTGATAGGTATATATCCTATGTTTTCTTTAATGGTAATGTTTTGGACCACACAATTTAGAAGTGGACATATTATCTTATGTGTGAGACTTTTTTATGCTGGCATGTTATTTAATAAGACTGTTGGGGATCGGTATTTACGATAATAACGACACCTCCTTTTTGCCTTTGGTTTTTTGGCTGCAGGCGACCTTGCTGTCGACATTACGTGCTCCGGCCTAGAATCAGCGGCAGACAGAGGAGCTGCAACGTCGGGTTGCCGACATTGTTGGAGCTGGCGACGAAATGGCGACGACCAAGAATGACGGCAATCCCTGAAGGAGGTGAATCCCGGCATGATGGCGTCCGGGAGTCAGGCCGGCGAATGACGTCACCTAGTTAGGGTTTCCGTCATTAAACGGAAATGTCATTTGTACCCTTATGACAATGTTGTACAGAATATTCCATGAATATAGTGGGTGGCCAAGGGTAATTTGGTCATACCAAAATAACCCTTGGCCTTCCCTATAAATACCCGCCCCCGGGCTCCGTGGGACGGGACGGAACAGAAGAGATTACACCCTTGAAATGAAATGCTGCTCCGTTGTTCCCTGAGTGTGATTTGATTGTCCGTGTCGGGATTCTTTGTTGCTACAATGAAGAATTCCCAACATTGGCGCCCACCGTTTGTGTTGCTCGAAAATACCACCCGTGATGCCACAGAGGAAGAAAAAAGCACCTAGTCCAAAAACCACCATCAGCTCCCACCCGCCGGACTTAGAGGAAGAAATCCTACCTCCCAACCCGGCATTCTCGGAAGAAGAAATTCGTTGGGCATTCATTCAAGCAAGGCAAATGGCCGACGAGGCCAACAAGATTTCCGACGCGGCGAAAGCAAGCTTAGCCGCCGGAATTCGGCCAAGTGATGAGGACATCGCCGCCAAAAGCTCTATCGACCTCACTCCCAATGAAGAAGCAGAAAAGTCGAAGCAGGTAAAAGCCGGCAAGCAATGGGCGGAACCACCGTCGACAATCAACCCTGAAGAAAGTGATCCAGAGGAAGATGAAGTTGACAAGCAAATACGTCAGCTCTCCAACTTGCAACAACTTGGAAAAAGACTCAAACTAACAAAGGAGAAGATAATATCCGAGGAGAGGGTCGGCTGCAGATCGAACAAGCAAAGGCGGCAGTCGTCGAACTGCAAAAAGAGCTCGATGAGATGACAAGCGCGACAGGGCAAAACAGCGAAGCAAAGAGAGAGCATTACCGGGTGACTCCCGACTTTGAAACAAACAACAATGGCGAAGGCCATCATAGGCCTCGGAATGTATACCGCCAATATGTACCTTTCGTGAGTAAATTCGACAAGAACTCTCCCTTGTCAGAAGGCCTTCAGTTGACCCCATGGCCAGCAATATACAAGCCTATCTCCTTATCAAAGTACAATGGCTCAACTGACCCAAGGCAATTTTTGATGTCATTTGAAGCTGCTGTAGCGTCTGCTGGAGGAGATAATACTGTATTGGCCAAGACCTTTGTCACCGCAGTTGAGCATCAAGCCCTCGAGTGGTACTCAAGGCTGAAGCCCGGATCAATATATTCATGGGAGAACCTAAGGGACAAATTGACAACAAATTTTTAAGGTTTTCACAGAACATCTATATCTGCAGATGAACTCAGAGCATATGTTCAGCAAGAAAAAGAGCCCCTGCAAGACTATTTCCAGAGATTTGTCAAGCTCAAAGCCCGAACGGATGACATTCCAGATCAAATTGTCATTGATGCCGCAATTGGGGGGCTGCGAGCCGGTCCTTGCGCCACTCATTTTTCCATGCACCGCCCTTCAACACTCGAAGAGCTCTTCTCAACGGTCGATCAGTTTTGTAGAGCCGACAATGACCACAGAAGAAGATTAGAGCAGCAGAGCGCGCTGCGTCAGGCGAAGAAAACCAATCGAGCCAAAGGCAGCAGGATTGGAATTCGTCTAGGAGAGGTGGCAACAACAATCAGAGCCAGAACTCCAACCTAGTCAGTCATATCGACAACCAAGAAGAAAAAGCCGACACAAGCAGCTCTGCCGCCAATTTTCAGCACAGAGGAGGAAGAAACAATCGCTCTCGAGGAAGGGGTCACGGCAATTCGCACAACTCGCGAAACCAGGAGCCAAAAAAGCCATACTGTCTGTTTTACGGACTTGACAAGGGTCACACCTCCAAGGAATGCCCAGAAACAAAAGATGCTGTGGAAAGAATGAAAGCCAAGGAGCAAAGAAGCGAAACACAGAGAAGTGTCAATCACACGTCTGCCGCCAATTCTTGGAACAACTCACCTTTCGGTGCTTCCTACCCATTCCAATACTTCCAGAATTCTTACAACCCTCACCACCACTTTCAAAGCCCATACCAACCGCATCCACCACCCTCGCCGCAGATTTAGCATTTGGCGACTTCCCAAACAAGTTCACACGTGCCCCAGCCGCAAATTCCTAGAATTACTGCCTCGGAGGAGCTGCCTTTACCTCCTCCACCGCCATTTCCAAAACAGTCAAACCAAAATAATTCCTCTCAGAGCCTTCCCACTTATGGAGTCATCCTGCCAATCACCGGGGGATCTTCATCCGAGTTTGAAAGTAAGAAGCAAAAGAAAAATTACTTCCGAGCCGTCAATGCGGTGTGCAACGGACCTGTAGTGAAATCACGTTGGTCGCACATTCCAATCACATTCACAGAAGCCGATTTAAACCTCCGCTGCTACCCTCATACAGACGCCATGGTCATCCAGGCAAACACCTATGGTTGGTCAATCACCAAAATACTTGTTGACAACGGAAGTTCGGCAGACATCCTCTTCAAAAGAACTTTCGACCAGCTCAACCTTGATTCATCTCTACTTCAGCCTTCTGAATATCCCCTGTACGGTTTTGGCGGGAGAGAAGTCCGCGCCCTCGGCAAAATAAGCCTACCAGTATCCTTTGGTACCCTCGACAATGCAAGAACAGAGCACATCACATTTGATGTGGTCGATATGCCTTACCCTTACAACGCAATTTTTGGACGAGGAGTCCTCAATGCATTTGAAGCAGTTTTGCACAGCTCTTACCTCTGTATGAAAATACCGGCACATAAGGAAGTCATCTCAGTCTTTGGCGATCAGCAAGAAGCCAGAAATATTGAAAGGGCGGCAGCCCCCGGCCAGAAAAATGTTCATTTTTTGTATGCTCACCCGAATGTGCACGTCTTGTACCCAGCAGGAAAAAAGCCAGGGAAAGAAGTCCTCCAGTTGGAAAAAGAAATGGACAAGGAAGAACCAGCAATTGCGGCTAACGAGGAAACAAAGAGAGTTCCATTGGACAAGCATGTCTTAGGACAGGAAGTGATAATTGCGGCCGGTATGCCGAAGGACATGGAAAAAGCTTTCGTCCAGTTCCTTCTCAAAAACAAAGATGTTTTTGCCTGGTCGGCAAGTGACCTAAAAGGCGTCAGCCGGGATATCATAGAGCACAAGTTGCGAATCGATAAAAATATCAGACCAAAGAAGCAGAAACTCCGAAAGATGTCCGACGACCGGGTCGAAGCAGTCAAAGCTGAAGTACAGAGGTTGCTTGACGCAAATGTTATCAGGGAGGTGAAATATCCAACCTGGTTGGCTAACACTGTACCAGTAAAGAAAAAGAACGGAAAGTGGCGGATGTGTATTGATTTCACTGATCTCAACAAGGCCTGCCCTCCCACTGCCCAGAATCGACAAAATTGTCGACGCAGCGGCATGCTCAGAACTCCTATCACTGCTAGATTGTTTCTCCGGATATCACCAAATCTTCATGTACAAAGATGATGAAGAGAAAACAAGTTTCATTACCCCTTTCGGAACTTATTGTTTTGTCAGAATGCCGGAAGGCTTAAAAAATGCGGGACCTACTTTCTGCAGAATGACATCTGTCGCCTTTGAGAATCAGTTAGGCAAGAACTTGTCAGCCTATGTCGACGACATAGTGGTAAAAAGCGGCAAGAAAGAAGATCATATCTCTGACTTGGCCGAAACATTCGCAAACCTCAGGAAGGCAAACCTCAAGCTCAACCCTGAGAAATGTGTTTTTGGAATTCGCAAGGGAAAGATTTTGGGATGTTTAGTGTCAATCAAAGGCATCGAAGCCAATCCTGACAAGATAAGTGCACTCATCAATATGCGAGAACCTCAATGCCTCAAAGATGTGCAGAAGCTCACCGGTAGAATTGCGGCACTCAACAGGTTTATTTCCAGATCAGCCGAAAGAAGCCTTCCTTTTTTCAAAGTCCTCAGAAATGCAAATAATTTTCAATGGGGCCAAGAGCAAAAAAAAAAACTTTCGCAGAATTGAAAGAGTATCTCAAGGAAATGACTGCCTTCGCAAGTCCCAAACAAAATGAAGCTCTGTTAATGTATGTATCAGCATCGCATTCAGCAGTATGTGCCGCACTTGTGCAAGAACAGCAAATTGAGAAGAAGGGCAAAGTGATGAAAGTTCAAGTGCCAGTATACTATGTATCTGAAGCTCTTTCAGGATCAAAAAGATTCTATTCTGAACTGGAAAAGATAGCCTATGCAGTCTTAATGGCATCAAGAAAATTGAGGCATTACTTTGAAGCTCACACCATCCGAGTGCTGACAAATCAACCACTGAATGACATGTTCAGAAATAGAGAAGCACCTGGAAGAATCACCAAATGGGCTTCGGAATTATCAGAACACGTTGTTGACTTCGAGTCAAGATGTGCCGCAAATTCTCAGGTGCTGGCGGATTTTATCGCAGATTGGACTGAGCCTTCATCGTACACCGAGGGTCCAGTCTTTGAAGTCCCATGGGAGATCCACTGTGACGGCGCATGGTGCCATCTTGGAGCAGGAGCTGCCGCAATTTTGACCTCGCCATCGGGTATCAAATTGCGGTATGCAATCAGATTGCAGTTCAATCATGACACTGACAAATGCACAAATAATGTTGCAGAATATGAGGGCCTTTTGCTCGCCATAAGAAAGCTAAGAGCATTAGGTGTCAAAAACTTCGTTATCAAGACAGACTCTCAGGTCATTGCCGGGCATGTTGATAAAACCTATAAAGCCAGAGATGAACTATTGGCCAGATATCTGGAACATGTACGGGGATTGGAAAAATACTTCAAGGGTTTCACTTGTCAATATATTGAAAGAAACCTGAATAGTGAAGCAGATCAGCTAGCAAAAGCGGCGGCCAGAAAAGATCCCTTGCCACCTGACGTCTTTTTTGAAACACTGAGTTCGCCCTCCATAAAAGCGGCAGAGAAAGAACCCAAGATGATACATGCCATCTCAAGCGAAGATTGGCGCGCCCCCATCATGGCGTATCTCCGAGATTTTTATGAGCCAGAGTCGGAATTAGAAGCCAAGCGCATGAAACAAAGAGCAAGAAACTACGCGTTTGTCGATGAGTTCCTTTACAAATTCGGCACATCCACTCCATTCTTGAGATGCATTGATCAAGAAGAAGGGAAAAAGCTCCTCAGCGAGATCCACGAGGGAATCTGCGGCTCTCACATATCCAGCAGAGCTTTAGTCGGCAAAGCCTTTCGGCAAGGTTTTTATTGGCCCTCCGCACTTCAGGACGCCCAACACCTTGTCAAAACATGCGAAGCATGTCAGAAATTCTCAAGGAAAATCAACAACCCAGCTGAGCTCACTCAGCTCATCCAGCCAGTGTGGCCACTTCAGCGATGGGGAATTGACATAGTCGGACCCCTACCTACGGCTGCCGGAAATTATACACATGCCGTCGTCGCTCTCGACTATTTCACTAAATGGATAGAGGCTAAGCCATTGATCAACATCACTGGCCCAGCAATCAAGAAATTTTTCTGGCAGAACATAGTATGTAGATTCGGAGTACCTGCCGAAATTACGGTGGACAATGGAAAACAGTTTGACAACCAAGAGTTCCGCGAATTCCGTCACTCCATAGGCACCAAAGTGAATTTTGCATCTGTTTATCATCCAGAGTCAAATGGCGCCGTCGAGAATGCGAACAAGCAAATCTTCGAAGGCATCAAGAAATGCCTAAAAGGCCAGAAAAAAGGAAAATGGATGGATGAGTTGCATAAAGTGATCTGGTCGCATAACACCACAGTTTCAAGAGCCACCAAGTTCACGCCTTTCAGGCTCTTGTACGGCGAAGAAGCCATGTCTCCAGAAGAGATAAAATACCGCAGCATGAGGGCAACTCTAGGACGAAATTGCCACGAGTTTGATGCCGTTTCAAAGGACATGTCGGAATTAGACAAAAACCAAGCCATCCTTAACCTGGAAAAGTATCAGGAAGAAACAAGAAAGTGGCGGAACGCCAGAGTGGTGCAAAGAGCATTTAAAGTCGGCGACCTTGTCCTCCTTCGAAGCCCAAAAACTGAGAGCACTGGAAAGCTCAACTCCAAGTGGCAAGGCCCTTACATTGTCATCAGAAGCAATCGCTCAGGATCTTATCATCTAGCAGATAGTGAAGGCAAGGAGCTACCCCATTCTTGGAATGTCGACAACCTCAAGAGGTACTTCACCTAAAATGTAAGGGCTAATGGCGACGCTGTTGGCGGTCGTTAAACCATGTTTTGACCGCCACCCTACCGGTAAATAAATATATAACACCAAGATTTTGTGCATAGTAGATAGGAATAATGCTACTCCACAAGTTTTGGTGGATATTTGGATGCAGGAGTGAATAATAGAGAAAAGTGGGCCCAGTCAGGGAAATTCCCTGGCCGGCCGGCCCCACCCTAGGCCGGCCGGCCCCACCTGGTGGCCACAGGCCCCAGGCTTTCTCCAGTGGGCTGGAAAATAATCCTCAACGTGCAATTCAAGCCCAGCTCGGCAGGATTCCACCGACGTTCTAGAAGGTGGGCTATTTGGGCCTTTACTTGGCCCTCAATCCAATTCTGCCGACCCCACGAAGTAGCCGACCTTCGGACCGCCATCAGGAGAGGATCTGGAGCGTTCAGGCAAAAGACGGTGGCCAACCGACCGAAGGGACGGCTGGCCGGCCACCCCCCTAGGCCGGCCGGCCGACTTTGTCGGCGCCGCCTCTCCAAAGTCGGCCAGGGTGCTTCCACCGCCTTCACAAGCTATAAAAGGGACCCCTCGGCCTCCGAATCAATTCGCACCGTCACACTTCATCCAAGTGTTCATTAGTTTAGTTGAGTAGTAGCTTTGGGAGTTAGAGTAGAGTAGAGTAGAGTGAGAGCTCTCTCGGGCTTCCGGAGTATTCTCGGAGTTCGGTATAGTTCTTTGTATCTTACTCTTGAGATATTATTTTATTTATTATATAATTAGTTTTATCTTTATTTATTTCTTTTAGTAATTCTTTTCTATTTAGTTTATTTATTCGTTAAGTAAGTGCTCGTAGAAGTCTTGTTGTGGGATTCGTGATTGTTGGAATAGCGAGTACGAGAGAGTGCCGTCGTCGGAGATGACGTCGTGTGAAATCTGTGCTTGTTCATTCTTAGATAGGACTGCTCCGTTGATCAAGAGTAGCTCCTCTAGGCGGGTTGTAAGCGTGGCGCTTAGATCTTGGCCTATGCACGTTTGGCACCCAACCCCACGGAGGATGGTAGCCGCGAGTGTATGTGACAGCTGCACCGGTCTCTGTAATCCACCACGTCCGGGTTGGACTCAGCAGGGTCTTAATTATAGCGGATGGATCCCCAGGGTGAACTAGCAGCATCGGTTGCCCTGGCACTTCCGTGCCCCGAAACGACATGACTTGTATGTGTATGAGCTTAACTAGAGTAAATAACCTTTGTAGACTTGACTGCTAGAAAAGTAAATAATAGATAAACATACAGGTAGCCTTAACTCTATCTCGTTGCTCTCCCAAATGTATACTACGATTTATTTTATTACCTTGGACTTGAGGATGTGTGTGCCACCCATATATATCATGCCTATCTTACCCCCGTCTCAAGTATAGTTGATACATTATTTCTTTCTCCAAATTATCCAATGCATAGCTATTATTCAGCTTCCTTTTGCTCTACTTCCCTGCGGAAATATAAATACGATAACCCTGGAATACTCCAAGGTGAAATGCTACAATGGTGATCCGTGCGCTTGCGGAATTAATGAATTTAATTTTATCGCATAAGAACCGCCAACAGACGCGCAGTTATAAGCGGAGCCTTTAGTCGGCACCAAGGTTGTAATTTTTTTCTTTCTAAGCCTTCAAGGCCCATACTCTTTTCCTCACAGGGGAACCCCACATCGGGGGTGAGGTTTTTAACGAGGTGGACCTTTGTAACCCTTGCAGTTCAATATAATGCAATCTTTCCCAGAAACTAAATTTTCCATTTCTTAAGCAGTCGATGCTATATCCGCAAAATATCGCCACATCGACGCAGGAGGATTTAACTCCTGAGACAAAGCCACTCGAAAGGAAGCAAAAAATTCCGGCTCCTTTCTCCCAGGCTTCCTTCTCTATAAAGCACTTTGAAAAAAAAAAAAAAAGCCCCAAGGGGCTACGCCGCCGATCTTTCGCATAAAATTGAGAAATAGCGGCATTTGAGAAAAAAGCGCCTCAAGAGGCCATCTCTTCAATCTTTCTCCTAAATTGAGAAAATTGAGGCACGTTGGCAGCCCAAGGGCTCAGTCACACATTTCCTTAAAGGAAAGTGGAAGATATATCTTAACCCCCAAGGGGCTCCGGACAAAATCCGACATAACAAAAATAGATCATCAAGATCGAAGTCTTAAGGGACTCAATATAAACACCCATCCAAGGACGGGACTCAAGACCATGGAGGTAGCATGATCTTGCAAATTCTCAAGTGCCGCCCTTTCAGCAAGAATAGCGGCAAATGTTCAATATCCGACAGATTTCGGAGAGAACCTAACAATTGCGGCAAACCTTATGGACCACTCGCAATTTTCTCCAAAAATAATTGCGCGTGAGCCATCTCGCAATTTTAACGCGCTCCTCATCCCTCGATTGCTAGGGGGAGGGGGGTGACGTTCGTGTCATGCAATCAATCGAGCCACGATGAGCGCCGTACACCAAACAAAAAGCGAAAACCCTTTTAACTTGTAAAAAATAAGGGTGCCAAGGACCCATATCGTCAAACGACGTTTTCTAAGCTAACAATAGCGACAGCTAACAAACACCCGACAAGAACCAGAGCCAACCAAAATAGCGGCAACGTGCGCTTCTTTCTCAATTCATACGAAAGAACGCCACATTAATTGTGTGTCGCAATTTTTGCGCGCCCTCCGTCCCTCGATCGCCAGGGGGGGTGACGTTCGTTCTATTCCGACGACCGAGCAACGGCGCGCGCTTCCTACTGAGCGAAAACGCAAAGGAGGCTTGAAGAAAATTGACAGTATCGTCGAACCCACCTTCGCAAATCAAAAAGCACAACATTATATCCGGGAGCACTGTCAGTTCGACTCCCCAACTACAAATCAAAGTCAACTTCTACTACAAACCCGGGACCGCATTCAGGGCCTGCTCTATCGTACACACACCTAAAACGATCCAAATAAGGATCAAAACTAAGATCTTCAACGCTTTCGGCCTTCACGGCCGCTACGGAAGAAGAAGGTCGGCGGTGAAAGCATCGAATTAAGCACTCCCGCCCTTGAAAGTACTGAGCCATCATTTCCCTCCAGAAATGCCCGAAATCATCACGCGGATATCATGAAACATAACACAAATGCGCTTCGCCAGAAACGCGTAAGCCGTCACGTTCATACTTCAAAGGCGCAATGTTCAACGCGGCGCCGCGAAAACAATCCTGCGCACAAAGCATACCAGAACGTTTATTATTACAAACCAAGTTTGAAACGCTCTTCCTCACGCCTAAGAGTCTAAACCTCTTCAATTGGCGGTGCAGCAGCAGCGGCAGCGCAGCACCAGGAGCGGCGGTACCCGTCGTATTATCCGGTTCGGCCGCCGCAGAAGACGAAGCAGTCGCGATAGCCGCGGTGGGTGCAGGAGCTTCAACCGCGGCAGGCGCATCAGCTTTAGCGGCAGTCTTCTCAGTTCCCGCAACATCTTCGACGCGGGCAACCTTCGCCGGCGGCGTCTCACTAGCAGGAGTAGCCGCTCGCTTCTTTGAGCCCTCCGCCGCAGTTTCGGCGCCAGTCGCCGCCTTCATCTAAAGCAAACAAGAGTTTAGTAAATCATTTTTCATAAGATAAAAAGTCCCCGATGAAACAAAAGTATGCTTTACCTCCTCAAGCTTGCTCTTCGCAAATCGGCGGCAAGCCTCCATTCCGTGCGCCCCCCAATACCTTTTCGCGAAGCGCTTCACAGCCAAACGAACGCCTTTGCTTTCGCTCGCCGCGTTGGCCTCATCAAAATTAGAATCAGGATAGGTAGTGCGCGCCAAAGCACTGAAGTGCTTGCAATCCAGCTTTTCAAGCAGGTCCAGAAGCGCAGAGCACGCCGTGCGAGCCGCAAATTGACCGAACCGCTCAAAGGCCTCAGGAAGGTCGCCAAACTCCCCTTTCAGGAAATTGAAATACACTTCCGGTGTCAGCGAACCTTGTGTGGCCGGAAGAGGATTAGGCTCACCGCCAATTGTAGCTAGGGCTGCTCCGAAAGAAGCGTGTGCACTACTAGCGCCGCTGGAAAAACTGCGAGCAAACTTGCGGGCAGTTTCCTTGGCACTCTTGGCACTTGCCTCCGCCGCAGTAATTTTCTCTCCCGCATTTTTCAGTTCACGCTTCAAGCGGGCAATTTCATCCTCGTTGTTTTGGATAACATCCTGGAGCACCCCCAACGCTTCGTCTTTCTTTTTTATCTGATCATTGAGATCAGCCTTAACGGCGTCGAAAGACGCGCGTTCCTCCTTGAGAGTGCGCCGCAGTTGCAATTCATCACCGGACGAACAGGCGGCTTCGGACCCGTAAAAGCGCCGGCTCAGAGCGCGAGCCGCCGCAAGCGTCTGCTCAAGAGCAGAGAAATCACGCGTTAGCGTCAAAATCATTCAAAGTTACAATAAAAAGCGACACTAGCACGGGCAAAAATTACCATTGTCGCATTTTTGTCCAAAACTTCGGCGGCTGAAGCATTATCGGCCCTGGCCAAGAAGTCACAAAGCTCTGCAAATTAAACGAAATCAGACCGATTGTCAAGTTTTAAACAAAGGAGGAATGGCGGCAAGGACAAAGTACCTTGGGGATCCACCGCCTTCGTCATTTCGACAAAAACGGCCAATGAAGGATTGCCGGCCTCGCCTTCTTGCATCCCCGCACCAGAACATTTTTTACCTGCGTCAGAGGAGCTAGTCTCAGAAGAATCGCTAGACGTACTCCCGTTAACCGATGAACTAGAAATATTATCATCGACTCCAGTCAAAGGAGAGGAAGCTGCCACAGTGTCTTTCGTGGAAAAGGAAAGGTCGGCACCTCCATCAGAGCCACTCATTTCCGCAAACGCGGCATCTAGCTCATGTCCAAGCTCGGCGCGTGAATCCACGGAGTCGTCCAGCAGCTCCATTTCTTCATCATCTGATAAAGCCGGCAGGAGCCGCTTCCGCCTCATCGGCGTAGCAGTCTCAGCGGGGCTCCGTGGCAAATCAAATCCACCAGAGGGAGCAGCAGTACTATCAACTTCAGCTTCATGTAATGGCGAAGGCTGCTCCCGTGTATTCCCCGAGTCATGCTCTTCAGGCTCGTCGTCAAGAAATTCATCATCAGAATCGCCAACTGCTGAAGCTAGTAATTTCCGGCGTCGTTTGCACTCCTCCCGCACTGACACCTCTCCAGCCAAATCAGCGGCACTCGCCGCGCTGGAACCAGTCTCCATCTGCTCAGCAGCAGTGACCGGCTCTATGTCTTCCCGCCGCCGTTTTACAGCGGCACTGGCCGGCGGCACGACAGCAGCCCGAGAAGCAGGCATCTTCCGTAGACTTTGGCGTTTAGCCTTCTCAGCAGCTTTCGAAGTCCCAGCCGGCGTCTTCATTGTCCCGGTAGCCTTGCTGGACGCCGCAGATTTTTTTGCGGCACCCTTAGATGGGGCTGCCGCAGATCCCTTGGCAGCAGCCGCGGCTGAAGAGCCGACCGCAGCTGTTGGGGCTGGCGCATCTGGTATATAGTAGTGGGAGGAGCCTGCTTCCCAGCCACGTTTCTCAACGAACGTCGCTCCAATAACAAGCTCGCCTTTCTTTCGCCGCCCTTTCTTGACGGACATCACAGCACGACGACCGTATTTCACTTGCATTTCGTCAAAAACACGATTCACTCGCTGGGGGAAAATCAGCATGGTCTCGCACTCTTGCTTTTCCAACATTGTATAAGGTTCGCAAATAACTGCGACAGTCAGCTCAACGTAGCGAACGAAGTCCTTATCCGATATCCCTTCGGGTTTTTTAACACCAAAAGACGGCACCTGGTAACTAAGGTTCAGCCTGGCAAGCCGCTTGTTCTTCATTCTCTGCGGGCTCCAACCCTTCCGAATGGGCCAAATGCAGCAGGCCACAAACTCCTCCACCAAATCCCTTGCGCTACTCATCTTGATCGCGGTCTCAAAAGCGTCACAGCACTTCGTGAAACCTTCCGATTCCATGAATTCCGGCGACAGCACCGGTCGTAGGGCACAAGAGCGACTAAATAGAGGAAAGTACGAGCTGCCGTCGTCTTTCTTCTCCTCGGGAACCTCTGCATAAAACCAATGGTTCCGCCAATCTCCAGGCCATTTATTCCGGCGACCACCAACAAGCTCCACATTCTCATACTTGGATTTCTTCACGAAAGTGCGAGGCTGAAAGCTGCAACATCCATACTGGGGATAATACTGCACCCTATCGAAACTCACGGGTTTCACATCATGCCTCAGATCATAATAGCGGCAGAAGGCGTCAGAATGAAGAGCCGAGCCATAACTGCGAACAGCCCATATAAACTTCGACACCGTCGCGACGGCGTTGGGCGTCAAGTGGTGCAGATCCAGTCCATATCTTTCCAGTACACGGGCTAGAAAACCAAATGACGGCAGCCTAAGGCCAGCTTCATAGAAGTCACGATAAACAATAGCTTCATTGTTCTCGGGACGAGGAATCTGCTCTCCGCCAGGAGCACGAGCCTTTCCGGATTCAAAATACCCCAAGGCAACAAACCTCTCGATATCTGCGGGAGTAACTTTTGACGGCCCAAACCGAAAAGTTGGCTCGATGCCGCTTTTCTCCCAGGAGTCTTCCATTACCAGCTCACTAGGAGAGGCCGGCACTCCAGAAAGATCCTCGCCTTCGTCGTCGATATCAGCAAAGGTTTCTTTTCCGCTAGAGCCAGTATCTACTGCGCCTCTCACTCTTTTGGCTGCAGACCCAGCAAGAGCATACTCACAATATGCAAGAAAATAACACGACTCCCCCAAACCCTTACCTAAAAAAGCGGCAGATTTAGTACCTCCGCTGGCGCCCGAAGTTCCAGCTGCTTTGGAGGCAGCTGCCGCCAAAACCTCCAGATCTGCGGCGGGGTTGGCCTCCTCTTGGGAACCCTTGGGAGTCGCGGCAACATCAGAGTCAACCTCAACCGGTTTGCTCGCCCCGCCAAGGTCGGCGTCTCCCTCAACATTAGCGGCAGGCGAGTCGGCAAGGAATTCCTCGTCAGATTCAACAAGATGAGCGGTCTGCTTAACGCGAGCCATCTAAAATGCAAACTATGATGTTACAATCAATCACGAAAACAGATTCATAGCTGAAGGCACATAGACGAACTCACCCTTCAGCAGGGAAAGTGCGACGAGCCGAATCAGCGACAACAAAAAACTCGCTGCAGCTCGACAAAAATTCCGGAAGGCAAGAAATGCGGCGCAAAGTTTTCAGCAGAAAACGCGGCAGCAATTCGACTCGAACAACGGAAGCACGGGGCTCTCCGGCCCCTCTATCTCCATATATATAGGCCTCGGCGCCGCACTTATGGCATTGCCTCGACTCTCGTGAAAAAAAAAACAAAAAAAAACAAAAAAAACCTTTCCTCGGGAAACTTCGAGGGGGGTGACGTTGGGGTGACGTTCGCAAATTTCCCATCCTGTGTCGCGGTTTCTGCCCATCAAAGTTGGCCCTCGACCGCGAGGGGCTACTGTTGGGGATCGGTATTTACGATAATAACGACACCCCCTTTTTGCCTTTGGTTTTTTGGCTGCAGGCGACCTTGCTGTCGACATTACGTGCTCCGGCCTAGAATCGGCGGCAGACAGAGGAGCTGCAACGTCGGGTTGCCGACATTGTTGGAGCTGGCGACGAAATGGCGACGACCCAGAATGACGGCAATCCCTGAAGGAGGTGAATCCCGGCATGATGGCGTCCGGGAGTCAGGCCGGCGAATGACGTCACCTAGTTAGGGTTTCCGTCATTAAACGGAAATGTCATTTGTACCCTTATGACAATGTTGTACAGAATATTCCATGAATATAGTGGGTGGCTAAGGGTAATTTGGTCATACCAAAATAACCCTTGGCCTTCCCTATAAATACCCGCCCCCGGGCTCCGTGGGACGGGACGGAACAGAAGAGATTACACCCTTGAAATGAAATGCTGCTCCGTTGTTCCCTGAGTGTGATTTGACTGTCCGTGTCGGGATTCTTTGTTGCTACAATGAAGAATTCCCAACAAAGACCACAAACCCTCATATATTTAATCAAAATCAATAGTACTTACACCACACAAGAGCATGAGTAGCTTATTTATTTACATGAGAGCCAAATAAAAGGTAACCTTGTGCAATATTTATTGGTAAACATTGTACATAGCACAATAGGTTTGCTTACTATTTTGAAGTATATATCTGATTTAACACAAATTTTCACAAATAAAGTGTATGTACTTCACATAAAGGACCTTAGGGTTATGACTCAATTAAAAGAGCATCCGTGCTTGCACTATGAGAAATGTTAATTTTGTAGTGTATAACTCCATTCTTCTATTGTCATCCTCGGGTATTGGAGCTTGAACAGAAATGAAACTTTTATAATAGACCCAATGACCAAGCGAAAAATATTGTATGACAATATAAGTGATTACTTCGCAAATTTGATATTGAAAAAATAGTTTGGTTTTGGATCAACGAACATGAATAACTGAAAGACATCAATATAAAAAAAAACTCTCCAACATAATGCATCTACTTTGCAGTTCTATGTGTAGGTTGTCGACTTGACAAAGTTTCATGATTTAAGGGATGAAAACAACATCAGTTAAGAATTATTAAATCATAGCTAACGAATGTAAACACTGCTGCAATTTTCAATTAATAGCATTAATTAAAAATTGTCCTACCGTTGTAATTAAAGCAGGAAGATAATAATTTTTTTTCTATTATGATATGAAGGCCGCGTAAGATGTCGTTGACGCGGAGAAGGAAACTGCAACATTGGTGAATGGTGGCGCTATCTTAGCGGCTTCCTTTCTTTTGCTTAGCCCCAAAGGCTACCTCGTCCCAACTTGTCATTCTCGCACACCCAAAACCCTGTATAAAGCACGCACCGGCCTCGAACGGATCAAAGCACCCCTCAAAAAAACATCGAAAAAGAACAGGAAAAGGACAGCAGAGAAGGGAGGCGAGATGGACGTCGGTCGGTTCATGGACTCGGTGGGCTCGATCTTCCGCGGCAGTGACACCCTCCCCTGGTGCGACCGCGACATCATCGCCGTAAGCCCTCCCCTCAAGCTTCAGTTCCTCGTCCCCCACCAAGAACCGTTGTTGCCTCCCTCCCAGGGACGCCTCCAATTTTTAGCCATTTCGGTTCTCCACGCTGTCGCGGCGGCGGAATAAGGGCGGAATGTGTGCGCGGTGTGGTGGGGTTGGCGTGTGTTTCGCTGCCTCTGGTAGCGGAGATGTTGGTGCTCCGGTGATTGTGGGGGCAAGACGCGTGCAGTATTGGGGGGATTGGTGAATTTCTTCTTTCGGCGTGTGTCGGTCACTTTCGAATTGACCTGCGTCAGCGTCTACTGATCGATCGTCTGACCTCTGATTTTACCTGAATTGAGTACACTATTCTGGTTTTTAATTGTAACCATATATGCCTGTTGGATTGATGAATTCGGTTCTGTGAGGCTAACGAAAACAAACCAGTTACCTGATTGTATTACCATGCCTGATTGCGTCGTGTATGATCATTTGGTCGTCCATCCTAATCCGTGTCGTTCATGCTTATGCTCGTTTTATTTTAACCAGGGTTTTGAGCGTGAGATTGCTGAGGCTGCAAATGAAGATCAGAAGAATGATAGCATCATGAGGCTGTCCTGGGCGCTTGTTCACTCTCGGCAGCCTGAAGATGTCAACCGGGGAATCGGAATGCTTCAAGGTAGTATAGTATATATCCTAGTATTACCTCTGCGTGGTAGTTGGAGCTTGTTACTGGTAAAATATGGCTTCTGAAGTATATAGTTCCCAACAATTGAACGTTGCTCCTGTTTACTGAGTAATTCCATGAATACAGCGGGGATCCTTGTGTGGACTGTATAAAAGTTAGGACTAAGTGTACAATAGTTGAACAAAAAGGCTCCCTAGAGAGTGGAAGAGTGATGGTTCAGCCCTCTATGCTTGTTTTCCTTTTCTTTAGTTTTTATAGAACCTTGAACAAAAGTGCTACTCTTGGACTGCCATTTGCAACGATCAGTTCATTGAAGACCCCAATTGACAGTATTTCAAAACTTCAGACCCCTTTGTTAAAAAAAAAGTTGAAATTGGTGTGAAAATTACATTGCAGAGTACCACACAATGGAAAGTTCTCATCTTTGAGATATATATATGCGCTTCATCCTAGTCTCTTAGCTTTGCTCAAAATCACTAGAGTCATGGCAGTCCTGTTCAGCACGTGCATATGTTCTATCGGTCCTCTTAATTTACGATCTGGCCTCTCCAACTTGCTCACGCAGCTCATGATGTTATTTGTTGCCAGCTTCGTTGGACAAGTCTAACAGCCCGGTGCAAGTAAGGGAGAAGCTCTATCTGTTGGCTGTTGGACATTACAGGACTGGGGATTATACAAGAAGCCGACAGCTTTTAGAAAGATGCTTGGAGGTTTGATTACTAAACCTTTTTCCCTGCATTTCTATTTTTCTTATTCACATTGAGAGTGTGAGACCACGACCCCTACACCTATCCAGTGCCAATCGTCAGTAGGACATCTTCATTTTGTTAGCTCCAGAACTTTTCTTTGGTAGTAAACAGGACCTCATCACCTATAACTGCTTATTATAAAAAAGTATCAATTTTACCTAATGAGGATCTGTGCTTGGTTATAAGAAAAAGAAATCTAGACTGCAACTATCGCAGATTCTGCAATCATGTTTAATGTAATAGACTGTAATAATTACGTCTGAAAATTGAACTGTGTGCGATGGAGAATTGCTCTGTAGTTACTGAAGGCTGATTATGTAATGTCTCAGAAAAAGTAAAAAATTGCATGTCCTTCTTTTCTTCTTAAACATGCCATTTTCATTCTTTGTTAAGCGTGTATGTGATTGATATATAGTTTGTTTCTCCCTGTCCCCAATTGTTTTCATTCTATGGTTTTCATCATGTATCGTTAAACCCTTGATATGCTAATGTATTTGATGCTTGGATATACATTTTCATGTTTTTCTTCAGATTCAACCTGACTGGAGGCAAGCTGTGACATTGCAAAATATCGTTGAAGACAAAACCAAAAGAGGTAGGTACTATAATATTTGTCAGGCTGTCTGTTGTCACACAAAAATGAATGTCCATTAAACCTTCCGTTTGCGAAGGGAAAAAGAAAGAGCATAGGGGCAACATCTAGTCATTTTAATGTGGTTTCTGGCTCTTCTAATTAACATTACTTTTTTTTGTGTGTGTGTAAATGCAGACGGCATGATTGGCATGGCTATCATCACTGGCGCATTTGGAGTTGTGGGGCTTGTTGCTGGAGGCATAATTGCTGCTGCGTCCTCATCCAGGAAGAAATGATGATCTGTTCTGAAGTGAACGAGATACTAAGATGGGCAAAAACTTGATGTGAAGATGTATATCTTTCTTTATTACTTGAGAACGTTTCCTCACTTTTTCCCCCTGTACTGTTGTGTTCTGTGTTGCCTCAGAACATGCTGTTAAGTTAGAATAACAGAGTGCATCCTAAACTGATGCTTGATGAGTTCATTGTGAATAAAAAAAAAATTGTGTGTTTTACATTGCGAGCATTCTGCTCATTGTTTTTTGAAGCGATAAAGGAGGCTTTCGGCTCCTAGAGCAAAATCAATGTGCCCTTGAGCTCCTGGAATCGAGGGGTGCATCAAAGTTATTTCTCCGTGTACTTCTTCAATCAAGTTTCCACATTTGTAGCGTACAATGAAGGAACGGTGGTTACTCGTCACTCCCCACCAAGGTCAGCAAAAAGTCCATGTAATAGCCAGAAGTGTCGCCGACGATGTCTCTGGTCACCGTGGTCTTGAATCTGATCTTGTATTCTTCTTTGATGTTCTTCATGTCTATCTCAGCCCTGGACACGATTGCCCTGGTAAGTGTGTCCTCATCTGTCCCAAGTCCTAGAATCGAGTATCTGATGACCTGATGAAACAGGATATGCATGATATCCAAGTATCAAACTTCGTCCTTGAGAAATGAAGCCTCATGAGAAAACATCAATTAACTGACAATCTTGATGTGCATAATGCAAGGCTTACCTCTGCAAAGTGCTTCTCAGGCGACGTCAAGCACCAGACGGCGCTCCTGAGCATCTTTGCAAACTGGCTGCTGCTGTGCTTGGTGATATCCTAACATCATCCATCATCAGGAAACAAACTATCAATCCAGTTCATCATCTCCTTTTGTTCTACTGTGAACGCGTTGGCAAATTTCTTAAAATCATGGCATATCTTTCGTGTATGGTTGGTTGATGTGTGGTCAACGGATTGTTGGTACCTCGTCGATGTCGCTGCCGTGCTCTTGCTTGTACCACCGGAACGTGGCCCTCAGCTGGTGCTTGCTCCTGGTGCTGACGATCCGTATCACCTCGTCGCCGTGCGGCTGCTTCTTCCTCGCTACGGCCTCAGCCAGCTGCGCCGCCTCCAGCCTCGCGACGTCGTCATCGGCGACGGCGTGCTCCTCCGCGCACCGGTACGACCGCACGAGGCTCACCAGCAGCTGCGCACGAGCACGACAAGTTAGCAGACGCGGCGACCAGAGTTTGGCTTTGTTACTTGTTCTTTTGTCACAGGTGTTACCTTCCTGAGAGGGTCGGCGAGCGCGGGGCAGGCGGCGACGTCCTCCTCGAGGGAGCAGCCGAAGAGGGAGCGGTAGGCGCGGCGGACGGCGACGAGGTGGTCCGGCGCGGAGGCGCAGGCGACCTCGACAAGCACCCACGCGTGCTGGTCGCCCAACGCCCTCTTGCCGCCGGCGGCGAGCGCCGCGTTCGCCAGCCGCGCGTCCCGCTCCGCCGGCTCCGTCGCCCACAGCACCATGGCGTTCTTTGGAGCGGACAGAACAGAGCAATGAGTCAGTAATCAGCTGCTGATCCGTTCTGTGAAAGCTTCAATAATGCATTGTTTGTACGCACGCACCCGGAAGTCGCCGGAGAGCTCGTCGCGGAAGCGGTCGAGGAGGGACTCCCGGTACATGCCGGCGTACGCGCGGCGTATCTCGGCGCGCTGCGCCGCCGTCCTCCAGCAGAGGATGTCTATCAGCGCCTTCTCGTCCGTGCCCCAGCCTGCACGAAGAAAGAAAAACGGTCATGATGAGTCGCCGGCCGGCGCGGCCAGCACACGGACGCCGCCGTCGCCAAGAAAACTAATGCAGGATCGCCGGCGGAGTTTACCTTGCACGGCCTTCCTGAGGCTCTCAGCGTCGGCGGCGGGGGACGGCACTGCGCTCGGGACGGCGATAGTTGCCATCTCTGATCTCTCTCCGTCCTTCCGGGCAGCGAGGAGGAGGAAGGTAACGTGCAAATTAATGGAGAGAAGGATCGACCGGACAGGTAGGAATGAATGAGACGGCAGAACTGGTCTCAATGCCAACTGCCTCTGTTCCTGAAGGTGAAGCAGAACGTGCAAGTCAGCTCCGGTTTGTGTGATCAAGACAAGACAGAGTTCCTGTTTTATCTCCCATGACGCGGTCTCTTTCCATACCGTGAAATCAACCATCAAGGGAGAGAACGTTCTTGGTAGATTGTCCAGTTTGGTAGTGAAACGGGGTGTTCGACTGAGCTGAAATCTTTAACTGTGTAGGGTATTTTTGGCACTGTGGATCTAGGTTTGCGAGTTATGAGCTGATAATCCAATCAAACAAAACGGAGAAGACACTTCCGAGTTCCGATCCACAATGCAAAAGTTGGAGAAGTTTCTAAATAATATTTCTACCAGTTACGCATGCTTATTGTTTGCTTGTATGTGGTTGAAATTGTCCTCATTGTTCATCAAATTAAGGCATCATCCCTTGGATGATATAGGGATGATATTCTTTGTGTTTTCTAAATAAACGGCCTTCAATTCAATAGATATTGGTCATAAAAAAAAGAATAGATCTATATTCCAGCCTCTACATCTAAAAGATGGATATATATAGCCATAGTTATTACACAAAGACAACAACACTCCATTCTCCTGCCGTTGAGCAACCTCCCAAGAAATAAACCTAACCATTATCAGCACATAGCACACCACTTGTTCAATGAGAGTTATGCCCGTCTTTCATCGTCGATGAGCCAAAGCACCATGCCAGACATCGGCTTTCCCCTGCATGTTAGCCTCAAAAAATCTGCCCACAAATCAGGGCATCACCGTCAAAACCTGAGCATCCTCACACAAATCCAATTTATTGACATTGAGTGCCATTGCCATACCACATTAGCCGCCGACCAAGAACTGGATCACATGAGAGATCTAAGCTTAGTGACATGCAGCACGGACACTATCGTGTCCAATGCGCTAGCTTTTGTGCTACCACACCACCAAGTGCAAGTGAGGACGAGGCAAAGAAGTAGATGTAGAACCTCACTCTCGCCATTGTACCCGGATCAGAAATTGGTTCCTGCCAAACGTAAGCCGGAAAGGGAATCCGACACATTCTCAATCTCGTCAACACATGCCGTCATGAGCCATGGGACTCATCTTCTCCTTCCAAACTTCTCACAATCTGCTGTAATGGAGACCGGCAGTTCCGAGTAGCGGTCACGGTCCGGTGCCACCATCGCGCGGCGTCCACTATGCGGCCCGGGCGCAATGTAATATAATCCCCTTTTATTCTTTTTTTTTTTTGGCGTGGCAGCTATCGTCCTTGTCACTTGTTATCGTCACTTCGTCAGCTGTGTCGGACCAGCCAGATTCTCTTCATGCATTAAGTGGGACAACCAAGCCGTTGACAAACAAAACATGTGCCGTCGATGGATATTATTTTCTCAACAAAATATCAAAATAGAGAGGCTTCCAGAATGATTTGGTCTTATTGATATTAGATTATATAAGCTAGACTCTATAATTTATTAATTTAGGAGGTACGTAACAGCTGATGGATTCCTTGGAAACCCAATTATAATTTAGTAGATTGATGACAAATGACATGCAATGCCCTTATAGCTATTTCAAATGCCTTGCTCACCTTTTTATATCCCATTTAACATCCGTGCAATTTATGAGATACAAACTTAGGGTTTTATCGTTCGTACGTACCCAGAACTTCATATGAATTTTTTTGTTATACCTATTTCCATGACAGACCTATTTTTCTCAGACTTCTTAACTAAAACAACTATCTTCATGTATATAGCATTAAAGTGTTAACTGTTACGTTTCAAATAAACTAGAAACTTCATATGAATATTTTTTGTTATACTTATTATAGAAATATCTGTGTATGCATAAATCCTACATAAGATGATATGTGATAAAATAAAGTTGTTGTCTCTTTGATAATCATCTTGGTCCAAATTAACTCTCCTCAAAAACATTTGACTAGATCATGTTATTGGGTTGTTGATTTGTGAGTGTAGGTGAGTGAAAGAGGTCATCATCACGGGAAATTCCTAGGACAACACGTTGAGCTAAAATTTTCGTTTTCAACAAATTACTTAAAATAGTAAATAATTTATATGTATTTGAATATTTATCCATACAAATATGCTCTTACAGTCAAATTATTTTCTCGTAGCATATAGAACAGTAGCAATATTATCATGGAAGACATTCTTTTCTCCTTCTTCATCTCTCAACTGACCAATTAATTTCTCTTGAGTTGAATCAAGCCTTCTTATGTTCTTTAGAAGAACGTGTTAAACATTCTGTGGACAAGTGCTGGTCTGAAGTCTGAACTTCCAACACGCCTTGCACTCGTCGCCTCTCCATTAATCCCTGACTTCTGTTTCTTTTCTTTTTCTTTATTTTTTTGTCAAGGTACATTTCGCATTTGATGAGACTTACTAACAAACGCCATGCAATCAAGGGATTCTCTCCTTCCAGCAGGTAAATACGTGTTAAACAATTAGGTTCTTTTTGGATACAAAGTATTTTTTTTTAGAGTTTTGTAAGAGTACTACGGTTTTGCAAATACTTTGGTTTTGAAAGGTTTGGAGGTGTTTGGATGTAACAAGTTTTGCAGATTTCAAAAACCATGGTATTGCTTAAAGTGCAACCATTTTGAAGTTTTAGAAACTCCACTCATAACTTCTTTTTTATAAATCATGGTTTTGCTTGGCACTAGCTTTCAAAATCATAATTTCTTAATACTTTGGTTTTAGAAAAACTACAACACAAACAAGGCCTTAATTTGCACAGGTGCCTCACTAATACTATTACTAAGAAAATCAATCGATTTCTCGTTTACCCATGCCTCCATGTCAAGGCGTCCAGCTTAGCCCATCAACCCATCAGCCAAGGAATCGTGCTTGAAGAAACAGGTAATACTTCCAATGGAAGTTCCATCAGTGTCTTAAAAAAAAAGAAAAAAAAAAAGAGACAACGCTTCCGTTCCATGGCCGTGCCAAGCTGTCCCGGTGCGAATTACCTCTTGTACATTAGTAACCATCATAAATTCAGTGCGCGTTATGTGTGTCGGGATTGAATGTTGTATTAGCAGGAATTTAACTGGCGTCCGTTTGTAAAACGACTGTGCACGACGCATGGCGACAGCACTCTATAAATTAGCAGGAAAGCATTTGACCCATATCTGCAGCAGTCCATAGTAGGCCGGCCACCCGATCCCGATGCAGCAGTTTCTCGCACAAGCGAGCAGCAACAGCGGCGGCGCCGGCGCTGCATCCCCGCGCGCGCCGGCGGCGTCACCCGCGCATCTGAGGCCGCAGCAACCGAGGAGGGAGAAGGAGGCGGTGCCACCGGCCGCGGCAGCCGCAGCCGCCATGGCCGACGAGCACCAGGAGCTGACCAGGGCCTTTGCCGGGATGGGCGGGCTGGGCGTCGACGAGGCGGCGCTGGTGTCGGCGGTGACGCGGTGGCGGCGGCAGCCGGAGAAGCGGGCCCAGTTCCGGCGGGGCTTCCTGGGGTTCTTCTCGGCGAGCGCGGGCGCGGCGGCCGGGATCGAGCGGTGCGAGGACGAGTTCGTGGCGCACCTGGAGGCGGAGTTCGCGCGGCTCAAGGACGCCGCCGTGCTGTGGGCGATGCACCCGTGGGAGCGCGACGCGCGCTGGGCGCACCACGCCCTGGCGCACCACCACCACCACCACGGCGCCTCCGCCGCCCTCGTCGAGGTCGCCTGCTCCCGCGCCGCCGACGACCTGCTCGGCGCCAGGCGCGCGTACCAGGCGCTCTACCACCGCTCGCTCGAGGAGGACGTGGCCTACCGCCTCGTCAAGGACGCCAACGCCAACGTAAGTGTAGTAACTGGCTTATTAGTCACGTGCTGTGAATGTGGACACTGGCACGCGCGCGCACTCTCTGAGCAACTGTTTTGGCTGCAGCTGCTGCTGGGGCTGGTGACCGCGTACCGGTACGAGGGCCAGCGCGTGGACGAGGATCTTGCCAAGGAGGAGGCCAAGGCGCTGGCCGCCGCCGTCAAGTCGTTGGCGTCGGCGGTGACGAACCTGGTGCAGAACGAGCAGGTAGTGAGGGTGCTCGCCACCAGGAGCAAGCCCCAGCTCCGGGCCACCTTCAAGATCTACAAGGAGCTGCAGGGCAAGACACTGGAAGAGGTACGCCGTACGCCTGACCATACTATAACTAACCTTCTCGATACTCGATCAATGACATTTTCACGATCGATCCCTGTGTTTCTTCTGGCGCCTGCAAGGCTGCAACTAATCGACCTCCATGTATGATCAGGACTTCGCCGGGGAGCCGTGCCTGCAGGAGGCCGTCAGGTGCCTGGACTCGCCAGCCAAGTACTTCAGCGAGGTGATCCGCGGGGCGTTCAAGGACGGCGCCGACAAGCAGGCCAAGGCGGCGCTCACCCGCGTCGTGGTGTCCCGCGCCGAGGCTGACATGGAGGACATCAAGGACGCCTACGCCAAGCAGTACGGGGCCAAGCTCGTCGACGTCGTGGCCAACAACACTCACGGCCACTACAAGGACGCGCTGCTCGCCTTGATCGGCAAGTGAAGCATTCAGAATGTGCGCGGTGCAGCGCGTCAACGTCTGGACTCCGGTCTTCTTCGCTACGTTGCTCGTCGCATGTTTGGGCCTACAATAGCTTGCTGCAATAAGAATTTGTAATCGTTTAACAGTTTGTTCTTGGTTATCATCTTCACATGAATAAGACTTATTTTAGTTGTCACAGTTGCAGCAGTTTCTACCGCCTCTTCTTTCTTTCTGAGGAATAGCGGGATGACGCCTAACCTTAAGTGAAATGATACTACAAACAATGGAGTATGTTGTGTTCATCTCGCACAAGATGTACAATGGAGGGACGCACACTAAAATAAACCAAAGCCGCAAATGGTTTGGCACAGTCGACGAAATTTTCTTTTATGGTTTTCAATCGTGGCTAGCATGGTACAACTCAGCCACGTTTGATGAATTTCTTTAACCATCAAGACTGTCGGAAAGAACCCGTTTTACAAAAGCCACCAAGGTTCCCACGTCTTCCTCGTGTGATTGTGTCAAAATCTTCACAAGTATCTTACTAGATCTCGAAGTATATCAGACAGACTGCCGCAGAAGTTCTCCTCACAGTATCCAAAATGGTTATGCCATCATTGCCATGCTCCACACAGAGCTATAGACGAGGCAAACGACTGGATGAGTACGGAAGCAAGCAGTTGTACATCCACTTCAACCGTGAAACGACAATCAGCTTGTCTGCCATTCCCATGTCAAGCTTCGCCAGATCAAAAATGTCTTCTCTCAAGCTGCAGAGCAAATAATTTGGTAGAAATGACAAGACATCCAAAGTGCTGAACAAAGTAAGAACTTTGAGTTGAGGAACCGACCTTAACCACTCGCCTGTTTCTTTTGCATGTGATTCAACAGCTTTGCATAGTCTATCAAGAGTGTAAAGTACCAACCCAAACTTACAAAGTGCCTCTTCTTCCTATAAAATTGTTAAGAATTCGTTACATGATGCCTTTTGTATTCAGAAAAAAATAGTCTCAAAACATTTGGGATCAACATTGGGGCTATGTACTTATATTAATACTAGAATTTGGTTTTTCAACATTGGGGCTATGTACTTATGTTAATACTAGAATTTGGTTTTTGTGACATCAAAAGATCACCAGGAAAGTGCTAATTCAGTGAACAGAATGGCAAGCACGTCGATGTTGCAGCCTTCAAATGGGATTAAGTTTATTGCTGAAAGTGCCTAGCACAGTTTGGTGGTATAAAAACTCTGGTCATAAGTCAAGATCACCTAACTAATTTTTCCATGTAAAAAAAAAAAGAAAAAAAAAGGTTTTGGCACTCTATTTGGTAGGAGCACAGGATTCTTGCAAATACGGCTTAGGCACTCTGTTTGGTACAAGATCAGGATCCTTGCAAATAAGACTTAGCGGCTTTAATTATAGTAGTAAAACAATTTGACAAGTGAACCATAACACAAGAGAAGAAATATCTACAACTCATAATAAGTGTATGCTAGAGTAGACTAATTTTAGATACAAATGATATTACCATTCCATTATCCCTGTAATGCTGAAACTCCATAAGCCTTCTCTCTACATCGACAAGAAGCAGCCTTCGTTGGCATCGTGCAATATTACCTCTTCCCTCTGCACCATGGTCCTATTCAACAAGCCGAGCATTAATTGGAAAATTTAACATACAATCCTCTATAGTTTCTATACTTTCTATATCCACTTGTGTGCAGCAGAAACTAGGGACCCCCAGAAACTACAAAGATAGTTTATATAGGTAACTCGTAGGATAAATAGCACGATGCCAAAGATCTCTAGAAGTACTTCTGCAAGTGGCAGTGTGACACAGAAGCCAATAAATGACATTGCGAACTGGAAAAATGGATTTTATGGCTTGTATACTTACGCGGCGAACCCATGTTTGCACAAAGAAAAGCAGCAGAAGCGAAAGACCAAATGCTGGAAGAGCTGCAAGAACAGCAAAGTTTATTGCATTTGCTCTAAGAATCTGATCCATTTCCAGCAGTCCCCTGCATAGAACATTTCAATTGTTATTGCTGATGAATTATAAGGCAAAGTGTAATTTTATGCAGTTTCATCAGTATTCTTTCAGAGAAAGGCTAGTATGACTTACGACTCAAGATCCAGTTTAAGCTTTTGAATCTGAGAATTTCGAAAATTGAAGTTCAGTGAAACGATCAATTTCAAATGAATGTACACGAAAAACAGAAAATAAAAGTGAACGAACCTGGATAAGCATTGCACGGGCTAACTCTCCACTGAACAAATTTTTAATGGGATGCATCAGTTCCTTCTCATACCTGCATAATAGACATATTAAAAGTGTTAAATGCAAATAAACAGGATCAGAAGAGACTAGATAGCATGCCACACATCATTACTCAACAGGCTAATTGAATTTAAACTGTCAATTCAACTGTGTACGAAACAAGCACTACTGCACTCAATTCATTTAGCAGTCATCTAAAAAAAGGAGGGACACACATCGGCTAGTTTTCCAAGCAGTAGAAGTGTCCAGGTTCCAGGATTGCAGCTACTACTAGCAAATGATTATTTCAATCAAGTATGTGTTTCTGGTCAATAATTGACTTAGTAGCTGGGAAGCAATGCAGGGTGTCAACAACATAGTTAAAAAAATCATCTATAAGTCTAATTATGTATATATAATGTACACATTCTTAGGACATAAGCCATGTCTTCCTTTTCTGAAAAAAGGAAATTCTTTCAAATGGTTTAGAAAATCTATTCCAAGTTAAGCTGCAGCCAACTTGACAAAGTACTAACAGAAAACGGTGAAACTGACCTGTGCAAGGAAACCGTGATAACAAGTGAAGGCCTAGTGGGATGGATGTCAATTTTTTTAAGACCATGATAGTATGCATAATTCACACAGCCTTACCTTTTTGCAAGCATTTCCATCATCTGATCTGACGATACACCTTCTGGCAACTTTCCATCAGAAATTTGCTCACAGAAGGCAAGTAACATCCTATAAATGACAAACCGGCGCGTAAGATGCAAAATAAGTTAAAACAAACACTTGTTAGGTCATCCATAGAACATGTTTACAATTATCTAAGACCTTTTACATGAGATCCAAATATGCAAGTAAAATTTCCAGCAAATGGCACCAAGGTAGTTCAATAATATCCAATGATAAAGCAACTTAAGAACTAGCAGCAAAACATGAAATTCACATTTTCATGAGAGTAAAATAATCTTGTATCAGGTGGATCAGACCACAGCAAAATGCAAAGGATAGCAGCGAAGTAGAAAAGGCGCCAACATTTATGAAGGATGCATCTCGTAGTTTTGCTATTATCTAGCTAGGAAAACATGCCCACTCCAGTTACACTAGGATTGTTGGTTGCTTTTGCCATTGTTGGCATTGGAGGTTGCTTTTCTAGGGGGGAAATAAAGAAGTGAAGTGCGAAAAACATATGCCATAGATTTAAGATTTGGCTCGAAGATGAGGATAATACGCATACTTAACGGGAGATCAGTAGCTAGGACTAATCCCAATCCTTTGTATTGAATCACAGTTTCCAAAGCTGTCATTTCATATGAAACTAAGTATGATACAACTCCTAAAATGCATGATCTTGTAGGTTGGCTTTTAGATCCCACCGAGGCAGTTAACTGTTACATGTGTTGTATGACTTGTGGCGCTCAAGTTCACTTTCCGATGAGTTGGATATCGTGCTCAGGTTGTATCTTATATAAATATTACTATTCTCTTGCCACATAAACCCGTGCAAGTCAGCAAATGATCCTATGTGGCAACAAATTTAAAGTCTATGACACTCCCACGAGCAGTAGTCTAAGCAAATCTGGTGAGAAAAAAAATCTGAGAGCCGCTGCGCCAGGATAATGGATTGTATAGGCAGGTGAAAGAAGCAAAACGAGCAGGGAACGAGGTGGAATAGGCAGCAAAGAAAACCAGGACGTGTGTTTCAGGGGAATCAATTTGGCGGTTTATTCTCACTGTCCTAGCTCAAGTGCAACAGAGGATAGAACCAGCCCTCCCTTGAGAGAAAGACTCTCCTGCCCGAGCGAGGCAACATGGCCTTCAAAGGCAAGGATATTATGGCATTTCCAAATAGCCTAGAAAGAATGTTGCCAGGAGTAAACAACAAAAACAACAAAGCCGTTTTATCCCAAGCAAGTTGGGGTAGGCTAGAGATGAAACCTGCAGGAGCCAACAGGAGGCAAAAACCAACAAGAGATGCAAACCAACCAAAAAGGAAAGGACAAAACAGGGTAAAAAGAGAAAGAACAGAGAAAGAAGTGGGTGAAAAAAACTATTTGCTTGTGTTTGTTGTAAATAAACATCAGCCATGTCAAGGACCCAGGCCTACGAGAGGAAGGGGTTTTGGCAAGCAAATCCGAGAAGCCCACAATTTCGTGTGGCCTTTAAGGCATGTTACAACTTTTAGTTGAACTAGTACCAGGGACGCATTTATCCAGTAACTGTTATTCTCAGTTGATGCTCCTAAATTTATTTGGATAATCAGGTGAAGATTAAGGTAGGCTAAATATATAACAATTCACCTAACTGTATTAATTCCTTAGTTAATTAAAAAGTTTATATTAGCTTCAAGAGAGCAGCATGTCAATGGAAATGGGAGAGGTAGCATTGGAGAATTACCGGTTTAATGAATCTTCAGTAAGTTGGAGCTCCCGCCTTTCCATTATACCTTTATCTCTTTGCTTGAATGTCTCGAAAAGCTCATCTCTGATCGAAAGGATCTGATACGTGGCAAAAACAGAACAAACATTCATGCTGTAAGCACAATGGTGAAATAACTTCAAAGTATGATTTTTTGGAGGGCAAAAACAATTTCAAAGTGTAAGAACTCTGTTTTGATTTAAAATGATGAGATAAAGTATTTCGATTTAAGAGCTACCTCCAGCTCCCAAAAAATCCATGGATTCCTTGGAGTTGGACTCAAGAAATCCATGGATGCCGTCGATGGTTCAAGAGTCTTTCGTTGAGTCATTTTGTTACTATTTTGGACTAATAATAAAAATCTAAAGCCTTTTATTTTATCTTACAAACTCAATTTAGCATGGATGTCAAAACTGGAGTGGTGCCCAACAAGGCCAATGCTAACACCTAGTAATAAATAACAATGAACAAGGTTAGCATGCTTCTCAGTCCAATTTTCTCTGCTCTTGTTTTTGGTAGACAATAGTTGTATGAATATATAGCCTAAATAAAAAAATTGAGTTTCCTATAGTATCACACCAAACCTATATATGTAGGTGTAAAGAACCAGAAAACCTCTTCCTCAATAAAATTATGCAATTTACCTTCTAGTAACTTACACTATCACATGGCATAAAACATAATGAAACCACAAATACATAAAGTGTCTTACTGGTTTCTCGACATGTTCATCCCAAAATCCAGCCATAGACTCCTTTGCATCTCGAATCCAATTGTCAATATCAGAACTTCCCATCAAGCTGCTGTGACGTAAAAGCCACAGAGAACAAACAGAGAGACCCAATGCTCCACATGTGTACGGCAACCAATATATTGTCAAATTGTTTGGTTTTTTATGGCTTGCGAGCTACAATTACAGAAAAACTTCAGGTGGTTAATCAAAATATGCCATTTACATGGTAGACTTGTGAGGAACATACACGAAATGATATGGCACTATATGTACCTAGAAAAGATATATAACAAGAGATTCAATTTCGTACAAAAACAAGAAAAAGTTATCTACACAAGCATAGATAAAGTATTATGCCAAAAAAGGGACAGGGAAATTGCCAATAAAAAGTAAGGAAAAAGAACGGTAAAAATGTGATTCTTATGTACGTCTTCCAACCTACCACTAACTTACAACAATAAACAACAACAACAACAATAATAATAGAGGAAAAGTCATAGTAATAATAGTAATAATAAAGGGCATTGGTTGATGTATATATGCAAAAAGGATTATTTAATACAAGCAGCAGAAACAGGTAATGTAAAAAATTATTAGTATAACTATAGATTAATACTACAAACTTAACTTCTAATTTGAGCAACACAGATAACTCTAGTTTGAAACATGAGTATGAAAGAAGAAAATATCATGTGTGCAAGCAGGGTTGCTTACCCGAGACGAAAGAAAGTCATCTAACTTCTGGAGGTTTTGATAGATTAAACTTATACCATCTGTTGATAAGTCCTCTGTCCACTGTGAACTCTCTACATCAACTTCTGGCAACTTTCCGAACAGAGTCTCATAGGAGTTCCCATCATTCGTGAATAATTCATTCTGCGCTTGAAACACATTCAGTTGCGTTTTGAGTGAAAATAACATCCAAGAAGCAAGTGTTATTCCAAAAAAAAATAAGAATACATAAAATATAAACATTGCATACCTCACCAGCATTTCTCAGTGATATCTCCAACTTGGAGAATGTGTTGTTTAAAACAATGAACAATGTATGTAGTGATTTATCTGAACTTTCAGTTAATCCTTCCCTGCATTTATCAACTTCAGAATGAACCTATAAAAAAGACAAGGTTGGGTTTAAATTTATCTCTATGATGAGCATGTATCAAAAAGCTGTAATGATTAAAAAAGACAAGACTACATCATTTTGATTCAGAGTAGCCACAACGATAATTTCCACAGTGCTACAAGCAATGTTTTACTCTACTAGACATATAAGAAGATACAAAATCACAATTATAGGATTATTACTCCTATAGCGGACACAATCAATAGTCTTGAAGTAAACAAACCTCTGCAAGAAAAGTAGCCAAGCAGTGTTGCATACTTGTCAGGGCAGCTAGGTTTGTTGATACCATATCAGATGCAGAATGCAAAATGTGTTGGACTGGGCGTACATTGCTCCCAAATCTAGTGAGCGTTTGACATGTTACATCAACAAATGCCCTTGGACCTCTTTCAAAGATCATAAAATACAACTTCTTTGAGGTCGTTCCCTGAAAAGGTAGTAGTGTACCATAAGCAAAAAAATGAAAATAAAACAACGAACAGAGATACATATCTCAAAATAGAAACAGCATGAAGATACTTCCAAAATGTTAAAGGAAATAATTCGATACCTCAGCTTTGAGCTGCCAAAATAGTAAGCTTTTTTGAATATTGTGCAAATTAGACAGGGTTTGCTGCACAACATCATCTAAGATGACAAAGGCTTTGGGCATCTCACCGGCAACCCTACAAAAAGTATAGGTGTGTAAAAAGAATAAGTAATCCTGCATCGCTAAGGTAATCAATGGCATATGTGAAATGCTCCAGAACATTAGCCACATAACTATTTTAGCCAAATATAGCTACAGACAAATGATGAATTTCCCTTCATTGATTCTAGTGAGTTCCTAAGCCATTATCCCAAGTTCCTTGAGAGTTGAGATCCCCAAACTTGTATAGCCAAAAATCTCACAAGTTTACTGCCGTCAGTGTAACATAAGAACATAGCAAAATCAAATTTCCGAACAAGCAATAACGACATTGATGCTCCATGATTATTACTTGATCAACCATGGTGCCAATCCTAAATCAGCTAACAATTCAATGTTCGAAAGCCAAGCTGGCGGATAGCTATTGTACTCCAGGAAGCGCAACTAATCCTCATACTCGCAGGGAACTCACCGAGCGGAGTGTGCCGCGGCAGGGCGGAGCGGGAGAGGCAGAGCGGGGCGCTGACGGCTTCTACGGCGGCGGCGGCGGACGCTGAAGTGGCGGCGGTGGAGGTCGCAGACGGCGGCGAGGAGTCCTGTGTCCGGGAGGGCAGGGAGGCGGGCGACGACGGATTTCCATATGCGCGCGGGCGCGGCGAGCGCGGCGGTGGCGAGGGTCGTGGCCTCGGAGAGGTCGCCGGAGCTAGGGTTCGGCGGCGGCGAAGTCGCCATTGGGGACGGGATTCGAGGGGACGGCAATCGTGGTGTTTCGAAGGTTTTCCTTGGGTTTTTAAGCTTGACTTTTCTGGATTCTTGATGAACAGGGCAGAGCACTAGTACTACCTTCTTGGTGAACAAGTTCTTTTTCTTTCTTTTTCTGGCAAGAGATGAGCAAGTTCTTTTGAATAAAACTAGCACCGGCGAGGACAACTGCAATTCCGGTATTTTTAAAAAACTTTATACAACAAATTGGGTTTCACAATTGGTTTTTACAGTAATTACATGGTGCATTCGCAAAAAGAAAGGTAAATAACCAGGTGCATCAAGTGGATTGATGTAAATCTCTTACCGAGATCTTGTTTGATGTACATCAAATAAAGCTACGTATTGCATAGGTCAAATAAAACTATGTTATTATGAACTAGCAAAGAGAATTAAAAAACAAAGAAAAACTTCAATATCCGAAATGTTTTTTTTTGGTTCATGCTAGTCATGATCAATTCTATTAGCGACACGAAAACAGATTGAGCAAGGATGGCCAACTTGTCATAAAAAAATAATCGGGAAATATAACATGCCAATATAAAAGTACAAAATTTTCAAGCACAATACTATGATCGCATAAAAAATATCATTCAAAATAGGTTGAAATGATCATTTAATAACACATCCTCTCGGAAATGAGGAATGTTATCACACCCCAAAATTTCAAATTTTGGAATGTGACTTAAATTTCACTAAATTTTAAAATTTTTTAGAATAGTTTAAAACTTTGCTTTATTATTTGAGTGTTATCACTTTTATTTAGGCAAATGAATTATTTTCTAAATTAATTAATTAATATAAGATATAGTAAGGTGTTTGTTGCATTCATGCTGGCATAGATTGCAGTAGGTATATATTGAGTGAAAAAAAATGTATTTTTAAAGCTCGATTAGAATTGTTTCGGTTTATATCGTGGATAATAATCCTATTCTTAACCTAGGCCCAATCTCGGCCAAGTCATCAATTTATTCTCTTCTTCTCCTTTCTTTTCTCCACACCTTCTAAACAACCAGGCTATCTGCATGCATCAATAATATGCAATTCAAATATCTTTGTTCGATCTCTATTTTTACCTCCTTGATTTCTTTTCTTTTCCTCATCTTTCGGCCACCAAGTATCGATGTCGTTCCGGAGTTGTCGGCCACTCTTGATTTCTTTTCCTTCGATCAAGCCATAAAAGCTCTTTGCTGCTATTCTGCCGTTTTGTTCTCTGCCTTGATCTCCCTTCTCTCTACTCTCTATTTGGGTCCTAGCAGCCCTGTCAAGAAAGCAGCAGGCAGACAATCAGTCAACGCTGCAGCATGGCGCAATTCAATTCAAGTTTCCGATGATCTGTCCAACCAAACGTCTCCAAAATTTACCATGCGATGTACTCGGTCTTCATCGACAACATACTAGAAGATGAGGACCATAGGAGCATGGAAGCCTTCAGGATCTACATCGTCTGTGTCTCTGTCCCATGTCAGCACGCGCCCAGCTCATACCCTAAAGATGTCCACTTTCCCAATCCCCTGAAGTGCCACTAATGCCTTTGACCTCAATGTCGAGGCGCTTGTTGTTGTGCTTCTGAATGGGAGGAGAGTATGTTTCCTAATGGGTCCCTGTTCCCAGCATCCCCTCAACATCTTTCATGTGGAACCTGTGTCATCATCGGTTCCATATCCTTTCAATGACAAAGAGATAAGAAAACCCTCAGCCGTTGTGGGCCAAATCTTCTTTGGCTTGTTCCCCTTCTGCTCCTTTCTTCACTCGGCTGGTCAAGATCTTTCGTCTACGCTCGTGATTCCACTCGCCAACTTAATCGCCTGCCTCACATCTGTGCATATCGGTTCTGACCCCATAAGTCATGCTACGTCCTTCCATAATGTCATCTCTCATCATCTATACATTCGTGTATGTCGACATGACGCCGTCCACATTCGTTCAATCTACGCCCAATATATGATCCCATCCACATTCATTCCACCTAACGCTTTCACACAAAAGGAAAGAAAATCAGCATTTAACGTTCGATTAATGCACTTTTCTTTCTATTCTTTCCTTTCCTTTCATTGGCACACTATCCCGGCCTCTCCTATGAATACCTAGACCCCTATCCACGTTCTCGCCCACCCCTCAAACCAACTCGGGCCAAATTCTCAACTGATCCATCATCTCCTCTCATCCACAGCCCGTTCCCATGCTGTTTGGGCCAAGGCCTACCTTTTCCTCGCCCCTAACCCTTATGGGCCAAGCCCAAAACCTTTCCCAAACCCTAGACCACCCCTCCTATATATATTGGAGCCTCCCCCACGTCCTCCCACGTTCCCCCCGCCCTCCAAAACCCTCCCACGCCTCCAGGCCGCCGCCCCTCCTCGCAGCCCCTCGCGTCCAGCAGCACTGGCTCAGATTGGCATCGACGTTCCCGGAGATCCATCCATCCAAATGTCACCAAATTTTACCAGCAGGTGCGCCATGAAGTCCTCTACAACATATCCAAAAATCATGCCAAGAGGAGGTCAGAATCAATGGGGATCTAATTCGCATTGACCACTGTTTTCTGTTCTGGATCCATCCAGCACGCCTGATGGTAATTCTATCCATGTTCCATCCAATCCCTTGCCTTTTCTGATGCATAACCAATACCAAATTGTGTTCCAACAAATCTTCTACCTTTTCCCCAAAGGGTTCCTCAAGATCTTATGGGAAACAACGTGGAACGCGATTCTTCTACCAACTGCCGCAGAACGACCCCATGATGATCCAACCCATTGATCTCCTTTTCTGGTAATCCTTTACCCAAATCATTATGTCATTGTTGTGTTCCACAATATAAGGCATCTTTCTGTAAATTATTGTTCCCAAATATGCGGCCAATCAACGGGAACGCGTACGTCCTTGTTCCTCAGTGTTTCTGTTTTTCCTGTTTTAGTCCCTTAACTTCAAAAGCTCATAACTTTTTACTCTTAACTCCGTTTTTAGCTATTCTTGTGCTCACGCGATCGTAGCGACGAGTACTATCTTTTAGTACTGTTTTTGTAGCACTTTGGTACTGTTTGGTGTACTGTTTCTTATTGTTTGTGCTATGTGTGCTTTGCATGTTACGGTTAAATAGAGAACGCGCCCGTTCGAGAGTTATCAAGAGGAAGATCAAGACATGAAGACTCTGAGCAGCAACACTATGATTGAGGCAAGTGTCCTTGACCATTCTGAACCTATGTTTTAAATGTGTCTTTTATAAACATGCATGCTTGTTTAATATTGAATCATATGTGTCTACTTTACCTGTTCCATATCATTCCTTGTCGCCCTAGCTTATGGTGGTTGTCTTTGGGTAGCTTTTGCTTAGCTTTGCTGTTGGAGTCAATCACCTTATCATGTTAATCTTGACTAATGGTATACTTTAACTAAGTGTTAACCTGCTAATTCGTTTAGCAACTTGGGAAACTAGGGTCTGAGCAAGGGGATGGTTTGGATGGTTCTCTGTGAATATTTGGTTTGTGAATAGTTCTTGCTCGGATCAGCTAAGGACCGGTTCGTGGAGCATGTAACCATGACAACAGTGCCATCACAAGACTGATAATGGGTAGGCTAGCCAAATAATTAGGATGTTCTTAATTTTGTACTCGCTATTGGTAGAGCGGGGAATGGATGCTTTGTGATCCTGGGAACCGCCTGGCATCAGAAGGGGCAGCTGTGGTGTTAGCTCTTGAGTCATGGTCCTGTGTGAACTGTGGGTTCTGTGAACCAACACTTATGTACGGCTGTGGATCCTTAATGAGCGGGTTACATTGTTGGGAGCATTCTTTGTAAAGGCTAGTAGAGAAACTCCGGTCATCTACCTCGGAAGTGGAATGGCTCTACGGGAATCTCTATCTTGTGGGTAAAGTGGTGCCACCTCTGCAGAGTGTAAAATTTTCATGAAAGCCGTGCTCACGGTTACGAGCGGCATGGCCATCTCACATGATTAATGGGTGTTGGTTGGATGGGTGGTTTCTGGGTGAATCATATGAATCTTGGTGATCTTTTCCCTCACGGTCCTGTGTGAACCGTTGTCCTCTGTGGACTGTCTCCTTTGTGGAGTTTGGTTTAATTTACTTAATTTAATTGATGGGTAGTCTCAACACACCTAGTAATATAGGTTGCTTTATAAACTGTGTCTTATGTTATAGTTCGCATTTATGCAAATAAACCAATGTGTAGCTTTTCTTCATTAATGCCTTGCATGTCATACTTTTCCCCCACTTGCGGAGTACGACATGTACTCACACTTGCTATCTCTCCTACAAATATGAAATACTGCTCAGAGAATGAAGATGGAGTACTTTGATGATGGTGATGAAGTCTAAGCTTGTGGAGCCCCCAGTCGATTGCCTGTGGCGTTATGGAGTCTTCCGCAAGCGTTTGTATTCTTATAGTCCTTTGAGACATTTATTATAATGATATTCAATTTAATTATGACATTGGTTATCTGTTTTACTTTACTTTGTCCTATATGTGTGAAACTTGATCCTGGGCACACATATAGATGAGCATTCGATTTTGTTCTTAAAACCGGGTGTGACAAATGTTGTTTTGAGATGACATGTCTTGTGCATGAGAAAGAAAAAAGGTATTGTCGATGATATGGGACCCGGGTATCCTCAAGTATCACAAGACCGAGTTATCCAGTTATGGGTAGTCGGTTTGGCTCAGTTAGGCCTGGGTGGCCCAATAGACCTCGAGGTCAGTCGGCCGCCGGATAAACAGTTGTTTTCTTGTACTATAAGGCGAATTGTATAGTAATCGACTAGGTTTCTCTCCATGTAACTCTGCACCCTCGGATATATAAGACGGGCAGGGATCCTCTCATAAAGATCATCAATACATACCACACCAGCACAGGACGTAGGGTATTACGCACATCGCGGCCCGAACCTGTATAAATCTCTGCGTCTTGTGTTACCATCGTGTTCTTAGTTCTTGCGCATCTGTAAAATAACAATCAAGGCCCTAAAACCTCGACGGTGGCGCGACACATAGGGGTCGCGCAGGAATCCTCCGTCGAGCGCGATGGACAAAGTCTACGTCGACAACTTCAGTCGGGGGCTTGGCGCTGCTCACGGTGGGACTGGGTCAAGGGCGGCTGGAAGTCTCGTCGAGTTCGAGGGCCACCTTCGATCGGATCAGACCACATCGGTGTTCCACATCAGACAAGTCGGCGATGGAGTCACGGCGACCAGCGTGCAGGCAGTCATCGTCTTCAAGTATCGAGGCCTGACCTCGTTCGTCGCCCGCACGAAGAGATTAGGTGGTTACTCATGTTCGTACTTGATCTCGCCGTACCAGTTCATATCTGCGTACTCGTACAAGGCAAGACAGAGTTCAAGTTGGAGACGGAGCTTCATCTTTCTATCAACCGAACCTGAATTGCTTCAAGTTCCAAGGGCATGTGCGGTCGTGCTGTTCCAGATAGCTACACGTACACGCACGGGGTCACAGGGAAGATTCTTTCTATTTTCTATTCAATCTTTCTTTATTTGATTAATGATTCCTATAGTCAGTCAATTGGTGATCTACTTCTTACGTGAGCTTCTTGTTTACGAGATACACGAGACATGGCTTCGCTAATTTGCTTGAAGCGCCTTGTCGACCGGCGATCTCTCAAGACAGGAACTAATCATCGGATCTGGGGCCTGCATGGATTTGCTAGACCTCGTTCATCTACGTCAAGCCTGCATGAATTTGCGAGGCGGCGCATCTGCATGCAAGACAGAGTTCAGGCCGGAGCCAGATTTTCCATCAACAAAACATCTGGTTTCAAGTCCCTAGGCAATGTGATGTCGGGATTGATTTCAAGGGCATCCGACTGGTATTAGATGGCTTTCTCAATAAGCACTAGTCGGCGACTTCATCAAGCGGAGAACTCGATGACTTGCGGCCGCGGCCTCTCGACCTCTTGCGTCAGTCGGCCATGGCGACCACGTGGTCATGCTGATTACTCTGCATGTCACGGGGACTCGTCCATTGTGACTCCTTGGCGTCTTCTCGTCACACGAAAACAACTACGGACTCTGTCACGGCGGTCACGGCAACTACGTACTCGGCGTACATCGGCGTCTACTCGGCTACGATGGCCACTCGGCGTACAACAATGACCACTCGGCCATGGCGGCGCGTCTCTGGCGAGCGTCACCCGGTGACCCGGCGTCCAAACTCTTTGACTTGTTGAGCCGGTGTGGTTCCATCTCTTTTGATCGGGCTACAACACTTCTTCATGACGAGTATCGCTACTCGGCATTGGCCGGTTGGTGTACTATGGCGATTACTCGGCCTAAACGGCCACTCGGTGTACGACAACAGCTGCTCGGCTACAACATTGATCACTCAGTCGCATGGCTTAATGTGACTGGGCTACTTGATCTATACGAAGATTTACTCGGATTCCTATTCAATTGACCCGACATTAGCTCGGAGGCTTTTATAAGCTCAAGTATAAGGATTGATTCATCCTACTCTTCGACTCGTCGACACAAGCTAAGTGATTTATTTAATTATTATTTTCTGAGTTTTTCACTCTTACCATATAATTTATTGCACAGTCTTTTCTCACTTCGGTTTGAGTTCCGACCCAGAGTCGGGGGCTGTATTTTTACCCTTATGTGTGATGTCTTGAGTCTTTTCTCACATAAGCTAGCAAGTCGGTGGATTTTTCCCAGTCATGAAAGCTCATATCAGGCTGACGCTCACACTCTAACACTGACGGGTTAACGCCTTCTGTTGCTAACACCCTAGGTTAATGAGTCAGGCTAGGTCACAACCGAGTTAGTAGTCAGTGGAGTTCACTCGTACTTAACGCTTCGAGGGAGACAACATTGGACTAAACACATAAGGAGACTAAAATTTGACCAAGATAAAGGAGTTTTATATTCTGAGTGCATCTTGTTCAATCATCGTATACTACATATTGTTTTTCCTTGTTTATATATACAGGAATTCAAAATATAATCTCTCAGAGTTGATGAGCATATTTTTTGTACTTGGGGGCTTGACGCTACTCGGCAATTATCAGATTTGTTTCTGGGTACTTCATTGATTTTATAGGACTTCATCATGGGAATTTCATTGATCATTATTGGAATATTCAGACGGAATTTTTATTAATTGGGATTTTCATCTGTGACTATATGAGTTTTTATCTTCGGTCATCACTTGCTATTGGATACTTCACTTCTGACATTCTATTGGCTCTATGAGTCGGCTACAAATTCAGTTGGTCAAGGCCTAATCATCATTGGACAAGAGCATGCAAGCAATATTGGATATTCACCTGTTCACCTCTATTCATTTGTCATCACTCGGACAGATATTATTCATGTGCAATTTTCAGTCGGCCAGAGCTATTTCATTATTATTTCACTCGGCTGTTATCTTCGGACTACACATTCACTCGGCAATGGATTTACAACAACAGTGACGCACTAATTACTCGACCGTCTATAGACGAGGCCTATTAGGCTATATCTACAGTATTACAAGATTGTTAGTCTCTTTTGAGTCTATGAACAATTGTTCCACTTCTTCATAGACTCGGGGGCTAGCCCACGTGGGCTCACTGGCGTGATCCCACGTCGCACTTCATTCAGTCAAATGATCAAGCTTTACTTCGGCGGACTTCATCTTCACTCGGCCGGAAGGCCAGGCTCTACGAGCTTTACTTCGGTGGATTTCTTCATATGGTTATACTCTTCAGCTTCTTTAGAGTCTATGAACAATTGTTCCACTTCTTCATAGACTCGGGGGCTACATCCATAGGATACACTTGACGTGCACCCTACGTTTCTTCACTCGGTCAGATGATGGACAGGCTCTATAAGCTTTATATCGATGGATTCTCACTCGGCTATAATGCCAGGCTTCGGGAAGCTTTATACCCAGGCTCTTTTAGACCTTCTGTCTAATTCTTCGGATTACACAGAAGCTCGGGGGCTGCACCTTATAGGTGGGACACGTTGCACCAATGATTCTGGCGTCAGTCGGCATTGGGTGTTCTTTAGTTGTTATGACTAATTCAAGGCCTTGCTGATCTTGGTATTCCCAGGTTTCAGTTTCTTCATATTGGTTATTTCGGTAACTATTACTCTTTGGAGTTCTTTTTAATTGACCAGCTATGCTGAGAATTATTATACATGGAGTCAGAACCAGTCGGAGGTCTTCAAAATCAATCAAAAAGAACTCGGGGGCTCTGTCGATGATATGGGACCCGGGTATCCTCAAGTATCGACAAGGCTGAGTTATCCAGTTATGGGTAGTCGGTTTGGCTCAGTTAGGCCCGGGTGGCCCAATAGACCTCGAGGTCGGTTGGGTCAGTCGGCCGCCGGATAAACAGTTGTTTTCTTGTACTACAAGGCGAATTGTATAGTAATCGACTAGGTTTCTCTCCATGTAACCCTGCACCCCCGGATATATAAGACGGGCAGGGATCCTCTCATAAAGATCATCAATACATACCACACCAGCACAGGACGTAGGGTATTACGCACATCGCGGCCCGAACCTGTATAAATCTCTACGTCTTGTGTTACCATCATGTTCTTGGTTCTTGCGCACCTGTAAAATAACTATCGAGGCCCTAAAACCTCGACAGGTATGTGATACGAAAATTAACCAAGCTAAGCTAAAGGAATGACATGACAAGGATAAAGGTCGCTCCACATGAACAAATAAACAAATAAAGTTTCCGACATAGGCGAGTTTATGAGATATAATAATTCTGAGACGAAATGTAAGGCCCTCACGTGGGAGAGGATGTCCAAGACCAAGAGGGAGCTTTATGGATTCAGTTTAGGCAAGAAAAAAAGTTTCTCTCTAGATGTCATGATCCAGCAAGATAGAATCACATATTTAATCAAACCACACCATACACATAATGTCTCCTATAAATGCTAGGAGATATGCAAGCACAGACTCCTGTAACTTCGTTATGCTTCTCCCATTTCAGGAAAACATTTTTGCGATACTCTTAAAATCTATCGAGGTATTTCTCAACCATAGAAAAAAGGTAAGTTAGAGGCTAATTATGGAATTCAAATCATTATGAGCATATTATACACTACAAGGCTAGTAGTTAATAGTTGTCAGTTCATGTAAGTACCTGGATATACTATCAGATCAGAACAACAATGTTTTCAAAGCACTACCATATGTGTATATGCAGTTAAGTTGAATTTGCAATTCAAATTGGAAACATCAGGTCGCATTTAGATACGTACACTCCTGCACTCATGTCCCTGAGTAAAGGGTGAATGGCTTGGAGATATAATCAAATGTTGCACGTGCATCGAGAGAGTATCATGTCCCTTGCTTGTTTGAACATACTACTCCCTCTGTCCCAAAATAGGTGTCGTTTGACTTTTTTTTGACCGCTCGTCTTATTCAAATTTTTTGCGCAAATCTTATTTATTTTTTTACAGTTTATTTTATCATTGAATATATTTTAATCATGACATATTTGTTTTTATATTTAAATAATTTTTTTGAATAAGACGAAAGGTCAAACATGATGTCCAGTAACAACTATTTAGGGACGGAGGGAGTACAAGAAAACAACATTACCCGGCAACTATCTACCATCAAAGTAAGCAGTCAATCACCGATCTTACGACGGTGACTAGTCGACGCGTTTTAGCTGACGTAATTGACGGTGGGTCTTGGAACGCGGATTTAACTTTGGACCATGATGACAGCGACGGGACTGCTTCCTTCCTTCCAGGCCGTTTTTTTCATGCCCCAATCTCTTACAGCCACGGTAAATCCCCTGATTCTCTTCTTCATCGGAGTATGAACTGCATGACGTTTCACACTGACCGCAATCATCATCACGCTACTCCTACTTGACAAATTTTCAGTAATTTTGTTTACTTTAACGGATGAATGAGAGGTCGGGTCCCCATGGGGAGCAGAGGTGCCGGGATCCAAACAAACGGCGCAAGGAACGAAAAAGCTTGACAACTTTCACGAGACAAAACAACCAGAGAAAGGAAACAAATAACACAGAGGAGAGAGAAGCTATCGTTCGAATTCTCTCTCTCATCTAGGCCGCCTCCTCCCCTCCCGGGGCTCCCACCCGCAAACCTCACCGGGAGAGGAGAGATCAGGCGGCCGAGCGGGCTCCCGTTACCTCCTCCGCAAGGTAAACCCCTGCGCTCAGGTCCTTTCTGCTTTTCTTGGGAGCGAAAATTTCAGGATTTTAGGGGATGATGAAAGATTGGTTTTTTTCTTTCTTGGGCGGGGGCGGAGGTTTCGCGAGGTGTTTAAATCCTGGAGGCAGCTGAGGCGACTCTGTTCGAGTGATTCGATCCAAATGTGCGCGAGCGGCTAGGAGCGCAGGGGTTTTTGACTGCCTGGTTCTGGGTTTTGATTTTAGCATTGTTTCTCGATCTGATGCGATTTTGTGCCGCGGTGATGCGCTAATTTCTTTGTTAAAATATTCATGTTTCCTCATCAGTAAGGAGTTGATACTGGAAAGATCAAAAGAGTTAAGCTTTGCTTTGGTAGTGGTTCTTGCCATTCTCTCAGTTGCCCGTCTGTGAGTACTTCTTGTGCATGATTGATACAGGTGGAACACTGAATCCTTTGCATAACGGGTTGTGGAATGCAAGATGTAGATTATAGTATGCGTTGATGCATTGGTAGGCTTAGCTTCGCAAGGGTACTTGCAGGATTAGCTAACGATGTGTTGAATTGGAGTAAGCTTCCCAATATTTTATATATATATGACATTGCTTCAGTTTAGAACCAACCAACATCATACATTCATCCGCAAGAATTCGGAGGAAGTATTTGACACAGGGCCTGGCACAAAACATCACCAAATTATATGAAATTTGTGTCATATTTTTTGCGGAGTAAGAAGACCAGTGTGATCAACACATGAAAGCATCACTTGAGGCCTAGCATGTCTTGTATCTCTGTAAAAGCCTTTAAACAGTGTCCAATCTTATAGAAACCGTGTTGGAACTTAAAAGAAATTCTTAAGACCTACGAGGTGTCTCAATGATACGATTTGTGGTAGAACTTAACAGTATCAGTAGTGCGATGTACAGACCTCTGAGTCATGGAGTATATTTTGCCCCATCCTTGTAATTGCATTCTATAATGTGAATGTTTGTTACTTTTTCCTAGCAGGACCATAAAGTCTTAAAGACTTTGGTGATGGCCTCAGCTTCTTATCTTGATGATTCCTGCTCTGAGGTTATTGACCCTCCAAAGACAGAGGTACTGGATGTTGCTGAACTCATCGGTGACCATATTGCGAATACACCAAAACCAAATGTGGTGGTATCTAGCAGTGTACGTGAACTTCTGGAATGTCCAGTCTGTTTGAGTGCCATGTATCCTCCTATTCATCAGGTGCGCATTCATACCAATCCATTGAGTGTTCAGTCAAGTAGGAGTAAAGATTATACTCAAAGTAATATGTTTCAGGACAGATATTTGAGTCTGGTGGGTTTGTATGCTTGTATTGAATCTGGAGGGAATCTGGAGGGTTTCTTGCTTCAAATTTTGGTTTACTGGTTCAAGAGTTGCTTTCAGTAACCTGAACTGCTATCACTGTTTTAGTGTGGTCAATTGCAATTTTTTGAATAGTTTCAATCTACAGTGCTTGGAAACCACAAGAGTTGCTTTCGAATGGTTCTAATGTCATTTTGCCTCATGCAGTGCTCTAATGGTCATACATTGTGCTCTGGATGCAAACCAAGGGTTCATGGACGCTGTCCAACTTGCAGGCATGAACTGGGTAACATAAGATGCCTTGCTCTGGAGAAGGTGGCTGCATCTCTGGAACTTCCATGCAAGTACCAGAACTTTGGTTGCTTAGGCATTTATCCTTACTACAGCAAACTGAGGCACGAGTCACAATGCCAATACAGGCCTTACAGTTGTCCTTATGCTGGATCTGAATGCACAGTTGCTGGCGACATTCCATACCTGGTAAATCACTTGAAAGATGATCACAAAGTTGACATGCACAATGGTTGCACTTTCAACCATCGTTATGTGAAGCCAAACCCTCATGAAGTTGAGAATGCCACCTGGATGCTCACGGTATTTCTCACTAGCATCAATAATTTAATTATGATTTTTTAGTTATATATTTTTGGCAAGGATATTAGGAGTATGAAGTTATTTCTTCTGTAATTTTTGTGGACTTTCTGAAGGAAACTTTTATAGGCTTGTCAAAATATTATAGCAAGCTGTGTTTATCTTGTAAGCAACTATTTTCGCACATAAATAATGAAGGTGCAATCATGTTGCGCGCTAGTTGGACTAAAACGCTCATCGCACAAAGACATGATGCATGTACAAATCTTTCATCCATTTTCATGTGACTGTGACTGTTTTAAGGCAGACTGCCTAATATTTCAAACACCTCTTATTCTGCTGCATTCGCTCATTGTTTCCTTTAAATACAATCTAACATATGTGACATTTCCTCCCTTTTTAGTCATTTCAGTTGAACAAAAATTAACTGTCTGTAATTTTCGTGCAGGTGTTCAGTTGCTTTGGTCAGTACTTCTGCTTACATTTCGAAGCATTTCAGTTGGGCATGTCACCTGTCTACATTGCCTTTCTTAGGTTCATGGGAGATGACGCGGAAGCGAAGAACTATAGCTACAGCCTGGAGGTAGGTGGCACCGGGCGCAAGATGATCTGGCAAGGGGTGCCTCGGAGCATCAGAGATAGCCATCGGAAGGTCCGAGATAGCTATGATGGGCTGATCATCCAACGGAACATGGCCTTATTCTTCTCGGGTGGTGACAGGAAGGAGCTCAAACTGCGGGTGACTGGGAGAATTTGGAAGGAACAGTAAGATGATAACCATCCCATCCCATCCCTTTCTGCTGTCCTCAGCTCATGATTCTGAAACCGACTACTTGTAGACTGTAGTAAAATTGTAGCCTGGGTTAGCTAGCTATCATGTTCAGCTTGGTTGGTGGATGTCACCCATGTACACGATGGTGGTCCTGATGTTGAATTCATGGCGATCTCCTCCTTGCTTTGAACTATACTTCAGAGACAGGCCGTACTGTGGTACTGGGAAATCTAATGGCAATTCATCAGATGTTAATTTGTAATAGCTTCCGTCTGCATAGGTTCTATCAGTTTCCTCAGCTCCTTGAGTGTTAAGTTTGGTGAACGGTATTTACTATGCAACATAAAGAAGAATTTTCAAACAAACACAACAATGTTAGAGAATAGAGATTTTTTTTTCCGAATACGCAAAGGCTTTGCGTCATTAAAAATAGAAATGCTTAAAATAAGCTGATGTCAACTATAATTGCTGAGTTTAAAAGGTGACTCAACCAGATGTCAGGTTAAGGTTTTGAAATCCGCATCATGGGAGATCTGAACTGGGAGAAAAAAATAATTCAGTGCCTGTACATTCTGGAGCGTGCCAGTTAGACACCATCAGGAGTTGTAAGCAGTACTAGTGTATACTGCTTGCAAGATCTAGGAGCAATTATTCAGTGCCTGGCTAACTTTAGTTCGAGATCTTATACATCTCTCACGTGTAGTTAATTAAATCCTCGTATGTCGCCATAGTAGTATCGATGATTGTTGCTTGGAGGGCCAGGCATTTCAATAGTACAGACTAGCATAAATCCAGTTGCAAGGAAAATAAGAGGAATGTTGTTCTGTTTGTTTGAACTGCAGTACCAACTGATCAGCATAATATACCTGTCAAAGCCAAATTTTCATTATTTGCAAATGGTAAAAAACAACTGATGCTCTTCAAATAATAATAAAAAAAACTCACCCGCGTTTGTTTCATTTCTTCACAAATTTTAGCAGTCATGGCTAAATGATGAATATAATTAGAAATTGTGTCAATCTCCAACACGAACATCTATCATAGTGAAAAATTCACCCACTTCAAACAGATAGTAAAATCATAAAAAAAAAAATCAATGTTACAACTAACACAGGAACACCTTTAACTTTAAACTTCTTCCATAGCACACAGGAGCAAACTCAGGCCATTAGGTTCCTCAAGCTCATCCATATTTTGAGCTTGAAAATCACTACAATTTTATTACTAATTTCATCTTACCTGAAAACAAAGTTGAAACATAATCGTTTTCAGTAAACTACACGAAGTGTTTTCCCAACTGATGACAAGAAAATGTTTATCGGTTCACTTCATTTGATCAATAGGTTTTAACGGATGCTTTCATCTATTTCCCAATTTTCAGTGTTTAAATTATAAAACTATGGAAAATGCATGGATGATCAGAATTTCAGCAGCACAAATTATCTTGACTCTGAACTATCCAGTTGCCTTTTTTTTCCTCTATTGTGGTTAACTAATAACTCCACCGCAAAAAAAACAAAAAACAAAAAAACTAATAACTACAAGCCACCACACACAGATACGGCAAAAACTTCTCCTTACGGATATAAGCAAAGTGCAGCTTCAATTCTTCATGAAAAGAGGATATTTATTGCAAAATGTTGCAGATATGGATGTACCACTAACTCATGGATACAATGGTATTCTAAGCTACTGAACTGCATGATCGCAGTCTACTTCTAGTATGCAGATATGTAAAACTACTAAGAAATAAACTAAGAGAGAAAAGTGCTTACCATCAAGCATTAGTTACTCCGGAACCATGAAAACATATAAAATGGGAACAGAAAACAGGGAGACACCAATGAATATTGATTAGCAGATTCACACAAACCCTCCATTGCATTACCAATATTTATCCAGCCAACTCCGGTTCTGAATATCAGTGTACATTTCACAATTGTATCAAAAACACATACATTGCATAAACTTGTTTCAGAAATATATTTACATTGCAAAGACAAAAAAAGTGCACATAAGATGGCAATATGGCAACCTTAGTCACAAATTGTGATTGGCCCACTGCAGATTAACAACTACAGGGGCAAGAACCCATTCGTTCCCCTCCCTACACATCAACAGGATAACAGCAGACCAAATCTCCAGCTGGAAGCACAACCACATCAAACAAGACCCAGAAAACAAGAAAGGCACATCCTTTCTTACCTCTATGACTATGTACACTACCTCTAGATCTCTTAATCCTTTTGTTCTCATACTATGAACATGAACCGATGCTTACTGATACATTCCACTCACAAATATGTCTATTACTATGAGACAGCAATCACCTGGTGTTTTTCGATGCACCGTAGAATTCACAACTGCAGGGCCAAGAAGCAAGAACCATTCGTTGTACCCCCAAAATACTCAAGCTCGAACTGCCGAAATGTGTGCTTCCACAACATACAACAGCCAAGAAACAAGAAACTTTCCTCATTTCTTGCCTCTCTCAAGTTCCTCTAATCTTTATACACTGCTACAATGAAAGGTTTATATACTGAGCAATCAAGAACAGCAACCGGGGCAGCGTACCAATCCGTTCTCGTTGCATTCCACGCAGCGGCGGGCGCACCCCTCCATCTCCACGAACACCTTGCGGGAGCCGTCGCAGGTGCGGCAGGGCACGAAGCGAAACCCGCCGCAGGCGCCGCAGACGAAGGCGGGGTCCTGCCCCGCGGCGCCCTCGAGGACGCGGCGGAGCTCGCCGGTCTCGTGCAGCCGGCGGACCTCGTCGGCGCCGCCCACGAGCCGGCCCCCGACGAGGAGCTGCGGGAGGGAGAAGCCGAGTCCCCGCACGGCGAGGATCGCCTGGAGCTCCCGACGGAGCGCTGCGTCCATGGAGACGTCGCGCTCGTCCACAGCGACGCGGAGGCCCCGCAACGCGGCGCGCACCGCGCAGCAGTCCGCGAACGTGCGGCGCACGCCGCGGAGCGACGTCGTGTACAGCACCACCGCCTGCGTCGCTCGCTGTGGATCGAGCGCCGGTGCCGGCGCTGGCGGGTGGCGCTCCTGGCCCTGGTACGGGTGGTGGTGGTAAGTCAGCGATCGCGCCAGGTGGCGCGGCTTCTTGTTCTTGGAGGACGCACCGGTTGCACTGCCGCTGACGTCGTCCATCTTCCGCCTGGCAGTTGGCCGGCGAAGTGGACAATTTGGGATTCCGACGGGAGGAAGGAAATACAGCGGAGATGAAGAGAGGAGGGGAACGAGGGGAAGCCTGGTGCTGACGTGCGTTAGACTTTGCTTAATGATGAGCTGCCGGCTGATAATGATGCCAAGTCCCTTACTAAAAATTACTGCTAGCACGACCAATAATTGCTTTATTATTGTGCATCCATGATGTAAATGTGTGACAAGTACTCTACAAATACAGTATTGTCTACTTGTAATTTGCGGCTTTTCTCTTCGGGGTGGGTCAAGATTGGACGCTGCTCATTCTATTTCTTAGACAATCTAATCGTGGGTCCACATTTGCAATTTTGTGATCTATTTTGATCATGTTGGCTCAACTCAACATAGCTAAGATTTAGATGAACACCAATTTGATCGTCAGAACCGCCAGCATGTGCAAAATAGAGAATATTTAAGAACAAAATACCAAAAGCGTATGCGAACATGGCTAGCGGGCATAGTGAAGTGTTTGAGTAGCATAGGGATTATTTGGAGTAAAATGATGTGAATTCTATAAGTGGCGAGGGCATTTCAATGTATCGATTATTTGTGTGTTTTGTTGTTTAATTTTGATGTACCATATTCAGATAACAAAATGTGTCTTCTAGAAGAAAGAATAGTAGCATACCTGTACTCATTGTTTGAATGAATATTGTAAACTTATTCATTCTATAAAATAAAATAAATCAATTACAGAGTCTATAACATGTGACAACTATTTGCATTGGCATGGATTTCTTTTAACATACCATTTCTTTAAGCGTGTTTTTATTTGTTAAACAATTTTTAAGCACAAAGAAAAGGAATTCAGACGCTACTATATCTGTTCATAAAACTTTAAACATTTTCTATGAGTCATTATTTTATAATATTGTGTAGGCTACAAATATTATTATTGATTTTTTTGCGATTAATATCATTTATTTAATATATCTCCTAAAGAAAAGTAGTAGGTAAAATGATACTGTAACGTATAGATTGATGAGATGTTCTGAATGTTCTAGTTATTGATGAGAATAAATTAACATATAGCACATCTACGCATGTTTAATGACACGTATATAGGTCTCATGAGACACAACTTGGGTAGGAATTTTTACTGAAATTTTGATAATTTCTTCTAGCTTTTCACCAAAAAAAAAAAGAGAGAGAAATTCTTCTAGCCGAACCCGGAAGACGGCACATCGTCCTGTCTGACCGCCTGGCGGCCCAACGGCTTCGCTGTGCCCCCTCCCGCTCCGCGGATAATACAGGCAGTGTTGCAACTTGCAAGCCCGCGAGCTTTTCAGGATAAGAAAACGCGCCGGCTGCAGAAGGCGAGCGACCGAGCGGAGGCAGCTCCTCCGGCAACTGCGAGCGCCCGTCCATGGCGTCCCTTTCCCCTTCCCTCCACCTCCCTTGGTATGCCTCTTCCTCCTCCTCCCCAGTCCCCCTCGTCCCCTCCCCTTCTTGCCAATACATATCACCGCCACGGACACGAGCTCCCTAGAACGCATAAATCTCTGCCATTTTCTTTCCTGCCGTTTTTTTTTTCGGTGAAACGCGCGAGTTGCTGTACTTCTATTGTCTTAGGGCGAATTGCTCATTTCGCGCGTGCCTGATGGATTTGCTGCGTTTCTTGCTTCCAAGAACCGGCATTTCCTTAGTTACAATCTGCATCGTAGTCTTGTTGCTCCATCAACAAAGGGGATGGGCGGTGGCAGCACATCACATTGTTTCTCCTGATGCAGCTGCCGTAGACAGCGTGCCAAAAATCAGTCTAATTTTGTAAGGAAATTCCGTTAAATGCTGTCAGGTGCCCCTACCTGCAGTTCGGTGGCAGCAGGAATTCGCAGGCAAAGGGAACTTTTGTTTTTTTTTTACTGTAATGATATATGTAGCTCTGAATGGAAGTACCTCAAATGTTTATTAATCTGTATGGGTGGATTTAGCACCTTATTCTGCTTTCAGGAGCCACTGATTGATAATCTTCCTCTTAATGTCTGAGGAAACCTTGTAAATTATGGTGTTAACGATGATGAATCATTAAGTTGCCTTACTCTGTGCACCGTACTGTGGTACTCACGGGCAATGCTAGCTGTTAGCTTACACTTTACACTGGATTTTTGTTATTACAAAATTCAATGTGAAGGACATAGGGCGATTTGTTACCTCTTACAGTTTGGCCTTCAGAAATGTAGATCCTGTCTTTCTATTGGTAGCAAATGATGGGCTGCGCGTGAAACTAAATAATGCATTATTGTTTGGTATAAAGGGTTGCTTTTCTTCTGAATCTAATCTGCAATTTTTGTTGGACTTCTCGCTTTGTCTGAAATGAACCAGCAATTCAAGAACTGGTTTCCTTGGGAGGATGCAAGGGATCCGTATCCCTGCTAGCAGAGTTGGTCTGGTCAGAATAGAATGCAAGGAATCTAGAATCGGAAAGAAGCCCATTGAAGTTCCTGCAAATGTTACTCTCACGTTAGAGGAACAGTTTGTCAAAGCTAAAGGTCCACTTGGGGAGTTATCTCTAAACTATCCTGGTGAAGTGAAAGTTGTGAAAGAAGAATCTGGTAGCCTGAGAGTTTACAAGACTGTGGAAACCAAGAGGGCAAACCAGATGCACGGACTGTTCAGGTAAGCGACAACTGGTAATACGGGAAAAAATAAAGTTTTACTGCTTAGTTGGTTGCCTGGTTCACTGCTCATACTGTAACTTTCTGTTTTACTATTGTCTTTTTTGTTTCCACATCACTTCCTGGCAGGCTGGCAGTAACTACGCTTTTAGTTTTTAATGTATGCCAAACTCTGCTTAACAATCTACCATATGAAAGAACAGCCCCGGACCTATTAGGTCTGACAAAGATTTGGACAAGAAAGTCTATCCTCGTGCTTTATTGTTCTCTGTCCAGTATCCATAGCAAGGAATTAGTCTATGTTATTGCTCTTTTTGCAGTTAGATGACTGAAAATGCTGTTTACTGTAGAGCAAAGATCATGTTCCACTGACCACTAGGGTGCAAAAATTCAATGCAGAACCCTGACAGACAACATCATCGTTGGTGTGTCAAAAGGATTCGACAAGAGGCTTCAGCTGGTGGGGGTTGGGTATCGTGCAGCAGTGGAGGGAAACGATCTCGTGATGAACCTGGGATTCTCACACCCTGTTCGGATGCCTGTTCCAGAAGGCCTAACGGTAAAGGTTGAAGAGAACACCAGAATCATTGTTAGCGGCTATGACAAGAGCGCAATTGGTCAGTTTGCTGCTACCATAAAGAAGTGGAGGCCGCCTGAGCCGTACAAGGGAAAGGGTATCAGATATGCTAATGAGGTTGTGAGAAGGAAGGAGGGCAAAGCTGGGAAAAAGAAATAGAAACGGGTTCTGTCATTTTTGCAGGTTTCATGCTTCATTTTATTTTTCAACTGTAATCTATCGCTATGTACTGAAACCCAACTTAAGAAAAATCTCGTTCTTTGCTGTTCATGACATGTAGAGATTCAATGTTTCCATCATCTCATGATTTCTGGTCTTTCAAGCCTTTCATGCTACCTTGAAAAAATAAAACGGCACACAGACTTGGAGATATGCAACCTGCAGCTGCAGGTGGCCCCTGATCAATGGTGCAGCCTTACTGTAACATGAAACTTCTTTCCTGATTTGATGGATTCAAGAAGTTTGGTCTACGCACATGCCAGGCCGAGTTTCATTGAAATGATTGAGTCAGAGGCTATTCCAGAAGTTCCGCTGGGCAAGAAGGCCTGAAAGCTTGAGGTGAAAGAGAACAGCAGGATCATTGAGACAGCTAGTGAGTATCGAGTGGCGACTGCAGAGCTCGATCGGTGTGGCTGGATGATATATCCTAGGCCAATCCTACGGGCTAAGAAAGAATGCATAGGCTGTGAGGGGGTCACTCATAAATTGTGAAAGGTGATTCGGAATGCATGCAGTGTGGGCAGCTGACTGGCCAAACAAGGCCTCCACTCTTATCATTCTAACAACGTGAGTCACTAGAAGGTCGTGGTCATTATATGTCCCTTTTTTTTTGGCGAGGGACACAATGTCCATTGATCAGGCTGCTCAGGCGAGCCTAGGATCGATGTGATAAATAGGTGCGATTTCAGATTTAGGCTCTAGCTGCAAAACAATGAAACGTTGGTGGTTGAGATATTAGAAGGCAGCTGTAATGTAGAGGTGGTCTTAAGTTAGGCTTGCTTAGTGATACTTGAAACGTAGAGGTGATCTTAAGTTAGGCAACTGAAACGTAGAGGTGATAACATTTGTTTTATCTCTACAAATAATTTTCTGGAGAGTGTACTTGTCTTTGCCATCCTTGATTGGGTTCTTCCAGTGTAAATGGAGAACGGAGGGAACTTGATGCACGCAACTTGTAGCTTCATGAACTTGTTTTGTATCTCTGTCTCGACATGAGTCGGTCGGTGCATTGCATTGACGGTTACGTTAAGGACATTTCTAGCTGTTACGAGTCCAGTTGGAGTTACATCACGAAACAAGAGCCTCGTAGGCAGCAATGGTAGGTAGGAGTATATATGCACACGCAGGGTAACACCCAGATCGATATATAGCAACTTACTTTCGTCGACCGTCCGTCCGGTGGACGCGACGCGATGGACTCGTGGTGGCTGGCGAACCTGACGACGGCGTGGTTCATCATCGCGCCGCTGATCGCCTCGTACGTGCCGCAGCGGCTGCTCAAGTCCTACTTCAACCACCACCTGTGGCGCCACGCCAAGGCGGTGCTGGCCTTCCTCGACCCCTACGTCACCGTGGACATCTTCAAGCGCGACGCCGACGACGACAGCATCGCCTCCAGCGACGCGTACGGCGAGGTGAAGGCGTACCTGAGCGCGGCGTGCTCGCGGGAGGCGCGCGCGCTGCTGGCCGAGAGCGCCAACGAGGGCAAAGGGTTCGTGCTCAGCCTGCGGCCCGGGCAGGAGCTCGCCGACGAGTTCCGCGGCGCCGTGCTGTGGTGGTCGTCGGCGGAGTCCAGGGAGGAGGCGCTCGCGTGGCAGCGCCGCAACGAGCTCGTCAACCGCCGATGCCACCGCCTCACGTTCCACCAGCGGCACCGCCAGCTCGTCGTCGACGAGTACCTGCCGCACGTCCGACGGAAAGGACGCGAGGCGCTCTGCAAGGAACGACGCCGCCGGCTCTACACCAACAACATCATTACAGACTACACGTAATTAATTAAGAAGAGTTCTCTAATAGTACTAGTAGATCTTACTACTATCTACTAACCCACGCATGAGATCGATCGATTTGCAGGTACCACGACGACCGAGTTTGGAACCACATCGACCTGAAGCACCCGACCACCTTCGACACGCTGGCCATGGACGCGGCCAAGAAGCAGGAGATCATCGACGACCTGAACGCGTTCCGTGGCAACATGGAGTTCTACAAGCGCACGGGCCGGCCGTGGAAGCGCGGGTACCTCCTCCACGGGCCGCCGGGCACCGGCAAGTCGACGATGATCGCGGCCATGGCCAACCACCTCGGCTACGACATCTACGACATCGAGCTCACCGTGGTGCGCCACAACCACGACCTGCGCAAGCTGCTGGTCGAGACCACCGACAAGTCCATCATCGTCATCGAGGACATCGACTGCTCCCTCGACCTCACCGGCAGCCGTGAGCAAGGCCGGAAGAAGCGGAGCTCCTCCTCCTCCGACGACGACGAGAAGCGCAGCAAGGTCACGCTCTCCGGCCTGCTCAACTTCATCGACGGGCTCTGGTCGTCATGCGGCGGCGAGCGGATCATCGTCTTCACCACCAACCACCTCGACAAGCTCGACCCGGCGCTCATCCGCCGCGGCAGGATGGACATGCACATCGAGATGTCCTACTGCCGATTCGACGGATTCAAGACGCTGGCCAAGAACTACATCGGCGTGACCGCTCACCCGATGTTCCACGCCATCGGGGAGCTGCTCGGGGAGGTGGACATCGCGCCAGCCGACGTCGCGTCGTCGCCGAGTGCCTCATGACATCAACGCGCGCAGGCCGTGGCGTGGACGCCTCGCTTGAGCACTTGGTGCAAGAGCTAAACATGATCAAGGCCAAGGCCGAAGCAGAGGCGGCGGCGGCAAAGGTGGAAGAAGCAGAGACAGCAGCAGCCAAGGCAAAAGCAGCAGAGGCCGCCGATTCGGCAAAGGAAGGCGATGATGATAGCGACAGTAGTAGTAGTACTTCTGATGATAGTAGTAACTGATGAAGCTTCAAGCTTGGCTTTTGCCATGCTTTTGTCGTCGTCGTTTCATTTCTTAGCATATAAACTACCTATTAGAACGCAATTGGTTTGAGTAAACTTTAATCTGTGATTTTTAATTTAATTTATTATGTATTTTTAATTACTTGAAAGCAAGTCTGCTCAGATCATGACCGACCATCAGGCTAAAAGGCCGAGGCAGAGGCACAAGCAAGGTAGAAGCAGAGATAGCAGCATTGAAGGCAGAGGTCGCCGCTTCGGCGAAAGGTGGTAGCGGTAGCGGTGCCTGTGAAAGGAGTACAGTACAGAGCTTTTTAGCATTCAAATTTCAAAATAGTCAAAATGTTAAAAGACTACCACACGCTTCATTTTTACCTCAACTCTTCCCTCCATCAACCCTTCCACCAACTTCAGAGTTTGTCTTATCTGCAAAACACATTATATTAAAGGAAAAATTTCGAACCCTAAAATGACCTATATTAAGGGACGGAGGGAGTTGTTAGTTTCTTTACGACCAATAGGGGCCATTGCCCCCTCTCCCCAACAAACAGTGTCCTCCAATAAGTAGTAATTTTGAACCAAGTCGTCAAATAGTCTTTGTTATCTTTTCATACTAATTCGTGTGCTATTTGCGGTCCCTGTTCCATCATTGCATAGCAAAATCGACAGCATAAAGTAGGATGCAAGCTCCTAGTAAACCGCATGAGGCCATTTATACAAGATATTGTAACAGAGAATCAAAGCCGAGGCAGAAGCAGCAGCAGCAATGGTATAAGAAGCAGAGACAGCAGCAACCAAGGCTGAAGCAGCAGAGACTGCCGATTCGGCAAAGGAAGGCGATGATGATAGCGACAGCAGCAGTATTAGTACTTCTGATGATAGTAGTAACTGATGAAGCTTCAAGCTTGGCTTTTGCCATGCTTTTGTCGTCGTCGTTTAATTTCTTAGGCATGTACTACCTAGAATGCAATTATTTAAGTATAAAGTTTTATCTTTATAGATAATATTTATAGATTAAGACCGACTTAAATAGCCAGGTTAAAAATACAGTAATAATTGGGTTAACCTGCCCTCCTTGAGTGTCGACTTTGCCCTGTTGCCGTACTATCGACGTCACCATCAGCGAAATCCCTCAGGCTCTGCCGAGACCGACATTTGTGGTGCAGTCCCTTCAATCTCCCTGCGAGCACCACCACGAGCCATCCGTGCTGCGTACAAGAGAACCTTTGAATAATCATATGGGGAGGCTGGCTGTCGCGGCCAGGCCATCGGGCGTAGCCTCCCTCTCCCCCCACCCCCCCAAAAAAAACAGAGAGAAAGAAACAACAGATGCATGGGGATACTTTATTACATGTCAATTTCTAATATGTACCTGAAAGTACATATACAAGAATATTTTAGACACATTACAGACACAAATATTTGGTCAGTGGCTGCAGGAATTAGAATAACTAGTATATATTATGAGTCACTATGGAATAAAGTATAAACTTCTTATTTTTTTAAAAAAAAGTATAAACTCCTTCGGGTATTAATTGATTCTGAAATTTCACAACTACAATCAAAGAACCCAAAAAAATGTAAATTCATAGCGGTAACCTAGAAAGATTTATAATCTCATATTCATCCAGCAAAATCTATATATCTATAGCAATGCACAAGCATTGTAATAGTTTTCACTAAGCACTACAAGATTTTATGAATTTCCAACAATTTCTCTTCGAGTGGCCAACAATACTGAATGCAATTTGTGATATATAACCGAATGCTAGAACTTCATTCAAGGAAAAAAAAAACATGCTAGAGAGTGATGGGACTGTTGACCACTCATGTGGGTAATGATTATACTACTCCATCCGTTCGGTAATGAAGGAGAAACAAAAGTCAAAGAATGTTAGAACACGTAAATCCGTGTTTATTGTCATCATCCACGTGGAGAAGAACCGCACGTCGGATCAAACGATGGCATCGACGATCAACGGCGACACGCGCACGGCTCAGACCTCCAATGGAACCCCTCGGCGGCTGCGCACTGCTGTGGCTCACCTCCGCCGCGCATCCAAGGCCACTCGCCCGCTCTGGCCCCGCACCCGACTGGCAACGGCTGCCGCCAAGTGGCCGCCCGCCTCGCCTTCCGGTATCGTAGTATATCGCCGCCGCCGCGCGCGCTTGTAGTCTGCAAGGTTCTCGGCGCCCTGTTCCCCTTCGGCAGCAATGGCTATCCTCGGCCCCGTGCTCTCGCCGCGCCTGGCCTGCCACCGGCCCCTCGACCCCGCGCCGCTGGGTTGGGACGCGCACGGACGACCGCCGCTCGTCTGGGCTCGGCCGCTGCGCGCGGTCTCCTCCCTCGGGCCGCTCGCGTGCGGCGCGGCGGCGGGTCGTGGCGTGTGGAGGCTAGCGGCGGCGGCTGAGCCGCAGGCCGTGGAAGAGCAGCCGGCGCGGACGGAAGGGTCGGCCGAGTCTGGCGCGGCAGGAGGCGCTGAGGCTTCCTCCAAATTGGTTTTTGTCGTCGGCGGGACGGGCGGCGTTGGTAGGACATACGACTGCTCTCCATCACTGCATTGCTAGGAATTTCATAACGTCCTTTTTGAAATGAAGGAAACCAAGCATCGCATTCAACGGAATGTAGGCATAGAATGTTTTCAAAGCCATGTCGAATATAAAAGAAACTGCAAATCTTTAAATATTTTGCAGCTGATTACCAGCTCCTAGATTTGTAAACCAGCCAGCAGCTCTTTTTGTCTGATTGTAGACATATCCTGCCAATTACTGAATTTGAATCATGGAAGACAGTATTATACTTTGTAAAAAGGAGGTGGATATGTTGCCTCTGTATCTTGCGCCAGTCCATCTTGTATTGTTGTCCTGCATTGGTAGTGGTTCTTGCTTTCCTGGAACAACTGGCTAGACACTGATTTGAGTACACGTTAATTTGCAGGGCAGTTGGTTGTAGCATCTTTGCTTAGCAGGAATATTAAATCAAAGTTGCTCCTTAGAGATCCCGAAAAGGCAGTGTCTCTATTTGGAAAGCAAGATGAGAGCATTATGCAGGTATATCCGAACTCAAAGCATTCTATTTGTCTAGGCGTTAACGACAAAATTTGTCTTGTATCATGTGGAGAGTAACTCCTATCAACCATTGCAGGTTTACAAAGGGGACACGAGAAATCCTGATGATTTGAATCCGCAGATATTTGAGGTTGGTCCCTTCTGTTTGTTTCAATTCACACACACTTTACCTGTTTATGGCCTATATATTTCTGCAATGAGTGAATAAATCAAAATATAGGGATTATTTTTCATAGGGAGTTACCCATGTAATCTGTTGTACTGGGACTACAGCATTTCCATCAAAGCGCTGGGATGGAGATAACACTCCTGAACGTGTAGGTATGTACCTCCTGAGATGGTTCAGTGAAAGTTTTGCCCAAGGTTATCTGTTTAATGCACCTAAACTTCTCTTACTTACATAGTGTATTAGTTTACTGCCTGTTTGCTAATCACACACGCATTTCCGGTTGATAGATTGGGATGGCATCCGTAATCTGGTTAGTGCCCTGCCACGGACAATCAAGAGACTTATTTTTGTTTCATCCGTTGGTGTTACAAAATACAATGAACTGCCATGGAGGTATATCTTCTAATTCTGAGGAAGAACTTGTGTGTTTACAGTTAAACTTCATGACATCATAGTAATATAAAGTTATGGTCCTTTTACAACTATATGCAAGTCGAGCTTTATGTGTATCCTGAAACTCTTCAATGTTTTATAAGAAGTTTATATTTATGCAAAGTCTTGTTTTATTACCAATGGCTTCCTGTCAGAAAGCCTTACCCAAATTACTTGCCTGTTTGGTTGCTGTGCCTTTCACCTTGATATTATTCTATATACCATTGAGTTTATTTTTCATTTCGACAATTTGAGAATTTTACCCAGGGCCCTCATTCAGTTGTGCTATGTGTTTTTAGTGTCATGAATCTCTTTGGTGTGCTCAAGTACAAAAAGATGGCAGAAGATTTTGTCCGCAGTTCAGGCATACCATTCACCATTATCAGGTTTATATCATCTACAGAAAAAATTTCTAGTCAGCCGTCATGGATATATTATCTTGACATGTTGCACTTTCTGCAGGCCTGGAAGATTGACTGATGGCCCCTACACTTCGTACGATCTTAATACGCTTCTTAAAGCTACAGCTGGAGAGCGACGGGCAGTAGTCATTGGCAAAGGTTGTTTTTCTCGTTACCCCTGCCATTCAAACATATATAATAAGAGCTTTGGTTCTTCTAACAATTTCTCCTTATCCTACTAGGTGACATACTTGTGGGGGAAGTTAGCAGGCTGGTGGTGGCAGAAGCCTGTATCCAGGCTTTGGATATTGAATTTACGGAAGGACAAATATATGAAATCAATTCAGTGAAGGTATTCTCCCTTTTATTTTTAAAGATCGGTACAAGTGGTTATTGAAAATTATCTTCAAGGTTCATCAACAGAGAATAAATGTTATTAAATCCCAGAAATTACAAATAAAGTTACTTAAATCGTAGTCATTTTTCTAGGAAATAACTGATTCAAACCATGGCTTCATCACAAGCATGGTGCAAAACTGGCTTGAATTCTTGCTTATGGCATGGTGTTTGTTTCTTTTTTCACTTGGTTCATTATCCCCTTTCTAATTCATAAAATTTTGCTTAGTTTCAAAGTAAAATAGATAATCGCTGCTTATTTCTACTACACGGCTACAACTGTGTATCAGAAAGGATCTCATAAGATATCCATTGTTGCTTATTTTATTTTCCTGGTAATTAAGTGAAACATGTTTTGTCTTCAACTGTGATTGACACAATACAATATAGGGAGAAGGACCTGGGACGGACCCAGAGAAATGGAACGATCTATTCAGGTCTGCTCAATCAAATTAGTGGAGAATTTGAAGCTAAACCATGTAGTGTTTATATTATAGTGTAATGTAATGTAATTCCATAGAAGCAGGATAGCACATTAGTCATTGAACAGTAGCAATTATGTACGGAGATTTAGGTGGCCTCCCGAAAGGGTGCACTTTTGTTGAAAAGTGATATGCTTCATAAAGAATATAAACTGGGGTTAGGGGGTAAATATCATGTGACCGAGTGCAACCTGCGTTGCTGAAATGGGATGTAATGGTTTGAAAGTTTTGTTGCCAAGTGGACACTGATTAGCAGAAATAATCGACATACAAATTCTGATTAGAGAAGGAAGGATGTGCGCGCGTGTTTTTTCATATTGTTTTCTTTATCATCTGCTGCCGACGAGGAGGAGAGGAGTTCGCAGAGGACGTGGGCTCCAATGAGGAAGAAAGAAGTCGCCTCTGAAAGCAGGCAACGCGGGGCAAGTCTTCCATCACTGATGAAGGCTCTATTACCTTTTTTTCTTCCATTGAATCTGATCGTACCATGAGTGAAGCATAACCGTGTTTTTAAAACCATGGAAGCGGGGAAGAGCAGCGCAGGCGAGCTAAGAAGCAGCCTAGCAGCCAGAGACGCAACCCCGGGCGCTGCAGTATGTATGTACATCGTGTGCCTCGGCCTCGGCGACGAGCACTGCGTCAAGGTGCGGGGTTCGCCGCCGTCCGCCGCTGCGCCCGGGTGTACATGGAGTTCTACACTTCCCTCAGTCCACGCGCTCGGCCCCGACTACCCTCCTTCCAGGCTCGCCAGCCTCGTACGTCTCTTATTCGTGCCTGGCCAGCCCACCTCCCGTTCGCGCAAATGCCCGTCTCGAAGCTGTGGCTCACGCCTCGCTGGTTTTGTTCATGCACAGGAGAAGCTGTACGGCAAGGAGATCACGGTCGCCGACCGCGATATGATGGCGGGGGACCGCGCCGATCAGGTGCTGCTCCAGCCTCCAGGCCGCCGTCGCCTTCCTCGTCGTCGGCCACCCGTTGTGGTAATGGTGAACGGTCAATATTATTTGTTGCCGTTTTATTTACTTTGGTCTTCATTTCCAGAGGAAAGGAAGTGTGTAAAACACAAATATTACCTCCGTTCCAAAATATAAGCATTTGCTGACTTCTGGATCTCACATTTTGGAACGGAGTACCAACATTCATGACCGTAAAGTCAGCTTTTGGAGGTGCTGGAAAATTGTGGAGAACCAGGTACAATCCCTGAGCTTGTTTTGTAAAATTACCTTCTCATGAAAAAAACTCTTTCCCAAACATGAACTACTATGGTCTATGGCCTTTCAAAGCCAAAACAATACCTATAAAAAAAAAGAGCCAAATCAATATCCTGCAACCCCAATATGGCTTATTGGTTTTTATAGAGGATTAGTGAGTCTTGCAGCATCTTTCTCCAGATCCAGCATGCGATGCAGATTCGCTATGCGTAGGCGTGGCTCGCCTTGGAAGTGATGATCAGAAGATTGTTGCTGGCTCTATGTGGAAACTTGTAGACATTGATTTTGGCTCGCCTCCTCAACTGTCTCGTACTCTCGTTATACTGGGAGAGATGAATCGAGTCGAAGAAGATATACTGGGATTTTACAAGATAAAATAATGGCCTGTTTTCTACTACGCACCATGGGAAGTGATTTAACATGAAGTTTAACTCCAGATGACCAGTAAAGACCACGTGGATGTACTGGGATTTCAGTTCAAAAAAAGTTTTACAGAATTTTTGAAACTTTTGATGTCAACCATATTGTACGCTCCCCAACTGCTCCGGCTTGTCGTCGGCGTGGTCTCGGGTGAGACCCTTCCTTTACAGCAGTCTTGCTGCGGTGTTTTGCTCCATATTCTCCCTAGTTGGTGTTGATGAGATGCCGTCTTTCTTCCACATCGGACTTCTCCCCGATGGGTACTCCTTCTTCCCCTTGCTTGTTCTTGGTTTCTCAGTTGCATGTACCATGGAGATCCGATGGTGACCAGTGTTCTGCAGGCTTGAAGATCCTCAATGGTCGATGTTCTGTGGAATGGGTCGATCGTCATGCACTGATTCCCATCTTCAACCAGGGAATCCCATTTGTCCGGCCCGATGTTGCTTTTCTTAGAGCGTCCCCAATAGTAAAGTTAGTTAAGAGTCAATAGCTAGCTCTTGCAGAAAAATAATATGAGGTGAGCTCCACATCTAAGTCTCTCATTCTCCTTAGAGACTAGCTCTTGAGGAAAAGCTAACACTATTCTCTTTCTTCTTTTTCTCTAATAAATAATTCTAATAGTCAGCCTTAGAGCTAGCCATTGGGGACGCTCTTAGTTCTACAGCTACGACCTTTATTTCTACCTCTCAATCTCGACCAGCTTGGGAGGCCTTTGCCCGATCTTGACGCAATGGCCCGATGGATTTTATCCAATCCCACTGTCTGATCCCGTCGAGATCACATGCGCCATCTTTGAGTGCTTTTCTCCTTATTCCTTTGGTGGCAACCATCTCCATGACCAAGAAATTGCATCAGAGGTGTTGGCTTTGTCTCCGTCGTGTGTGTTGGCAGTTTTCTCATGAGAGCTTGTATGTAATTGATATATATTTGTATGATTGTATCTACGTTCTCTATGCATATTTGTATTTTTCAATCCTGTATAAGAGTCTCTTTGTAACATGTCTTCTGTACCTCGTTGAGAAATAAAGAACCTTTGCTCAACCATAAAGAACCTTCGTATGTGTTCCCGCGGAATTCTTATAACGTGATTTTAATCTGAAAAAAAAAATCCATTCTGGGAGCATTTGTCCTTAAACTTTCAACTTGGCTAATGTGATATCTCTCTCTTTATGGTTGAGCAAACATTTAAAACTTTCCTCCCTCACCAATGATATTCAAGGTTGAGATAGCCTAGCAAAGTCCTCATAGTTTGGCAACTATTAATGATTCAACTATGCTAAATGTGGTGATGTTAATTTGATGCACAAAATGTTATGAGAAACAACATGAGCAGTTATGATATTAAACACAAAGTCTGATATTATTCAATAATTTTACTATTAACAAACATTTTGTGGACTCGAATGCATATCATTGCAATAATGCACATGCATTTACAGCCACTTACATATGTGACCCACTTGTTAATGACTTCTAATGGACATGCATTATTCCGAAGGATCGTTGTCCTAATAATGATGTAAGAGCTTCCACCGACTTTAGACAATAGACATATCATTGTGGTAAATGTTTCCAGGATAAACTAAAACATGAAGAAGTAGGTTTGCTCAAACGATACACTAATACATTATATCAAAATTCATATATCAAAGCATTTCTATATTTCAACATATGTTGTTTACTTTTGGCTTAAATCCTCATTAATATTCAAGTTAATCTAGGGATTTCGATGCACGATATAGTTGATCTATTTGGAAGGATATAGAAAATATTATCTAGAATAACCCATGCCGTCAAACCAAATGTAACTAAAAATTACTTATTAGTGATATAAATGGTTTGATTTTATAGTTTTGTATAAAAATGAATGCTACTTGTCAACCTTTTATTTGAGTGGTATATTGATTCCTCACATGTTATAATCTTTGTAGAATGTGAATGTTGAGCAACATTTATACAAATTATCTAAATTTGATGAATACTCTCACACTACTTGAAGATATTATTGTCTAATTTAGTGACATTTATATTTTAGTTGGAAACTAATTCGTCGTAGGTTTGTCCATAAGATCCAAGTAGACTAATAGTTAGTGCATTGAGCATGTATTAGTTAAACCATAAATAAACTTTTGATATAATACATTTAATAATCATCATTGCACAATGAGAGGGGAGACATAGAAAAACTGAAAAAATTATGCGTTACGAAGCCGCCATTGGAGTGTTGCAAAATGGCATTCCAAATTTTTGGTATTATAATCGTGAGCTAAAAACTTCCATAGTTGCACTCATGAATCATGTTTATGTCTATCAAAACCTCTGGGAACGAAAACCCCCGATGTTATAGATATAAGTTTAGACAATAAATACGACTAAACTCTTAAAGAAAAGAAAAAACCTCTACCATCGATATAAAATTAAAGCATGTTTGGTTTCCGGCCTCAACTAGCCATGCTGCCGCCACAACCGTGGCCTCGAAATACTACATCACAGACGCCACACTCTGCCACACAAGATGACAAGCATATTACTAAGCCAGCTATTATGGCGGCCACAACTTTCACACGAACCAAACATGTCTCCAAGGTGCCGCATATTTGGTGTGGCAAAGTGAGCCTGGAACCAAGCAACTCTTAAGTCTACACTGCACTATCTGGTGACTACTTTCGGAATTCCAGTCTTGGAAGTCAAGACTCTATATAAATACCGGGAACTTCAATCAGTGGCAGAGGCATAGTTATGTGTAGCTCTGGGTGCGGCCACATCCATGCCTCTAGAAAATTTCAATGTTATCTCCTCTATAGTATATCCATATATATATGCACCGCTTAGCTCATCATCATGCACACACAAAGATTAAAAAAAAAACCAAGATCAAGCAATGCTATACCCTTTTTCAATGAACTCTGGCTTCAATTACTATGACATTACATAATTCACGTTTTTTAACATGTCCTCAAATATAATGTTTTAACTATTATTTGTATCAGCATGTCATATTAGTTTTTTATAGAAACGTTACAATATTTCTTTTTATCAATCTTGAAGCAGAGCTTGTGCTAGGGTTCTAACGCCGCCGTCGCCCTCCCTTCTCCGTCCTTGGGCCTTTCCACCTTCCTTCGCCGCGCCTCCCTGCTTTGCCACTCTCGTCCGACCCGCCCACTCCGGTCGCCGACTGGGCAAGGTAAGAGAGCAGCGGAAAATCACTCGGCCGCGCGCGACGCGATGCTGTACATCGTGGGCCTCGGCCTCGGCGACGAGCGCGACATCACGATGCGGGGGCTCGAAGCCGTCCGCAGCTGCGCCAAGGTCTACATGGAGGCGTACACCTCCCTCCTCTCACTCGGCCTCGACCCGTCCAGCCTGGCCAACCTGGTGCGTATCCCTTCCCTGCTCGCCAGATGTTCGCGATAATGCCTGTGGTCTCGTGCGCGCGTTTCTTCGTGCTCGCCACCTGTTTGCGCAAATGCCTGGCTCGAAGCCGTCGCTCACGCCCGGTCGCCCTGCTTTCTCGTGCAGGAGAAGCTGTACGGGAAGGAGATCACGGTCGCGGACAGGGAGATGGTTGAGGAGCACGCCGACCAGATGCTGCACGAGGCCACCGATGCCGACGTCGCATTCCTTGTTGTTGGCGACCCGTTCGGGTAACCATTCCTCTGCTCAGTGCGTTGTTCATCTATTTGTGGCCGTGAAACATGAGGACGGTGATAGCGGAGCACACAATTGTTGATACACAGATGTGGTTGCTGTGATTTGTATTCATATTCTTGTTTTGGCATGCTTGTGTGCATGAAGTTATTCTAAATTCGTTAATTTCTGATTTGGTTGGCCATTCTCATATGGCATAACTGTGCGTTCTCGCTGACATATCAGGTGTCACCGGCCATTGTTCAGTTGATGGCCTTTGGGGCTCACATTTTGTTCATCTGTCATGTGCTTGGGCCTTCAAATCTGTTCAGTGCACCGTAGTCCATCTCTATCAGTGTTAGATGTATCTCATGTGCAAGTATTTACGTCTGCCTTTGTTTGAGTAAAAAAAGGAAAAGAAACGTAGACAAGTATATGTGAAGGCAAGCACTTCTTTTCTTCCATACATGGTACATGGAAGATTAGAGCCATTTCATCCCAACTTTGATATTGAGACACTTTTTTCTGGGCTATATATTTCAGCCACTGTTGTGAGCTTGTATTTTTTTTTTCCTGTGACATGACTTTTCTCTTATCTGTAATAAATTTTGATGAATTATCAGGGCAACTACACATACCGATTTGGTTGTTCGTGCAAAGAACATGGGGGTGGAAGTGAAGGTGATCCACAATGCATCCGTCATGAATGCGATTGGAGTTTGTGGTTTGCAACTTTACCACTATGGAGAGACAATCTCCATACCATTCTTTACGGAAACATGGAGACCAGATAGTTTCTACGAGAGGATTCAGAACAATCGCCGGCTTGGACTGCACACACTTTGCCTACTAGGTTGTTACATGTTTGTTTGTAAACATTTATCTTCATTCCTATAAGAAACAGAATCAATGTTCATGCTATTATAGTGCAACAAAGATGGGACATAATTTTGTTTAGTCCCTAATTTAAGTTCTTTGGACCTCAAGAATTTTTGTCATCATGTTTGTTTTTCCCTATCTTTAAAACAATGACAAAATATATTAAGCAAAAGCTTGAAACTACAGACTATCTTTGTTTGCAATATATTGATGCTTGTAGTTTTGTAGAAAAATAATTATTCTTGCTTCTACCAGTGGGCTTCGTTTGATGTCATCTTTAATAAAAAAAACACTGCTGATTTAAGCTATTGTTCAATGCAGATATTCGTGTAAAGGAGCCGACTTTAGAGTCTTTATGCAGGTAGCATAGTTTGCTCTCTATGTTTCTCGTTACCTTGCAGTGCAGAATTGTATCTTGTTATAATTACTAGTTACACACTACAAATGGTTTTTATCCTCCCTAAAGACTTGCTCTCTATTATGTGTAATACAAGCAGCCTATTTTAGAAGACTTGCTCTCTATTACCTTGCTGTCGAGCTTTATATGCTGTTTAGAAGATATCTATTTTTACCAATTGTATTTACTTTGGGTAATCACTTCCAGAGGAAAGAAAGTGTACGAGCCACCACGTTTCATGACCGTAAACACTGCAATAAGTCAACTTTTGGAGGTGGAGGAAGCACGTGGGGGATCTGGTAGGGTCTCAGAACTTGTTTTCTTTCAAAAATGCTTGCCAAACATTGGCTAATATCTCTATTGAAGTTCAGAGCAATATCCTGCACAGATGTTGCTAATTTTTTGTATAGTGCTCCCAAACTCTCCATTTATTGATCGAAGGACTTGCTGTGAGGCTAACATTTAAAGGTCACTTGTTTTCAGCATATAGCAAGGATTCACTATGCATAGGAGTAGCTCGGCTTGGAAGTGATGATCAGAAGATTGTTGCTGGTCCTATGGAGAGGCTACTAGACGTTGACTTTGGTCCACCCCTTCACTGCCTGATCATAGTGGGCGAGACTCATCCATTGGAAGAAGAGATGCTAGAGTTTTACATGATCAAGTAGTGATCTACTCAGCCTAAGCTGTGTTTGTTGATGTGAGTTTTGCACCTTGTATTGATTAAGGGAATTTTGTAGACTCTTTTTCCTGCCAACGTTGTTGTTGGGTCACTAGTTGTACCATCACTTCACTGTTCAGTCAAAAACTTAATAGCCAGATGGAGGTTGAATAGTCCTTCCAGTTACTCCCTCCGTTTTTTTTTTGATGTCGTTTCCGACAGCTTCGTGGGGATTAAGGATGTAGCGATTAGACCTTTATACCCTTGCGAATCGTTTCGTCCTGCCGCACGCCGCACCGGGCACGGGGCTCGCTGCGCCTCCCCGCCGCGCCGCCGGGCCGTCGGACCGCCGAGCTGCGCTGCCGGACCGCCGCGCCGCGCCCCCGTCCCTTCTTCCTTGCTGCACAACGCAGCTTCTTCCTCGACGACCTGCCTGCACAGCTTCTTCCTCGGCGGCCCGCCGGCGCAGCTTCTTCCCCCTCGCCTCCCGGCCCCTGCACAGCTGCGCGTCCGCGCCGTCGCCGCCTGCCCGCGAGCTGGCCCCCGCTGCGCCCACGTGGCGGGATGATGATGGCTACAAGTGCGTCCTCTTCGATGCCAATGGACGTGAGTACTGAAAGAGCATCTAGGCCCCTTAGTGGGTTTTGGACGATTGATGACAAACAATTAAAGAACTAATAAGTTTATATGAGGATGTGTGCAGCAAGAGATAAAAGAAACGTCGTTTGTGTACCCTCAAAATGAAGAAAGAAAAGAAAAGGATGCCTATGACAATGAGCTTGTATTTCATATATTTGAGTTGTAGGTATGCCGTACTATCAAGAGGGATACGACGTAAAAAGCGGTGAATTTGACTAAGTGCTCACAATTCTAACTCCATATGCTTTCATGAGTGCTAACATCGCGTTTCGGCTCAAGGCAGCCGGACTAGTCCGAGCCGAGTCGGACTAGTCCGGGTATGCCCAGCCGGACTAGTCTGGATTTACCCCGGACCACAGTTCGGGTATTTCGGACTAGTCCGGGTGGAGCCGGACTAGTCCGACCAGGGTTTTGACCGTGTTTCTTCCGGACCACAGTTTGGGTATTTCGGACTTGTCCGGGTCATACCGGACTAGTCCGGGTACTCGCGGACTAGTCCGGATCACGGACTTGTCCGAGTTGTCCCGGCCTACAGTTTTGGTTTTCCGGACTAGTCCGGCCCTCGGGGCGGACTAGTCCGTGACCACTCTAACATTGGGACTTAGTCGTTTTGAGCTAGGGTTTCGTTTGAATCTCGGACTAGTCCGGGTTGTTACGGACTAGTCCGTCCTCTGACAGCTCAAACGGTCACTTTTGGGGGATGGGCTATAAATAGACCCCTCACTCCCCCCTTGCACGGTTGGCCACTCCTAGATCTGAAAAACACACTCTCACACACTTTGAGCTGCTCTCATCCTTCCCCAAGCCTAGGGTTTCGATTTCTTGAGGGATTGAGAGAAGAGTGGAGAGTTCTTGAGTGAGCCAAGGCATATTGCATCGAGCACTTCGTTTCTCTTCACCGCCGCCGACGTTCGTGTTTGTTACTCTTGGGGATTCATCCCCTAGACGGCTAGGCGTCACCCGGGGACTCCCAACTTGTGTGGTTGAGGCCCGGGAAGTTTGTATTGCCCTCCTCGAAAGAGGATTTCTTAGTGAAGCACCGAGCCCGACTTTGTGTTGGAGCTTGGGGAGGTTTAGGGTTGAGAGCAACCCGGTCCTTTGTGGACTCCTCAACGGAGACGTAGGCTTCTAAGTGGAGCTGAACTTCGGAGAAAAATCCTGTGTCTCTTTGATGGTTATTTGCCCTTGTTTACTATCTTGCCATTCATACTTGCCTATCTAGGGTTTGCTAGGATTTGCTCATTTACTTGTAGTTTACTTGTTCTACTGCCTTCCTAGCTTGCTCTAGTTGTTGTTGGTGATATACATGCTATAAATCTTGCTTGAATCGAACTAGATTTACTCCTTGGTTCATCGATTAATTTCCGCTGCGCAGGTTTCGGACTTGTCCGTCCCGAGCCGGACTTGTCCGGCTACAATCGGACTAGTCCGACTCGACCCGGACTAGTCCGGGTTGTTTGTTGCTGATTAAATTTTAATTAGTCATTTCAGGTCCCATTGCCTATTCACCCCCCCTCTAGGCAACTTTCAATTGGTATCAGAGCCAAGTACTCCGCATTGAAGCTTAACCGCTTGGAGAAATGATGGAAGCAACTCTTGGTGATCCTAGTAGCTTGAGGAAGAAGAAGAGCAAGTCGAAGGAGCCCAAGCTCATCGACTACAGCGAGGAAGAAGAAGAAGTCATCCATACAAGCACCAGCTCAAGTGACTACTCCTACGACTTCGAGTATGAAAGCTCAAGTGGAGGCTCAAGCTCCGAAGATGAAGGATCGTATACCTCTTCAAGTCGAAGAAAGAAGAAGAGCAAGAAGAGCAAGCGATCCAAGAAACCTAATGAGTATCACACCACCAATTTCAATTATGAAAATTTACACACTAACACTCACTTCATGCCGGTCCCATTGGGTAAAGCGCCGCACTTTGATGGTACGCACTATACCAAGTGGAGGCGCAACATGAGGTTGCATCTAATCTCGCTCAATCCGAGCATTTGGAGAGTTGTGTGTGTAGGTGTGAAGCTACCCAAGAAGTATAGAGACCTCACACCGGAACAAGAGCAAGCCATGCATCGCAATGCACAAGCGGCTAGTGTGATACTCACATCTTTGAGCAATGAAGAGTTTGATAGAGTTGATGGTTTGGAGAGTGCCAAGAAGATATGGGATACTCTTCAAAGAGCTCATGAGGGTGTTGACACCGTGAAGCAAGCCAAGATTGAGATATTGGAAGGAGAACTTGGAAGGTTTGTGATGGATGATGATGAAACCCCTCAACAAATGTATGGTCGGCTCAAGGTCATGATCAACAAGCTTAGAGCATATGGAAGTACCAAGTATGGAAGGCACGAAGTTGTCAAATTGATGACTAGAGCCTTCTCACCAAGGAACATCACATTGGTGACAATGATCCGTCAAATGAGAAACTACAAGAAGATGTCCCCGGATGAAGTGCTTGGTTTGATCATCAATCATGAGATCATGGAGAAGGAAGCCGAATATGTCAAGTCAATAGCAAGAGCGGTCTCCAACGCCAAGAACAAGGAAGTGGCATTCAAGGCTAGCAAGAAAGGCAAAAGCAAGCAAGAAGTTGAAGTGAGCTCAAGTGATGGTGGTGATGAAAGCTCCGATGTTGATGATGAAGAGATGGCTCTATTCATTAGGAAGTTCAAGAAATTCATGAAGAAGGAACGTGGCACCAAAGGCAAGAGAACAAACTCCAAGCAAGTGTGCTATAGATGCAAGAAACCCGGGCACTTCATTGTGAATTGTCCACTCAAAGAAGGAGAGGAAGAGAAGAATCACCAAAAGGACAAGAGACTATTCAACAAGAAGAAATACTCCGGCCATGCTCATATGGCGGAAGAAGTCTCAAATGAAGAAGCCCTCAAGAATGAAGGCATGGCTACCATTGCTATGAAAGGGTCATCATCAAGCAAGAAATTGTTTCCAAGCCTCACCGATGATGATGATGATGACAACAACAAGCCACGCCACGTATGCCTCATGGCCAAAGGGCGCAAGGTAACTAAGAAAGTCATCACTCCCTCCACTCTTGAAGATAGTGATGATAATGATCATGATGATGATAATGATGATAGTGATGCAAGTGATTGTGAAGCCTTGCTCAAAGGTTTGAATAAAAATGCCATCACTAAAATAAAGAAACTTATGGAGCAATTGGTTGATAGGGATGAGTTGCTTGAGAAACAAGAGGACTTGCTCATCCTTGAAAAGGAGAGAAACCTTGAACTCAAGGAACTCTTGGCATGTGAGAAGGAAAAATGTGAGAAGTTAGACCAAAAACTTGCGAAAAGCAAGGAGACTCTCACAAGTCTCAAGAGCTCAAATGTTGCTCTTCAAGAAAAACATGATGGGTTAATCAAGGCCCATAAAGATCTTGAAGTGCAATTTGATGTTCTTAAGTCTAGCTCCTCCAAATCTTCAAAAGATGCCTCTAAATCAACCAAAGGCTCCACAAGTAAAGATTGTGCAAAATGCCATAATGTTGATCTTGATGCTTTTGCTAACAATGAGAAAGAGTTGAAGCTTTTGAAGGGACAAGTTACTAGGTTGAACACCATTATCAAAAGAGGTATGATTGGTGATGGTGAGGATGAGAAAGAAGCAAGATTCAAAATGGCAAGGGATGGCTTTGTTAGGCTTGAGGCTATTCCCCTTCCCATTGATGATCTTGACAACAAGAAGGATTCAATGTTCACCGTCAAGGATACCTTTGGTCCACCATTTGTGATAGGTGAAAAAGTGAAGTACAAGAAAAAGTACACCAAAGTGATGGAGGTAAACAAGAAGGTGAACAAGGTTGAACAAGTCAAGGTCTCAAATGCCAAGAAAGTCAATAATGAAGCTCCAAAGGAGAAGAAGAAAGAATATGCATCTCAATACCTTTTCTATGCCGATTATGTGTTGACTAGAAATTCTCTCGGCAATGTTATTGCTAAATATGTTGGACCCCGCACACATAACACTCAAATCAAGAGATGTGTGTGGGTGCCAAAAATGCTTGTTACTAATGCTAAAGGACCCAAATCTTTTTGGGTACCTAAAACAAAAGCTTGATTTGTTTTTGTAGGCCTACTCCTCCGGTGGAACAAGTTGGGTGCTTGATAGTGGATGCACAAGTCATATGACCGGAGCGAGAAAGATGTTCACATCACTAGAAGAGAACACATCCGATTGTGATTCTATTACCTTTGGTGATGATGGAAAGGGAGGAGTACTTGGTATGGGTAAAATTGCTCTTACTCCCGAGTATTCAATTTCTAGTGCTCTCTTGGTTGATTCTTTGGAGTACAACTTGATGTCGGTCTCACAACTTTGTGAGAAAGGTTTTGATTGTCTTTTCACTAACGAAGGTGTGACCGTCTTTAGAAGAAATGATTACTCAATTGCCTTTAAGGGTGTGTTGAAAGGAGGACTTTATCTTGTGGATTTTTCATCGGATAAAGCCCAACTTAATACATGCTTGATGGCAAAGTCTAGCATGGGTTGGCTATGGCACCGAAGGCTAGCCCATGTTGGCATGAGAAATCTCCATAAACTTCAAAAGGGCGGCCACATCCATGGACTAATGAATGTTACTTTTGAGAAAGATAGACTTTGTAGTGCATGCCAAGCCGGAAAGCAAGTTGGAGCTCCTCATCCCGCCAAGAATGTGATGACTACCACAAGGCCCTTGGAAATGCTTCATATGGATCTATTTGGTCCAATCGCCTACATAAGCATTGGTGGTAACAAATATGGTTTAGTAATTGTTGATGACTATTCTCGTTTCACTTGGGTATTCTTTTTGCATGATAAGAGTGAAACACAAGGAGTGCTCAAGAAGTTTTTGAGAAGAGCACAAAATGAATTTGAAGTGAAGGTCAAGAAGATAAGGAGTGATAATGGAAGTGAATTCAAGAACACTCAAGTTGAAGACTATCTTGATGAAGAAGGCATCAAGCATGAGTTCTCGGCACCCTACTCCCCTCAACAAAATGGGGTGGCCGAGAGGAAGAACCGCACACTCATTGAGATGGCAAGAACAATGCTTGATGAGTACAAGACTTCGGATAGGTTTTGGGCCGAAGCCGTGAATACCGCTTGCCATGCATCAAACCGGTTATTTCTTCACCAAATCTTAAAGAAGACACCCTATGAGCTTCTCATTGGTAACGTTCCTAATGTCTCTTACTTTCGTGTCTTTGGGAGCAAGTGCTTTATTCTCAACAAGAAACCCAAGTCCTCAAAGTTTGCACCAAAAGTTGATGAGGGTTTCTTGCTTGGATATGGATCGAATGTCTTGGCATACCGTGTCTTCAACAAAACCACCGGTTGTGTTGAGGTCACGCGTGATGTGACGTTTGATGAAACTAATGGCTCTCAAGTGGAGCAAGTTGATCCAAATGTGATAGGCAATGAAGAAACTCCACATGAGGCAATAGGAAGGATGGCCATAGGTGATGTAAGACCACAAGAACCACAAGTTGAACAAGTTCAACCTTCTCCTTCTCCTTCTCAACAAAATACACCGCCACCAACACAAGAGCAAGATCAAAGGAGTGCTCAAGATCATGGTGACGACCAAGATCAAGATCACATCCAAGATCAAGCTCCAAATGGTGATGGTGATGATCAAGAACAAGATGATCAAGAAGAAGAAGAAGAAGAAGAAGAAGTGGTTAACACAAGACGAGTGCTACACCCAAGAGTACGCCAAAATGTACAAAGAGATCACCCCGTCGACAACATCATTGGTGATATTGAGAAAGGGGTAACCACTAGAACCCGAGTTGCAAATTTTTGTCAACATTACTCTTTTGTGTCTTCTTTGGAGCCACTTAGAGTAGAAGATGCACTCGCGGATCCGGATTGGGTGATGGCCATGCAAGAAGAGTTGAACAACTTCGAAAGAAATCAAGTGTGGCAATTGGTGGAGAGACCCAAGCAAAATGTTGTGGGCACCAAATGGGTGTTCCGCAATAAACAAGATGAGCATGGTGTCGTGACAAGAAACAAGGCAAGACTTGTTGCAAAAGGGTACTCACAAGTGGAAGGTTTGGATTTTGGTGAAACCTTTGCTCCCGTAGCTAGGCTTGAATCAATTCGTATATTACTTGCCTATGCTACTCACCATGGCTTTAAGCTTCATCAAATGGACGTGAAAAGTGCATTCTTGAATGGGCCAATACAAGAAGAGGTGTATGTGGAGCAACCACCGGGCTTTGAAGACTCAAAGTATCCTAACCATGTTTTTAAGCTCCACAAGGCGCTCTATGGGCTTAAACAAGCACCTAGAGCATGGTATGAATGCCTTAAGGGTTTTCTTATTGCAAATCAATTCAAGATTGGTGAAGTTGATCCTACTCTTTTCACAAGACATGTTGATGATGATATTTTTGTGTGCCAAGTATATGTCGATGACATTATATTTGGCTCCACTAATCAAACATTTTGTGAAGAGTTTAGCAAGATGATGGTCAAGAAGTTTGAGATGTCCATGATGGGGGAGTTGAAGTTCTTTCTAGGATTCCAAGTCAAACAACTCAAGGAAGGCACGTTCATATGTCAAGCTAAGTACACTCAAGATATGCTCAAGAAGTTTGACATGGACAAAGCCAAGCCCATCAAAACCCCAATGAAGACCAATGGACATCTTGATCTTGATCACAATGGGAAGGCCGTGGATCAAAAGGTATATCGCTCCATGATTGGTTCTTTGCTTTACCTTTGTGCATCTAGGCCCGATATAATGCTTAGTGTGTGCATGTGTGCAAGATTTCAATCCGCTCCTAAGGAGTGCCACATGGTGGCCGTTAAAAGAATCTTGCGATATTTGGTTCATACACCTAACCTAGGGCTTTGGTATCCTAAGGGCTCCAAGTTCAAGTTAGTTGGCTATTCCGATGCCGACTACGCCGGATGTAAGGTGGATAGGAAGAGCACATCCGGGACTTGCCAATTCTTGGGTAGGTCCCTAGTGTCATGGTCATCCAAGAAACAAAATTCCGTTGCCCTTTCCACCGCCGAAGCGGAGTATGTTGCAGCCGGTAGTTGTTGTGCACAATTGCTTTGGATGCGACACACTCTAAAGGACTTTGGTTACACTATGAACAAAGTTCCACTCCTATGTGACAATGAGAGTGCCATAGCTATTGCACATAACCCCGTTGATCACAATAGAACAAAGCACATAGATATCCGGCACCATTTTTTGAGAGATCATGCCATCAAGGGGGATATAGTGATTAGCTATGTGAGAACCGATGCCCAACTTGCCGATATTTTCACCAAGCCCCTAGATGAGAAGCGCTTTTGTGAGCTTAGAAGTGAGTTGAATATACTTGATTCTTGCAATGTGGAGTGAAATGTTGCACATCTTTGTGGATCTAGGATAGATGCTTGTGAAAACTAAAATTATTGCAAAACCTTGTATGTTTTCATTTATGAAAATTTTTGGAGTTGATCCTTGTCTCTCGGATCTTGTTAATTCAAATGTGACCATTGTTGGATTGATTGACTGTTGGCTGGTCATGTTTGATGAGACACTTTGCGAAAACTTGTCCAAACGTCAACATCTTCCTCTTTCAGCTCCAAGAAAAATTTCCTGTGTCAATCAGGGCGGACAAGTCCGCAACATCTCGGACAAGTCCGGATTCAACCGGACTAGTCCGGGCCACCCGGCCAAGTCCGCGAGCCGGACTAGTCCGGCTCTCGGCGCGGACAAGTCCGGGTATCGGGTTTTTACCCCTTTAACCGTGGAAAACTTACCCCTTCACCCTTATCCACTCATTTGACCTCCAACCTTTCTCCTCTCTCTCCCTCCGGCGACCAAGGGCGACCCAAAGGCGATCTCCATCTTCAACCGGGCAAGGAGTCAAGTTTGTGGGGGAGTGGGTGGTGAGACCCGGATTAGTCCGTCTCCCATCCGGATTGGAGTTTTCTCCTAAGGTATTCCCTCCTTTTCCCACGTTCTAGGGTTCCAATCCTTTTTGGATTCGTGTTTCCCTTCCAATGTAGGTAGAGGAGATGTTTCCTAGGATGCTATAGATGTACATTGTGCAATATGGCTAGGATTCGGTGTTGAAATCTCAGTTTGTTGATAGGCTAGGGTTAGGGTTCGATGGAACCCGGACTAGTCCGGGCGCATCCGGACAAGTCCGGACCGAGCCGGACTAGTCCGTGATTTGCCGGACTAGTCCGAGTTCTGTTGAGCCTGAAACTTCAGTTTGTCGATGAATTGCTTCACATCATTGTCTCTTTACACCTATATGACACCGTGTTGCTATTCCCTTTCTCCCAGGCCTTGTAATGGCTGATCGCACCTACAACCGCAAGGAGAGGCGGACAAAGCAAAGGGAGGATCAAGGTCCATCAAAAAGGGGTAGAGGCAATGCCCCTCGGGTTCGCAAGGTTTGTCCCCACAGACCAACACACGTCTTTTCTGCGCACTTTGTCCTCACTCGTGCGCACCCGGGAAGGACTTCCCGGTTGGTCACCCATCCCGAAATTGCTCCGGGCCAAGCACGCTTAACCCCGGAGTTCTTTCGAGATGAGCTTCCGGAAAAGAAGTTGCAACTGTTAGTATGAGTATTCTTATCAATCCTATTAAGCCCTGGGCCAGGATGTTACATTCTCACCCCCTTAGGAGATCGACGTCCTCGTCGATCAACCCCAGGCCAGGAAATTCCTCTCTTGGCCACGTCCGTGCGTCCAGTGCCAGCGCATGTGCCATGTTGTGTGACCACTTGGGCCCACACCAGCCATGCACACCATGCCTGCGCAACTGCGCCCACACGCGCCCGTGAAACCGCGAGAGTCGGCTCTGATACCACTTGTGACGTCCCGCCTCCATGAGGCCGGGCCCGCACGCCTGGCCAGTGGCTCGTGAGGATTCAGGGTATCATGCTCCAGAACAAGATGAGGAGTCTGCTCCTATTGGTCCCTTGAAGATGCACATGCCACTTGTGGATCCCTCAAGGCAACGAATTCGTCATGATTATTCAAATGATACAGCCGGGGCACTTCTCAGGCGCAAGGAGTTTTGCTACAACTTTGAGAAGGTGGCATTTGATCCTCGCTTTTGGAGTGACTTCCATGAGGACTACTACATCTCAGTCTATATGAGCAAGAAGACCCCTGTCTGTGAAAGTCAATTTGTGGATTTTCAGCGCTTGGAGAGTAGAAAGAAGCCCATCTTTGATGAGGTCTTAGCTGCGTGCAGGCATCACAACCTTGAGGACTTCATGAGTTTTCAATATGATTGGAACAAGGAAGTGATCACGCAGTTCTATTCCACCGCGTTCTTTAAACCCGACGGTGACCTCTCCTTGACTTGGATGACTAATGGTGAGCGGTATTCTATCACTCCTCAGAGATTTGCTGCTCTTCTTGGTCTTGAGTTTGAGAAGGGTGCAAAGATCCATGATGCAGCCCCTCTCACCACTAGTCAAGTGGACTTCATGTACACTCCGGGTGTTAATTTTGTGCCTCCTAAAGTGGGTGGCCTGCGGCCCTTCTTCTCCGTGCTGCACCGGATCTTAAGGAGTACTTTGGCACCTAGAGTTGGTGATGCTGGCAGCATTCCTGCATATGAGCGAAATTTAATGTGGTGGATCAGCCGTCAGGAGAAATTCAATGTGTTTGACTTCTTCTACTCAGAGATTTACCTCATATCCACCCAACCCAATCGTTCTTGTGGTTTTGCACCTCAGATCATGTACATGATTGAGCAAGTCACAAAGAAGGAGTTTGTGAAGGATGCCACTCATGCAAGGTTTAGTCCTCAGCTTCCTTCACCTCTGCTCTCCACATCTACTCCTGCAGCAGCTGCCCCCGGATCTTCAGCTCCTATGGAGACAAGGAGTGGTCGTACCATACCTCGTTCTTCCTCTAGCTCTCACAGCGGTGGTGGTCTTCTCAAGTTTCTCAAGTCCATCTTCAAGATTTGTCAAGACAACTCCGCCATGATTCAGAAAGAGAGGGCAGCTCGGAAGAAGGACACTCGTTCCATCAAGGCACTGCACCGTGCTTCAAATTTGCAGCCACCTCGTTCTCCGGATGGTTCTGAGTGTGAAGTGGATACCCCAATCACTTATGAAGATCCCTCTACATCCTTCACTCCCGCCGAGCTTGCCTACTTCTCTCACTACGACGCCGGCGCATCCTCTAGTGCTGCTGCAGCACAAGGACCCTCCGGTCGTGGCAATGGCGATGATGGTGATGAGGACTACGAAGAGGAGGAGGAGGAAGAAGATTGGGAGTAGCTGCAACATCGACCTTCTTGCCTTTTCTTTTCACTTTTTGGTGTCTTGATGCCAAAGGGGGAGAAGAAAAGCTTTATCTATCTATCTAGTTGATCATGGACTTGATGTGCGATTTGAAAAACTCCTTATGTGTGTTGGCTTGTAAGACTTGTTTAAGTTTTTTTTGCTTGAGACTATGTCATGTTTAGCATCTATTTGTGTAAGACTATGTTTATGGCTTGTAATTGTGATGACTATGTGCTTATGTCATATTTGTGTGCTTATCCATGCCATATGTCATATTTATGCTTGTTCATGACATGCTTGGCTTTAGGGGGAGTTTTTCATGCTTATGTTGTCATGAATGTTGTTGCACACTCACATCTTATACCATTCATGAACACATTGTTTTATGCACCCCACTCTTGCTATGAACATATGTATGAGCTCTCATTGTATTCGCTCTAAATGTGCATGTATTTACCTCTTATCATTTCACATGATGCACATCTTTAGGGGGAGCTTTTCATATGTTCATTACCTATTTCAATATCTTATTTATCTCTCAAATGAAAGCTTTATTTGGTTGTCATCAATCACCAAAAAGGGGGAGATTGAAAGAGCATCTAGGCCCCTTAGTGGGTTTTGGACGATTGATGACAAACAATTAAAGAACTAATAAGTTTATATGAGGATGTGTGCAGCAAGAGATAAAAGTAACGTCGTTTGTGTACCCTCAAAATGAAGAAAGAAAAGAAAAGGATGCCTATGACAATGAGCTTGTATTTCATATATTTGAGTTGTAGGTATGCCGTACTATCAAGAGGGATACGACGTAAAAAGCGGTGAATTTGACTAAGTGCTCACAATTCTAACTCCATATGCTTTCATGAGTGCTAACATCGCGTTTCGGCTCAAGGCAGCCGGACTAGTCCGAGCCGAGTCGGACTAGTCCGGGTATGCCCAGCCGGACTAGTCTGGATTTACCCCGGACCACAGTTCGGGTATTTCGGACTAGTCCGGGTGGAGCCGGACTAGTCCGACCAGGGTTTTGACCGTGTTTCTTCCGGACCACAGTTTGGGTATTTCGGACTTGTCCGGGTCATACCGGACTAGTCCGGGTACTCGCGGACTAGTCCGGATCACGGACTTGTCCGAGTTGTCCCGGCCTACAGTTTTGGTTTTCCGGACTAGTCCGGCCCTCGGGGCGGACTAGTCCGTGACCACTCTAACATTGGGACTTAGTCGTTTTGAGCTAGGGTTTCGTTTGAATCTCGGACTAGTCCGGGTTGTTACGGACTAGTCCGTCCTCTGACAGCTCAAACGGTCACTTTTGGGGGATGGGCTATAAATAGACCCCTCACTCCCCCCTTGCACGGTTGGCCACTCCCAGATCTGAAAAACACACTCTCACACACTTTGAGCTGCTCTCATCCTTCCCCAAGCCTAGGGTTTCGATTTCTTGAGGGATTGAGCGAAGAGTGGAGAGTTCTTGAGTGAGCCAAGGCATATTGCATCGAGCACTTCGTTTCTCTTCACCGCCGCCGACGTTCGTGTTTGTTACTCTTGGGGATTCATCCCCTAGACGGCTAGGCGTCACCCGGGGACTCCCAACTTGTGTGGTTGAGGCCCGGGAAGTTTGTATTGCCCTCCTCGAAAGAGGATTTCTTAGTGAAGCACCGAGCCCGACTTTGTGTTGGAGCTTGGGGAGGTTTAGGGTTGAGAGCAACCCGGTCCTTTGTGGACTCCTCAACGGAGACGTAGGCTTCTAAGTGGAGCTGAACTTCGGAGAAAAATCCTGTGTCTCTTTGATGGTTATTTGCCCTTGTTTACTATCTTGCCATTCATACTTGCCTATCTAGGGTTTGCTAGGATTTGCTCATTTACTTGTAGTTTACTTGTTCTACTGCCTTCCTAGCTTGCTCTAGTTGTTGTTGGTGATATACATGCTATAAATCTTGCTTGAATCGAACTAGATTTACTCCTTGGTTCATCGATTAATTTCCGCTGCGCAGGTTTCGGACTTGTCCGTCCCGAGCCGGACTTGTCCGGCTACAATCGGACTAGTCCGACTCGACCCAGACTAGTCCGGGTTGTTTGTTGCTGATTAAATTTTAATTAGTCATTTCAGGTCCCGTTGCCTATTCACCCCCCCCCCCCTCTAGGCAACTTTCAAGTACCTCCACACCGCCCGCTCCAACCTGCTCGTCGGCGCCGCCAATGAACAAATTGATGTCCTCAAGCACACCGGCAACATCCTCATCGCCGTCACTCAGGTTGGTGCCTCTTTGCCTGAACCCTCTGTTGCAACGTTCACCAAGTGTTCGACTTATTGTCAGACTCACCATGTCCTCCTGCGATGGTTCTGATCTAGAGAAAAAAATTGTGTGTCTGAAGTGCAATACCTCTTGTCCTGGAGTAGTATGGAGATGCATTTGTTCAGTTACTGATAGCCATGGGTACATGGAGTTTCTACTAAAATTATCAATGCAACAGCTTCCACATGCAAAAGAGTTTGCACTGCACTTCTGAAAGTGATTACCAACACATTTGAAAACAGCTTCCACATGCATAAGAGTTTGCACTGCACTTCCATATGCTCAATATCTTGTGTTCACTTTAAATTTCTTACACTTGCAGGAGAGCCATGCAAGGAGGGCCAAGCAGCGCAAAAAGAACCAAGACAAGCAAATCTCCACGTTGGAACATGGGCATTGTTAGATCACCATTGAGCAAGATGTTGCTTACACCAAGGGCACAATTTCGGGTCAGGTCTCCTTCTTCAACTCGAGGAATATCACCCAGGGGTCGAAGAATGCTTCCAGAACTTGATCTAAATGTGCTACCAGTAGATATTGATTTGACCATAGAAGATGCAGTGGAGGATGTTGCTTTGAACATACAAGAAGAGGAAGTACAATATGCTGGTTTGGATGAACAAGAGGGGGTACAAGATGTTGGTTTGGATGAACAAGAGGGGGTACAAGATGTTGGTTTGGATGTAGATCACGAGGGACTACAAGATATTTATCTGAACATTGAACCCGAAGAGGAAGTGCAGAATGCTGGTCTGAATGCTCATAGGAAAGAATTGCCAGATGATTTATGCAAAGCAGTCTTTGATGCTGTGCTTGCAAAATCTAGAAATGCTACCTTGAAGGGGCATGAGACAAGGGAAGTTTCTCAACAGTTCTCAGTACCTATTTGGACCGTGCAACGCATTTGGCGAAAAGGCAAGAGATGTCTGGATCAAGGAATCCCTGTTGATGTTTCAAGTGGAAAGAAGAAGCGTGGCCGTAAGAAGATGGAAGTGGATGTGTCGACACTTAGTACTCTAGACATTGGAAGCCGTTCAACCATCGAGGACTTGTCGACACACTTTCATGTGAGCAAAAGTAAAGTGCATTCAATGAAGAGAGATGGCACCATTACGCGTGTTTCAAATGCTATAAAACCATATTTGACAGATCAAAACAAAAAGGAGAGGTTGAAATGGTGTTTTTCAATGTTAGACCCAAGGACCATACCCACTGATCCTTTGTTCAAAGATCTGTTTGACTTTGTCTTTATCGATGAAAAATGGTTCAACATAACAAGGAAGAATGAGAGGTACTATGCTCTTCCAGGTGAAGAACCCATAGAGCGTACATGCAAGAGTAAGACTCACATCCCTAAGCTCATGATTTTGACTGCATTTGCTAGACCCAGATTTGACTCTGAGAAGAATTGTACCTTTGATGGAAAAATTGGTTGTTTCCCTTTCATAAAATTTGAAGCAGCAAAGAGATCGAGTGTGAACAGGCCTGCTAGTACCATTGAGATGAAACCTTTGGATTCAGTCGACAAGATTGTCACTCGAGAGTTTATGATAGAAAAGGTGCTGCCAGCAATCCGTGCTCGCTGGCCACAGGAAGATGCCAATAAGCCAATATTCATTCAACAAGATAATGCTAAACCCCACCTATCTCCTAGTGATAAACTTTTTTGTGATGCTGCCAAGAAAGATGGGTTCGACGTCAGAATTGTATGTCAGCCACCTAATTCACCAGACTCAAATGTTTTGGATCTTGGCTTCTTTAACTCTATCCAATCGATTCAGTACAAGACCAAATCGAGAACATTAGAAGATCTTGTAGCTGCTGTTGACAAGGTATTGTACTCTATAATTCTCTCCTTTGTTTTGTGTTTATAGCAGAAACTGAACTTCTTTTTCCCGACGACAAACTGCCCTTAATGGCTCGAGTATATCTTCATGAATTGCTTATATTTTAATATTTGGATCAGGCCTTCCGAGAATATTCAGTGGAAAAGGCAAATCGGATTTTTTTGACGCTTCAAGCATGTATGAAAGAAATTATGAGAATTGGAGGTGGTAACAGATATGACACACCGCATATAAGGAAGCAGATGCTTGAAAGACAAGGACTTCTACCCTTGCAGCTGGGATGTGAAGCGACATTGGTACAAGAAGTACTGGCCAAAATAAATGAATAAGCAGAAGATTTTATTTATTATTGCAAATTATGATCAAGAATTTTGTGGCTGCTGGTAGCAGATTAATTATGTGGCTGCTAGTAGTGGAATGGTAGTAGTTCATTCTCAGTACGTAATTTACAATGGTCCAGATTGGTAGTGGATTATTGGTGCTGGGTTATTGATGGCTGGATACACTAGCACCCAGATTGTTTTGGAACTTGAACATTCTCTGATGCTTCTGTGAGTTGAAAAGAAGGTTTTCTGTTATTTCAGCTGATGGCCAAATGGGAGCACTCTTGTACTTGAGTGGATGTGCTTGTATCAAACATGTTGGTTAATGAATTCTTGATTTTTTTTACTGCATTTTTCTGCTGCACCAGAACAAATAGACCAATTTGTGTCTCACAGTGTATCTCACAGTGCACCTCTTTCGATTTATTTTCATGGCAGAAATAAAATTCTGACAGTAGGATTAAGCAACAAGAACATGAGATGCACTAGCACTCAGATTGTCATGTTTTGTTATTCAGATTTCTTGTCTTGATACAGTTAACAACTCAGAGAACATAGAGTGTCAGTACGTTCTTCAGTAAAGAAAAAACAATAGATTCATTGAACATTCAGATGTGTATTACATTCAGATGTGCGTAGAGAGTAGATGTGCATCCAAAAGTATTTTAAAGATAGCAATTTTCTCCAACTGAATGAATAACCAAATTCCCCACGATGAACTCATACAGCAGATGCACCATTGGAGTAGCAATTGTGAAGCTAATTTCTGCTATGCTGAACTGCAAGTTGCTGCAGTAATCACCGATTAGCGATCTCACATTGTCTCTGAATATTTTTCAGACAAGCAAAGCATAGACTACCGTTTTCAGATTACATGGATGCTGAACGCCAAGCTCGTCAAAGATTTGCTAATCATCCACAGTGGCGCGAGAAGCCGAAGCAATAAGCCTAGCGCCGCAGCAGAGCAGCACGCCTGGCGATGATCTGCAACTGGACCATCATCGCCGTGCAACGCCAACGCCGCCGCCGCCGCCGGTGGCCATGTGAAGTGAATCCCGCCTCTGCTGCACCTGATGGGGAGGGAAGCTGGAAGGGAGGACGGATTCGTCGGCCAGCCGGGCGGCGTTGAGCTTGAAGATCAAATCGAGCTCGACCAAACTGTTGACCTTGGCATCCAAGGCTCCATGGTCACCTCGCCGGAGAACGTCGGCGAGACGTCGCCAGGGTCCAAGTCGTGCAGCGGCGTGGTGCCTTCAGCTTCCACGCGCGCCGCTGCCCCGGGGAGAGCGCGGCTGCCGTCGTCGAGTCTTGGTTGCGAGCGGCGGCGCGTCGGTGGAGAGGAACTCTGTTCTCAGGGTAAGCAGAGGACAGAGGCAGATAGGGAAGTGGGAAATGTTTTGCACTGGCGACGACAACAATTTGCACACCTTTTAAATTGAACTGCGGCGACATCAAAAGAAAAACGGAGGGAGTATATTCTTGAGGCTTGTAACGCCCTGTCAGTTGAGTGCGCTAGGACTGGGAGTTGTTTACTGCTCAAACTCTGTATGTGAAAACAAATATGTGATGAACTGTAACGTTTCTCGATACAAAATACTAATGTCACATCTCCGATCCTTATTTGCACTGTAACGTTTGAGATATCACTGATCAAGAAACAAATTCAGGATTGTAGAACGCATGAGCGAAATTGTCCTGATCCAGGAGTACTTCGAGTTCGTCCTTCATATTTGCACGCTTGGCGCTGGATGCTACATTTCCTTTGTTCCTCTTCATCACACTAGTACCAATGTACGTGCGCCACGCACGTGTCTAAAAGGCTTAAAATGGTATTTACAATTTAACTAACAACATATTATAATTGGACAGTAAAAAACCTTCAATAAACTTATATATATCGTTTATGTACAAGGAGCCATGCAAAGTTCTGCAGCTGCAGGTATACTGAAGTTGATGTAATAAAAAGGAAGGAAACTGAATCTGCCTATACTTCCAAAAGCATTGGACAACAAAATAGTGATCAATTATCTCCAAATGTATCAGCTAAATCACAAATGTTTCTTTTATTCCTCGTGCTTTGAGAGTTATGAAATGAAAATATTTTTCTAACTTTGTCAATGTGGACTTGGTTGTACGTGTAGCAGCTAAATCAAATAACCCTGTAGCATGAGATTGGTCATGTCCGCCAACGCGGGGGCATCCCGAGTGGCCAGAGCAGAGAGCTCCGGGAGCCTTCGGCTCCTGTCGGCCCGGGATCGACTCCCCGCCGCGGCACGAGGTGCTGCGTGTGAACAGTGCCGGGAAAAACGGTACTGTTCATCATAGTAAAAAAAATCCCCTCGTCCTCTCCGGGTCAAAGCATATGGTTAAGACTCGCGCCGAAGCTCACAACGGCCAGCTGAGTCCCTGTGTAAGATCGGGGAGGGGGTTCGGGGGTTTTCTCGGCCTGCGTGAGAGGCTCTCCTCCTTAGCAAAATGCCGTCGGGGGCGGTCTTACCCCCGGCAGGTCGAGTTTTTTTGAGATTGGTCATGTCCAGCGTAACATTTGCACATAGACTGCAGCAATGGTGAGAAATTGTTGTGCCGCTGGTCGCCGTTCTCCAGCGTGGCGCAAAAATATGTGGACTGCGCATATGGATGACGAGAATCTGCATTCTGTGCATCAAATTATCTAATTATATTTAAATAGTAAGCTGGGATATTTTAAATAATTGCATACACAACGCACCAAGTGTTCATAATGGCATCATGTCTGTTTGGCCGTCTCTGGTGCGCTCTCTGTCATGGACATTAGAGATATAGACAACCACGCCAATAACATCTGTAGAAAGAGTTACAGTAGAAATTATTAACTTGATTTAAAAAATATTTCAATACTACTGTGTGAACGGGCATGAACATGTATTGTGCGGCACATGAATATTTCAATACAACTAATCGGGGCAGCCTCAGTCCCAAAACAGCAGAGAATGTAAAAGACTACTATCCATAACGTCTTTCAAAATTATCGCGTTGGAAAACAACAAATTATCAGAAGGTCAAAGATTGAGGCGTCCATTGCTGGATCAAAGCAACCATCGTTGAAAAAAGAATTGAAAAAAAGGATTGGAAAAAAGAATGAAATCGCCAACCTTCAGTCTATAACGATGGTTGCTTTGATCCAGTATGGATGCCTCATTGGTTTCTGGTTTCAATCCTTCTTGGGTGCATGTTGATATTTCTCATCTCTGAAATTTTCAGTTTCAATAAAGTTCATGTGGAAGCAATGTCATTCGAAAAACATTACGACCGAAACTTGTAAGGCTATCACTGATCAAGAAAAACGCACCGTTATGTTCAGAAATAGTCACGAAAAGGGGCAATTTTGGTGCAGATTTCAACGTTTTGCCATCTGACTTATTGCTGGCCATCGGGGGATCGATCAAGAAAACGCTGAGAAAACAACTTGACGCAGATCAGTTATCTTTACTACATAATAAGTTTCAAAAAAGTCGTCAGCCACAGTTTTCAGCCGGATTTTTCAGTTTCAGACCATCCTATTCCGTGTCAAATTCAAATTCAAATCAAGTTCAATTCAATGATCCGAGTTCTATTCATTACCTCTTATAGCTATAGAATAACCCTTACTCATGACTTCACATGTGGCCTGGTGGTAAGGCTCAGTTTTTGCTGCCAGCACTCTCAGGTTCGAATCCCTACAGCTCCAGCTTTTATTCCTTTTCGTTTTTCCAGTTTTATGTGGACAGGACTCCGCCTATCAGATAAATGTGCATGGAAACAATTTAATCAACTTGCGTGGCGTACATAATTGCTGATATTTATACGCAAAGTATTCCGCTCAACGTTTGATTGCGTATTCTTTTATTTAACTGTACTTTTTATAAAGAAACAAACAAAAAATTAGATATAAAAAATACTCGATATATATCTTTTGTTGAAATACAAATCTATAGATATAATTGTTAATTGATGAGTTGCCTCGGAGCACTTTGCCAATCACTATTACTATCTAGCAAAAATTGAGTTCCGTAGCAACGCACGGGTAAAATGCTAGTCAGTTCACATATTGAAACACCAGAAATGTCTTCCGTACCTTGGTAAGCAACTTGCCCGCTCCTGTCAGGCGTATCGACTCAATTTTCCGCGTCGTAATTCAGCGTGACGAATTAAGCTGGGACTGAACAGTTTCGTCGCTCTATACCAGATCAACGCAACCTTTTGCCTCCTCCTAAGCACGACGAGTTATCATGACATGCGGCAATCAACAGACGAAAGCGATCAAAATAACCTTTTCCTCACAGTGCGATCACAGGCGACGAAATCAATCTAAGTTGAACGAGGATCGCGCTGACCTGCCTAGAAGAACCAGATGGCGACAGCCAAGAATTGCTATAGGGATCGCACCTCTAGCACAGGCACGAAGAATACGCGCCAAGGATGACACCACGCTCGCCCGGTTTAGGATCCAATATCGCCGTCGCTGGAGGAAAGAACAGCACGCCCGGCCGGATCGCTGTCGCTGGAGGGAAGAACACCACACGTCCACACCCGCCCTCAAACAGGATACATGATTGATCAGAAAGAAGGAAAGAATGAAAAGGAAAGCAATACGCTACACAAGGAAACAACTATTGCTACAAAGGAAACATCTATGCTGGCGTGAATTTCTTTCCAAAAGTTGGGTACCTGTGGGAGCAAACGCTACACAAGGAAACAACTATTGCTACACAAGGAAAACATCTATGCTGGCGTGAATTTCTTTCCAAAAGTTGGGTACATGTGGGAGCAATACGCTACAAGGAAACAACTATTGCTACACAAGGAAACATCTATGCTGGCGTGAATTTCTTTCCAAAAGTTGGGTACGTGTGGGTGCACAAATCGGGTGAGAAAAAACTTTTTTGGAGCGCTACTGTCATGCAACATTCTAGGGAAATCAACATAACCCTCAGGATTGGGAGGGGGGTGTTACGCCCGGGGATTGCCCGAAACGATTCGGTGCGTTGGATGTTGGGGCCACGATATGGCAGGACGGTCCAGATGGCAGGGTAGATTGGATGGCAAGGTGGAACTTATTTTCCTCGCAACTGGTTCTTTATTGGTTTAGATTACTTAACATCCGAACCCTTTCTGGTAATTAAGAAGGGTGAACAAACAAAAGAATCGGAAGCATCATGATCATGACATATGGTCACGAACGGAGCAGCGGTTGATGATGCATTGGTTCTTGGTACTGGCAGCATTACAACGAGCAGGAGATTCTCCTGTTCACCGGACCGCGGTGTAATGCTCCATCTGCATCTGGTGCAGCGCTGCCTCGGACCCGAAGCTGTGGTGGCTCGGCGACCTCCGCGACGACCGCGACCGCGCCGGCGTCATGGGCCCCTTGACCACCCTCGGCGACCTCTGCGCGACGGGCGGCCTGGTGGACCTGGCGAAGCCCATGTCGCTGGCGATGGAGGGGATGGGCGACATGGAGGGGATGGGCGAGAGCATGCGGTCGGCGAACGGGAAGCAGTGCTCGGAGTAGGCATCGACGTTGGAGCAGCTGCGCTCCTTGGGCGTGCTCATGGACCGGAACTTGGCCTTGGCGGACGCCGTGGACGCCATGTACCCCGGGAACGCCGCCGGCACGGCGGCGGAGTCGTCGTAGCAGTAGGAGTCGGCTCCGCGCGCCGGCGTCCGGCGGGGGCGCACGAAGGAGCGGCGCGCCGAGCAGCCGAGCCTGTCGGCGTCGTCGGCGGCGAGGTAGGCGAGGCGTGCCTTGGCGTCCTGCTGGAGGTCCCTGTAGGGCGACTGGTGCGCGACGGGGACGTCCTTGTCGAAGGGCTGCGAGCCCACCCACTCCTCCAGCCAGCTCCACCGCTGGTTGAGCGCCTCCGCCTCGTCCCGCGTCGTCGGCACCGGCGGCCGCCGGATGCCCAGCTTCTCCTGGCGACAGAAACGGAGCGAGTCATCAGCACCAAACAAAGCATAGTACGAAAGCAACAGGTCGCATTGTGGCTGGGACCCGGCCGGTGTCGTCAGTGGCAGGGGTAACTCACGTTCTGGATGGACGCGTACTGGAGGGCGCGCACGCGCTTCAAGGCGGCCTGCTCCCTGCTCCTCATCATGGCGCTCATCTCTTCCTTTGAGAAGATGCTGCTGTCCCACCCGCCGCCCTTGCCAGCCTGCTGCTGCTCCTGCACGCGCAGAGGAGGAGAAACAGCCGGGTCAGTGGTCAGTCATCAGACACCTGAATCACCGACGGCGCAGGCGCGGTAATAACCCAACGCGGGCACGGCCGCCGAGATATGCCGATGCAAAACGTCGCCCGGCTCTGCGATCCATGGAAGGAAACGTGCATCGGCATGAGTACGTGTCGTGCGTGCGTCGAAACGGTCATTGTCCTACAGATAGCCAATGTGTGTGCGTTCTCTTCGCAACGGCAGTTCTACAGACGATCGCGGACCACATAGCCGTACAGAGGGGATGGATGGACCATGGATGGAATGGAACAATGGGAGCTCCGAAACGGAGCCAGGCAAGTCGAGCCCCATCTCGGACGTGCCTACCCCTGCTATTCTACTGTGTCTGGCTACTGCCGCGCCGCATCAGCCCAAACCGCGCCCCGACGCCATTCGCCACCGATGCAAAAGGTTGGTAGCCCGGGACACGAGCCGCGGGCGGGCGGGCGGGCGGCCACGGCCAGATCAGCAAGCGCCGCGCCACCCCGCGACGTCACACGCGCATGTGCCGTGCGCGCCGATCGCCACGACCGCGGGACGCAACGAAACGCGACACGCGGGGGCCACCGCTCTCGCGGCGTCACACACACTGACACACATGTGCCGGCTTTACCCACATGCCGCGCTTGTGCCGCGGGAATCATTCGCATGTTCGCCGGCCGGAGGAAAGAAGAATTTGCGGCGTGCGACTTACGTGGACCGCGGCCGCGTACAGCTCCCGCCCACGCCGCAGCAGCATGTCGTCGTCGTCCTCCTCCGTGCCGTCGGGGTTCAGCAGCGGCCTGCCGCCGCGGTGCCGCGCATGGATCTTCATCAGGGACTCGAGCCCGCGCAGCGTGGCCGCCGTCTGCCGACGCACCGCCTGCCCCCGGATCAGCGCCTGCAGCCGCACCAGGCCCTTGAGCGCGCGCAGCGCCCGACGAGCCTGAAACCCGTTTCGATCAATCAGAACGCGCCACACCGTCAGTCAGCCACGACACGGCGCCGGCCAAGTTACACACGACTCGAAGAACAATGGAACGAACTGTGCGACCGCCACACTGCTTACCAGGTAGCCGCGGTACGCCGACTGGATCTCGACGGCGGCCTGCTCGTGCCTGGACCGCGGAATTGGCGCCGGCTGCTGCTGCTGATGGCCGGTGAGGCGGACCACCTCGGCGGCGGCGTGCGCGGCAGCGACCGCGGCCTCGGCGGCCGCCGCGGTGGCGAGGGCGACGGCCACCGCGTGCTTGCTCTGCTCGTCCTCCGCCTGCTGCCTGGTGACCACCCGCTCCGCGGCCTCCGGCGCCGGCGCCGGGAGCGCGAACGAGGTCTGGGTGCGCAGCTTCCCCGGCAGCCACCGCTTGCTCTTCCCCTTCTGCATTATTGTCAAAAGACACGCGTCGATCGATCGATCGATCGATCAGTAAGCCTCTTCCTCGATCGCAAGACAAGAGGGATCGGTCGGTCGGGGGCAAACCTTCTCCGGCTTGTTGCTGGGTTTCTGCTTTGGCTCGGAGGTGAAGAGCCGCCGGATGCGCTCGAACCAGCTCCGCCTCTTCTTCTCCTTCTCCATGTCGCCGTCTGAGAGTGACCACGTACTCCACGCACAGCCCGAGTGAGCGAGTATCTGAAGCAGCAGGGAGACAAGTGAGTCAGTGAGGCGCATCAACATCAGCGTCACCGGAAAACGCGATGACTATGAAGAAATCGATGGCTGGCGGTTCGCGTGTCCCGATCGCAGGATCTACGGAAATGTTGACTGAATGTCTGGCAGGACGGACGGAGGATTTGCCGGAGACACACACAAGCCACTGTCGGTGTCTCCAGAAATCGAAGAGCCATTTCCTCTCCATCATAAACCAAAAAAAAAAAAAGGGATGACAAAGATAGCAATGGAATCATCATCCGGTATCGCCATTGCTCTTGTCAGACGCCACTAACCCGAACTTTCAGAAAACACTGCTACAGATCATTTTTAATCTCCATGGAAAGAAGAAGAAGCAGCAGCAGCTAGGATCGAAGTGACTAGCAACATGCGTACCTGCTTTGTGGCAGGATCGATCCCAGGAGCCTCCCGCTTTCAGCTCCTGGAGCGGATGACACGGAGAGAGCGAGGCTCAAATAGACATGCCGTGCCTCGTGCTCGCCATCTGAGCGGAGAAGAACAAAACTCCAGTGGAAAGCCAGCAGGCCATGCTCCCCATCAGAGACAGAGAGAACCCCACATGAGAGCACAAAACTCTCTCCCCCTCTCTCATTTATAAGTACTTGCCAAGTTGCGAGACGCCCTTGGCCTTCTTCCACGTTTGCTTACCTCTGAGGCTCTGACATTCATTCATGTGACGTTGCCGCTTTGTTCTTTGACCGACGGTGGGAAAGAACATCAGAATGCATGCTTTGGTATTAATTCGACATATGAATGAGGATTCATTTTTTTTTTCTGAATCCAGCAGAAACAAGCATATAAATGCACTCCAACGGATTCAAAACAAACTTCTCTAGTGACATCACACTTTCTTTTGGCCAATGCAGTTAGCGCTGGTACTCCAAACAAAACCGGTGCCCACATGAGGCATAAACAAGGGAAAGCGGGCGGGAAAGGCTCCCTGGCCTGACGAAAAGCGTGCACGGGGCCCTGCTTGGAGATCTGATCAAAAGCCGAGAAACAACGCTTGCTTTTCGAACGGGACACCATGTCTCTCAAGTCTCAACACTGAGAACATTGTTAGGTCATGAGTATCCCTAGGTCTAGCCTACAAAACAAGGTTCTGCGACGAAATGACCTGTTTAGGACCGGGCAAATTCATAGCTACTGTAGACATCATTCTTTTTTTTTCTCAAACACAGGAAAGCTACGTATTATTAATGATTAATAGAATAAGAGAGTACAACACACCACACACCCCGGATACAACACATCCTGCCCCATCTACGATCCCAAGCATTGACTTGCCATCTAACGACCCACCAAACTTTGATTTCGCTACAAAAGGGCATACATGCTTTCCGGACAGGGATCTACTGTACGTGTGAACCTTAATAAAGAACATTTGCTGCGCCATTGATGCCAAGGCAAAGTACCCATTTGACTGTCTTTCCCGCACGACAAAGTTGGACCTTCAGATCCAAATCCAATCCTCCAAAGGCAGGCGAAACACAATGCCAGCAAGGCAGCAGCCATGTGACAGGCCATGCTCCTCCACTGAGAAGAAGACCGAGGGCAGAGGGAAGAAATGGATCAGATCAAATGATCAGAGCCCAGACTCAGTCCTTTCATTCCCACGCAATTATCGACCTGAGAGGCAGGCTAAGCGACACATTCCACGCCATAGTCTCAACGACCGATCGGTTTATGCAAAAAGGGATCTGAGGTTGAACAGTGACATTGCATAGATTGTTCGTTAGCTGTTGTCCTCATGATTTGCGTCCATTATTACTTCTTTTTTCTTTTTGGCGTCCCTGATTACTGCCATCATAATATGCAGCTAATTCCAGTAGCAAGGCTCCAATCCAGCCCATGCATGCACAAGCGCCTTATCCTTCTACCTGTAACATGCAAACAGGAAGAATCTCACTGTTCTTCGCACATGCTAAGGTGTCTGCATTATGCATCAACTTGTGATGTGCGCGTATGAAACAAACATCCATCCTCAGATTATGTTTCAGACCTGCTCCGTCCATTTGTTCGTTGTGGACACAAGGTAAACGGCCAAGACTTAGGGTCCCTGCCAAAGATTCTGCGTGCCAGTTTATAATGTGTGCAGTTGCAGTGAGTCCAAGTGGCAGGAAAAAATGATTTGGTTTATATGGAGTTGTAAATAAGGTGGTATGGCTCCAAGATCCAATGGCAAATTCACTGTCAGTTGACTTTCAGCTAAGCTGGAGTTTTTTAAACTACTTGATATCTTATCCTCGTCAGGTATAATCGTGAAATTTCCCATTTGGTGCCACTTTGGGGCACAAGGACAATGCTAAGCGCCTATGACTGACCGCAACAAGGGACCCTAACCCATCCTGAACGCTAAATTAAAGGGATCAATTTATCTGTACACGTGTGCAACAATATCCTGTAAACCCGCCGCCATCTTCCAGGCTTCTCTCGATGACCCCCAAATCTAGTGGGTGCCTCCGCGTCCGCCAAATCCCGCTGCGCCGCCTCTCCCGCTGTGCCGCCGCCACTTGCCCGCCCGCTGTGTCGGCCCAGCGACGCCAGCAGCGCCATGCAATACTTCTTGGCCAATCGCGATGCCGCCTCGCCGAGGAAGTCGACGAGCCGCACGACGAGCGCGGAGCTCGCCAAGACGGCCCGCGCGCTGATGGGCTGCTCGGCTAGCCTCGCGAGCAGCGCGACGGCGTCGAGGGCGAGGTCTCCGCCATTGCCGTCGGCGGCCGAGAACAGGAGGCCGGCGAGCACGGCCACGGCGCCGGCGGCCACTGCCTTGCCGTGGGCGTTGGCGCACTGGAGCAGGCCGTAGAGGCTGACAAGCGCGTTCTTGCGTCCCGCCGCCGCCGCCTCCCCGTCTGCCAAATCCCGCTGTCGAGACGACGACGACGCCGACGCCAGGCGGGCGCCGGCGGCAACGACGAGACGAGGACAGGTACGGGCCGGCCCGCATCGTTTCCACAAGCCCAAGCGAGGTCAGTGGCGGCGTCATGCGGGCGCGTTTGGCAGGCGAGGACGGGGGCGGTGCGGCGGGCTGAGGTCGCGGGAGCGGGCGCACGGCGAGACGGAGAAGTCACCCAGCAGCAGAATCCCCAGGTCCCGCTTCCGCATTGCTAGCTGATCCAATCAAATCAAATAGATCGGAGAAGAATTGATGACCTGCTCTGCTCTGCTCTGGTCTCTTCTTCTCCCTCCTCCCGAGAAGAAGGCCGTGCGAGGACACCGTGCGGTCTGCAGCGAGCGGCGCGAGAGGGGTGCGAGTCGTGCGACCATGCGGAGCGGCAGCGCGGGACGAGGCCGCCGTGCGTGGCGTGGGTGCGGCGGGTGGCTTGGCTGCGTGGCCGTGTCGTGGTCGCGGCAGGGTGGTGCGCCAAGCCGCGCGAGGGGACGCCAGCGAGGTGCTGGCGGCGCGGCGTGGTAGATGGAAGCTGGCGGAGCGGCCGGGCGGCGAGGCATGGCCAGGCGGCGGGGCGGAGCTGGCAGCGACATGGCGCGAAGAGATGGAGGAGAAGACAGAGGCTACTGATGCAACGAAATGGAATTCGGAGGGTGAAATATTTTAGAGAGGATATGGAATATTTCTTTAGAGTGTGAAAAATAGAAGCTACTGTTGCGGTCAGTCTTTGCGCTAAAAATCAGGTGATTGATGCTTCATTGGCAAAAGGTGTGCATCCTCACCGGGGTTCAAATCAGATGCCTACCTCCATTCTTTGAATCCTTCTTTCAAGTGGTGGGCAAATCATATCCTTTTTTTCGTGTAATAGATCTCGATTTTGCATCATTATTCATTACAACATGTCCTAGCCATTAAAGTCTCTCAGCACATCCGCACAACCAATTCCTGATCAGTTGTACAATCTTACCCGACGATTTAGCAAAACAGTAACAACAATTTCCTGATCAGTTGTACAAGAGCTGGGTCAAAAAGCTCTATAGTAAGATGATTTTATCTTAGGAGCTTTAATACATTTTTAACCACTTGGCGAAATGGTGTACCTAAATCATTTTAAGAGAGGCACTTTGGCCCACTCTCATCTCATAGGCAGAAAGACAGGAACTATAACCTGAACTTTTTGCAGTTACTCAAAGACAGGATAAGCCAGGCTAAGCCAGGATACAATGGCTGCTACCTAATGACATGCTCCAGTCAAGCGCCTGTTTCTACTTTTCTGAGACTATTACGTAGTACTCTTGCATAACCTAATTAACCTTGAACGTTGGTGTTTTCGTTCTCTCTTGAATATACTCTTATCTATAAATATTTATGCAAATAGCTAAATATATAGGTTAAACTTAAAGTGCTTTTGATGATAGATCTCATGATATCAATTCAACATTAAGTAACTAATTACATAATTATATATTGTTAGTTAAAGTTCAACGAAAAATCAACTGCGTCATATAAATAAAAATGGAGGGAGCAGTCAAATATTGAGGGGCCACAGAGCTAACTATGTTTCAACAGATTTTGCCTGTACAGTACAGGCGTGCATCTTTTTTCCTATTTCACGTACAAAGTTGTGATTAGTGCAGTAGTACTAATTAAGGGCCTGTTTGGATTGATGCCATAGATTGCCACACCACACTTCTGGCGTGCCACACTACCTTAGGCTGCTGTTTGCTTCATCGCCGCACCTTCGGCGTGCCAAAGAAAGGGCCTGTTTGGATGGTTACCGCAACTTGCCGCGACTAAGGTTCGGCAGGCGCCAAGGTTGCGGCATGACTAAGCTGTGGCAAATGGTGCAACGTTTGGTTTGTTACCACATTTCAACTAAGGTGTGGCAATTTGAGTATGGTTAGTGTTTGGATTGACACCATGACACAAGCCACAAGTTCGGCAAAATTATGTGGCAACAGTTTGGTTCATAGCCAAACTTGCTTATAATCACCTCTATCTATAGAGTGGTGAGTTTACCATCCCCAATCATATATTTTACTACAGGTGCTCTATATATTTTTTACATGTCAAATAAGCATAGAAAAAATGCATTGTATTTTGCATTTTTACATTTATATTAAGTTAAAGGTCTTTGTTGACTATATATAGTGTTTCGTTATTAATGGTAAAGGATCAATATGGTTACCTACAAAGTCATTGACGTTAGAATTTGTTACAAGGACAACAAACCTTACTTTACTTTGCTCCAGCACATCGTCGGCCCAAAAGCCCAAACTCCATCTCCCCGTCCTTCTCCAATCCTGATGCTCAAAAAAAAAAAAATCTTCTCCAATCCTTCTTCATCCTTTCCCAGTTCACCGGATCGGCTTCAGAAAAGAAAAAATCCTGTTCTCCACTTCTCCCTGCTATAGCAATGGCGCCCCTTCCAAAGCTTCTCTGCTCTCAGCGCCGGCAGCTGCCTTGTCTCTTCGACTCCCTCCCCGAGTCCTCCCTATTCCCGCTCCAACCACCTCCTAAGCTTCACCATCTCTTGGAGCAGAGCTTGAGACAGACGATTGGACCGAGCGACGAGACGAGGTGCCAGCTCCGGGAGGCATCAACAGGCGGCAGTAGCGAGGCCCGACGATTTGCACGGCTACGAGACAGTGGGCTTCTGGTGGCTGTGCTCTTGGGTACGTCGCTCGCGTGTTTATTTTGCTCACTGCGGTGACAGCAGCGCCGCGGCATGGAGTCACGCCGAAGGTTTGGCGGACGATTCGTCCGCCACACCTTCGGCCAAGAATCATTGGCGAGGTGTGGAGCGGGCGCCGTACTTTAAGCAACCAAAAGGACAACGATTGCTTATTCTTCCGACACGAAGCGCTCTGCATGAAGCACATAGTTTTCAGGCAAACCATCTGGCCTGTCCAAAAGAGCTGATGCATGCAAACGCCTGCAGCGAGAAAGGTGCAGAGAAACGGAGACCACTGAACAGCAGAACAAGGGCCACAGTGTGAGGACTTCTTTTTTTTTTTTTTAGAAATGGAAAGACATTTCATTATACCAAAGGGCCGCTAGAATCTCGATTAACCAATTCACGAATACAAATTAGAAGACTACCAATCAAATGGTCAGTCTCCATCAAACACTCGCAGCCTAGGGCCGCTAGAGCATGAGCTACCGAGTTACATAATCTCGACCTCGCAATCAAAGATCCTGAAATAAAATTACTACTCCCTCCATCCCTAAATATAAGGGATTGTTGACTTTCAGACATCACGTTTGACCATTCGTCTTATTTAAAATATTTATAAAAATATAAAAATAATTATGTTATATTTAAAATATATCTACTGATGAAACAAATTATAAGAAAATAAATATTATTTTTATAAATTTTTCGAATAAGACAAATGGTCAAACGTGATGTCTGAAAGTCAACAATCCCTTATATTTAGGGACGGAGGGAGTAGCAAGTAGACTCTTCAGTTCGGCAACTACCATACGCATTGGACTCGTATCATAGTCAGAGGTCCTCACAGCTTGTTGAACCATAGTCGCATATGTTTCAACCAGCACGTTTCTAATTCCCAACCTGATAGCCTCCTTCACACCATGAATACATGCAATCAGTTTTGCATGAAAGGGAGTAGTTAAATGTGTAAGCTCGCCCCTCTGCATTTATAACAGCCGCCTCATCTCTTCTCTTATTTTCTAAAACGTGTGCGGTTTTCTCGCACGTGATTGGTTGGTTAACATCAGCCGTTGATGTGGGAATCAACGTTCACAAATATGTCCACATCACCATCCAAAGCTCCCCACCTCGAGTTAAACAACATGCCACAAACATGCAGGTACACATAGTAGAAGTAAGCTCTAGAATTATCTACGCACGGACGAGCTCTCTTGTAGGCACGCACGCGACGCGCACCCCAATAGCAAACAAACATCAGTTAAAAAAAAACACTAACCATTGCGGCCATCACAAAGATGCACAACCGCCATGGTCGGCAGCTGATTGGGTTATTGTTCATGACCTTCTTCCAGTCTGCTCCGTCGTCCGTCCTCAGCCAGGCATCGCGCCGGCCTAGCGCCTAGCATAGGCCGTCGCAGGCTTCACAAGACGTACCTGGAGCGAGATATCTTCTCTAAGACTGACTCCAACAGTCTATGCAAAACCATATGCAAATGAGATTTGCATCTCCAACCGCCACTGTGCATCACGGTTTTCTTCTCCAACAGAATAGGCAGCAGGCGATGCAATTTTGCAATTGAGGAGAGAGAAGATGCAACTTTGCAATCCCTCTCTCCTCGAATGCATCCATCGGAGCGCGTCGACGAGCAGGCCGCGACAGCGCAGGATGCGCGGGGCCCTGTTGGCGAGCAGGCCGCGACAGCATGGGGAGCCGGGGACCTCGACGGACGGCAGCAAGTCCCTCTGCGCGGCCGGGTTGCACGAGTGGTACGGCATGGTGACCGGCCTCCGCCTCAGCGACCTCCACCAGCCATGGCCGCTCCTCCCCCAAATTAGCCGCGCAACCTAGTCCCTGAGCCAAATCTCCGCCACAAATGAATGCGCCATGAACTGAGGATCCGGTTCCCCCAACCCCTGGCTGCCCTCTTTCCCTTCCCCATGCCGAATTTGAGCTTCCAGAGCTCGTCCATGGCGAACAGAGGACGAACTCTTCTGTATAGATCCCCATCTCGTTCCTTTGTTGGGCCGGTGTACATGGTGACATGGAGGGCGTCGAGGACAAGCCACCAGCCCTGCTCGTCGCGGCACGGCGCGGCTCAGGGCGAGCTGCAGTGCGGCGGAGCGGAGCAAGGAGCCGAGCGTGGCGGAGCGTGGCGCGGCGGAGCAGGGCGAGGCGGGACAGGGATGGCGGGGCCGGGGAAAGGAGCGGCGCCTCGCCATGGCTGGAAGGGGGCACCATGCGCGGCGGTAGCAGCTCGCGGTGCGCGGCGGCAGGAGCAACATGCACGGCGGCTGCAGCAACACCATGCACGGCGGCAGCAGCAGCTCGTGGCGCAGCGGCCTGTGCTGCACTAGGCATGGTGCTGCTATGTGTTCATGTTCGCATACACTAGGCGAGGTAACACCACTCAATTAGTTCAACAGGGTTGTCCGCATGTGTTCTTGCGCTCGCAGGCCTGCGTGTGTTCGTGTTCGTGATTGTTCTTGCGCGCGCCTGCCTGCGTGTGTTCGTGATTGTTCTTGCGCGCGCCTGCCTGCGTGTGTTCGTGCACGCGCAAATATGTTTTCAGCTTCAGAAGGGCCACTTCTACGCGGCTGGCTCGAGAGGCGCGGGCAGCCGCGGCGCGAGGCAGGCAGGGAAAGGCGAGGCCGCGGTGCGTGGAGGCGGGGAAGGACGAGTCCGTAGACGCCGCAGCGGCCTCCGACGCGGGGTCCTGCGTCGAGTTCCTCGAGTGTTTCGCGGAGCGCGGTGCGGAGGTCGACCTCGGCGCGGAGTGCAGCGTAGCGCGGCGGCGTCGCCATCTCACCTTGCCTCGTTCCGCCGGAGCCGCACCCGCATGGTCGAGAAGAGGCCCCCGCCGCACCGTCGTCTGCCGAGCTCCCCTCGCCATGGCTGGACGGGGGCGAATTGAGGTCGAGAAGGCGCGAATCACCTCCCCGCGCCTTGTCACGCGGCCCAGCTTCGACGGCCGCGGCAGGGCGTAGCGGATGCCAGCGGAGGCCGTGAACGCGTAGGTCACGAGCCCCAGTGCGGCGCCGGCGGGCGCGCGCGGTCCGGCCGCCCCGTGCCGAGCTCGTGCGGGAAGATGTAGAGCACCGACATGGTCAGGAACTCAGGATGCCCATGGGGGCCACGGAGGCAAGCGCGACGCCGCGGATGCCGAGGCGGAGCCGGCCCACGAGGAGGAGGTTGTTGGGGACGTGGAGCAGCAGAGCGGCGGCGGCGGCGTGGTGAGCGGGAGCGTGACGGACTGTGCGTTGGAAGACGGGGAGCGGGTGGAGGACGGACTGCGCGGCGAGGTTCGAGAGCGAGCAGAGGATGACTCGTAGGCCGCGGCGGCGATGTCGGGAGCAGGCCGATGGGCACAGTCAGGAGCAGCGCCACAGTGCGGCGGAGACGGTGCGATGCGAGTCCATGTCGTTGAAGAAACAGAGAGGCTTTGCTTTTGCGTTCGCTGTTGGAGACGGCAAGTTTTGGTGCGTGATGCTTTTTTCTGTGCGCGACCCAAACCATAGAGTGGCTATCCTTTTGCGTTGGCGCTGTTGGAGTCAGTCTAATGCCGGAGCAAAATTGACCTCGAAGCGCCGCGACATCCGCAAGGCGCGGCCTCATCGCTCGATTGTGCGCTATTAGCTCATTACAACTTCACCATTGAGTCGCTGCTCCTGATCAACTTCTCCATGCCTGACAATATCTCGATGAGAATCCTTGTGGTACATTTTTTTTCAAGAGAGGGCATGCCCTCGGTTTTCATTAAAAAAATCGTATTCGATACAAACGCACACACAGAACACATTAAAAAGCCAGAGATTTGGGGGCCCTCCCACCCTGCCTCGGCCTTTTACACCGACAAACCAGCCTAGCACAAACATATCTTAAAAGACATCAGTAAAGCTTAACCTACTCTTACTTTGCCCCTTTTTTTTCACTCAGTATCTAGCTACTTGAACAGAGCAACCAGCACCCAGAAATTACTCATGTCCACACTAAACTATTCAAGTCTTCCATTCATACTTCCAGTCTCCTCTTTAAAGGCACCTAGCTCTTCGCCAACTTTAGTGAAATCCCTCGCCACCTCCCGCAGTCTCTTGGTCCCTTCCTGTATCTTACTTGCCTCCTTTTCTCCCTGCAAAAGCATCCAATAATCAAGCCAAGCACATATAGCATAAATAACTGCACATGGGTCGGAAATAAGTTTATTCTCGAAACAAGCAGCGTTCCTTGATTTCAGATTGATCAACACACAGCAGCTGCCCCAATTATCCTAAGGTTTCTATCCTGCCCTCTACTATTACCCAGCCAGGTTTCAAGCATGTCTTGCATCCCAGTGGGAGATCTTCTAATCCCAAAAGTCCAACCGATGATGCCCCATGTGAATTTGGCTAAAGGACAGGTGAATAACAAGTGGTCTTGAGTTTCCTTGACTCCACAAAACACACAGCTACAATCTCCCTGCCATCCTCGTTTTTCCAAATTATCCTTTGTGAGAATCCTATTTTTGAGCATAATCCACAAGAAAATTTTTATTTTTAACGGTATCTTTATTTTTCAGATAAATTTCTGAGGGAATTGTATTGTTGGCATATCTGGGCAAGGTACAAGGATTTAACAGTGAACTTCTCATTTGCATTTAGTTTCCATATACTCCTATCCTGCTCCTCATTCAACTGGGTATCCGCACAACTGTTCTTTAACAATTGCCACTATTTTTCAATTTCCCCCCCATAAAGTTCTTCTAAACCTTATATTTTCCCAACCATGATTTATTACTTTAGCTACACTCACATCTTTCTGGAAGGTTAAATACAGTCTCGGAGATTTCTTACCATGGGTTTCATCCCCAAGTCGTTGATCATTCCAAAAACTTGTATTCTCCATGATAGTTTATTGATAGTACGTTGATAATGATATGTTCGATGATGATACTACCCAACTTCATACTCGTCACGGACCTCTTATGCCCCCCCCCCCCCCCCCCCACACACACACACAAACAATAAAAAAAAAGAAAACCTAGTAAAAAATACGATCTTTAATATATCTTGTTTCTCTGAAGACTTATTACAACATTTATTATTTTTTATCGTGAAATATTATATTTTGCAACTAGAAATGTAAAAACTAATTTACACAAGTACTAAACACATGGTTCGTATGAACGATAGGTTAAGGAATCCATGGGGCTAATAAACGTCAGAATCTCCTCGCAAAAAAAAAAAAAAACGTCAGAATCGTCTCAAATCTCTCGAGAAATGTGTGACACCCTCGTATGCAAATGGATCGTATGCGGTTTTAAGTGAAAATCCTATGAAATTCCAAGCTGTCCAGTTAGTAAAAGTCATAGGGGAAAAACACGAGAAATGATCTAGCAACAGCAGCAGCCGTTCAGATCACCGTCGTCGGCTCGTCGCCCCCCGTCCTCCAGATCTCTCAAACTCGCATCCCTCCCGTTCCAACCACTCTCCCTCTCCACCCACCGCGCCACCGCGCGCGAGATCACCGCGGCCACCGGCGCGGCTTCGGCCACTGCAGCCGGGGGAGGCGGCGAGCGTCGTCGGCTGGGCGTGCAGGCGCGGCTAGCCGGGGCAAGATGAGCGGCCACGACTCCAAGTACTTCTCCACCACCAAGAAGGGGGAGATCCCCGAGCTCAAGGAGGAGCTCAACTCCCAGTACAAGGTCCGCCACCTTAACACATCGTTCTCGTTCCTTCACCCGCCGCAACCGCGGGTTGGCTCGCGCGTGCGGATCCAGATCTGGGCGGGAGCGTTAGGGCGCCAGGCTCGGCGGTTCCTGGATCTGCGGGTGTCGGTTGCTCTTTCTCGTGGGGTTTGGTCGTGTTCGGGGGTTGAAGTTTGTCCCCAACGCGGATTTCGATCATATGCTGGGAGCTAATGTGCCGGAATTTGCAGAATTCGCTCCGGGATTGAGCTGCTCTTGCTGCGTTAGCATTGTTTTCGCGGATTTGGGTTAGAATTGTTTTGGTGCGAGATAAACGGGCTGAACTCTGATCAGTGCTGAATCTTCTGCTGTATGGACTAAGTAGGGTCGGGTTTCAGTGGGCTACTGGTTCATTTTATGCTAGACGAAACGTCATTGTTTGCGTTGTTGATCATTGATCGGCCACCTTGAAGCAATTAGGAAATCACAAAGTGCATTACCTATACAACGTTTAGACACACACCATGACATAAACATGATCTCAACATGTCTTTAGTGCCACATTTGTAGTTCATTTTTACAAACTATGAATGGCATAGAATGCGTACTGTGTTGACAAGAGAAATGTTTTTATTTTTTTAATTGTCTATCTATAAATTCTATGCGATTGTGTGCTGGGAAAAGCGGTTACTATTAGCCATGCTTCTTTACTCACACCGTGTTTCCATGTTCAAAGCAACTACATGCTACACCATTTTCATTTGCTGTTTAGTTAATTGAAGGCGTGTTTTATACTCATTGGTGATGTATTGATGCAAACAACCATGGTTATCTTTTGTTGCTACATATTGAAGTGTTACACATATGCTGTAACCTGTTAATGATGTAGGTCCAGAAAGAAAGAAAGAAAACATATCTTTGTCATCATTGTCATGAATTAGATGGTTCATGATAAATCATAAACTTTCATAGTTCCATTATGGTTATAGCCTATCAGTGCACTCTAGGCTTTTTATTAGATAATAGTATTGTTAAGGAGGATCTGAGCTATGCAGCATTGTATTTAGGTGTTGCTCTCTGTTAATCGGATTGAGTACGTTTAGATTGATAATTTGATATTAAGATTTTTGTTGCTGTTCTAAATGCAGGACAAGAGAAAAGATGCTGTCAAGAAAGTTATTGCTGCAATGACTGTTGGAAAAGATGTCTCATCATTGTTCACTGATGTTGTGAACTGCATGCAGACTGAGAACCTAGAGCTTAAGAAGCTAGTATATTTATATCTCATCAACTATGCTAAAAGTCAACCTGATCTTGCCATACTTGCTGTGAACACATTTGTCAAGGTAATAAACTATAGCAATACTTGCAATAAACATTGCACAGGAATAAGAATGCTGTAATACAACACTTCCCGTAGATTAGCAGCTGATTAGATGACTGATTACTTGACATTTCTGCAGGATTCACAAGACCCAAATCCTTTGATCCGTGCTTTAGCTGTCAGGACAATGGGGTGCATCCGTGTGGACAAAATCACAGAGTATCTCTGTGATCCGCTTCAAAGATGCCTCAAGGTACCTCATTTAGAACATTTATGAATTTTACAACCCCTCTGCCATCGTAATAACATGTGTGCTGCTTAAAACTATTCAAACAGGACGATGATCCTTATGTGCGAAAGACTGCAGCTATCTGTGTTGCTAAGCTTTATGATATAAATGCTGAGCTGGTGGAGGACAGAGGCTTTCTAGAGGCTCTTAAGGACTTAATATCTGACAACAATCCTATGGTAGTTGCAAATGCTGTTGCTGCTCTTGCAGAGATTCAAGACAGCAGTATTCATCCAATCTTTGAGATCACCAGTCATACACTGTCAAAGCTTCTGACTGCTCTGAATGAATGCACAGAGTATGTTGCACTTGTTGGTGTATTGTGTTCTTAATTTCTTTGGATCTTACTGAAGCAGGCCCTCTAACATTTTGGTATCCTTGCAGATGGGGTCAAGTCTTCATTCTGGACTCTTTGTCAAGGTACAAAGCAGCAGATGCCAGGGAAGCAGAGAATATAGTGGAACGAGTTACACCTCGTCTCCAACATGCAAATTGTGCGGTTGTTCTTTCTGCTGTCAAGGTACGCTATTATATCATTGCACTAGAATATGTTGCAATAAGGTTTGAAACTGTTTGTTGTGAACTAATGCAGCAAATGTGGCATGCTGATTACTGGACTAGTTTTTCTTGAACAAGCATGCGTCTATGTATTAAGTAGCTGAACAACATTTTCCAAATACAAATCCCTGAATAAAATAAAAGAGAAGCTCGCAACTCGCATACTTAAATAAAAGAGATGCTCGCAACTCGCATAGTCTTTGTCATCTACTTAATATTCGTGCATATACTGGTCCAGTGACCAGTAAGGTTTTACAAAGGCACTGTAAACTCGTCACTGCATGGTAGCAATGTGGGTAGATTTGTAGGGACAATGCTATGTGAGGCCATCGGTGTCTGCTGAGACCGATGATGACTTTCGGTAAATAAGGAACAACTGATCATCATTGCTCACCAACACAGCTGACCCCAGTGATTTCACTGGCTGGCTTTGCCCCTGTTTATTTCTTAGAACCAAACAATTTTAGTACACATTTTGTTGCTCCTGTTGATTATTTCTGAGGATCCTTTAATTAGATAGCCACTTAAGCTTTCGAAGGACAGGCCTGACGCCATGGTTAAGTCACCTCACTTGTGCCAAAATGTCCTGGGTTCGAAGCAGCCTCTCTGCATTGCCCATTGCTGGGGTAAGGCTCACCTCGTACAAGCCTTCCCAGACCCCACCTTGTTTGGGAGCTTCCAGCACTGGATCTGTCCTTTATAAACCAGCGAACAGCTGTAGCCTTCATTTGATTTTCTAAATATTTCTTGACCTTTTGGGGGAAAGTGACTACCGTACACCTGCATGATACAAGCTGATGATTTTGGCAGGTTGTCCTGCCACTGCCACTAACCAAAAGCAGCATGTTTTGTTTGTTTTTACTTTCCAAACTAGTTTTGCTGGTTTTTTGGTAAAATGTGCAAATTTCTTATTCTTTTCTATTATGGAACATTTTTTGATGCTATGTCTTCTCTTTCTTTTTTAGATTATCCTTCTACAAATGGAGCTCATTACTAGCACGGATGTAGTTCGGAACCTCTGTAAGAAAATGGCACCGCCTCTTGTTACTCTTTTGTCAGCGGAGCCTGAGATTCAGTATGTAGCCCTGAGGAACATTAATTTGATTGTACAAAAGAGGCCTACAATACTTGCTCATGAGATTAAGGTGAAATTTTTATCTGTTATTTATTCAGCAATCATGTCACAATATCTGTTTTTGTAATTCAACACTACGTTTGGCTGTAGGTATTCTTTTGCAAGTACAATGACCCTATATATGTTAAGATGGAAAAGTTGGAGATTATGATAAAGCTTGCCTCGGATCGGAACATAGATCAGGTTTGAAATATCTTTTTATTTGTATGGCATTTGTTGGCGCAATATATATTTTTTATGGCTTCATGGACATCAAAAGTACATAAATTTTTGACAAACTTACCTGCAATTGTTAATTTTATCAAACAACAGACATTTTTCTCTTCTTAGAGTTCCGTTGGTACTAGGTGACTTCTCATCTGCATTGGTACTAGGTGACTTCTCATCTGCATTGCTTTAGACGCTTGAGTCACTGACATATTTTTTTCCAGGTACTGTTGGAGTTTAAAGAGTATGCTACAGAGGTTGATGTTGATTTTGTGCGGAAAGCTGTCCGTGCTATTGGAAGATGTGCTATTAAGTTGGAGAGAGCAGCTGAAAGGTGCATCAGCGTTTTGCTTGAGCTGATAAAGATAAAAGTTAATTATGTTGTGCAGGAAGCTATTATTGTTATTAAGGACATCTTCAGACGCTACCCTAACACGTGAGTGCTTGTGCATGGATTGATATTCTGTATTGCTGTTGTACCATTATAGAGTCCACTTTTTGTATTGCTGGATAAATGTTGTGCTTATGATTAACTGTTTCTTGCCGAATTTTTATAGGTACGAGTCTATTATCGCGACGCTTTGTGAAAGTCTGGACACTTTAGATGAACCAGAGGCTAAGGTCTTAATCAATGAACATCTTAGCTACTTATTGTAATTCTATAAGGATACTTGTTGTATTTTTTGTTCACATACGTGTCTCATTTTCTTAGGCATCAATGATTTGGATAATTGGGGAATATGCTGAAAGAATTGACAATGCTGATGAACTTCTCGAGAGCTTCTTGGAAACATTCCCAGAAGAACCTGCATTAGTTCAACTGCAGCTGCTGACGGCTACAGTAAAACTGTTTCTTAAGAAGCCAACTGAGGGGCCACAACAGATGATACAGGTTGCTATTTTTAGCTGCTTATATCCTTACTCGTATGTTTCGTATTGTTTAAACATTGTTGAAGTACATGACAGCTTTTATGGTTACATATACTAAATTCTGAGAGCCCTGAGATTAATGTTAATACATGACTATTAACTGTTGCTTCTAAATGATTTGGTTACTCTTACATACTGTGACGAACAATCCTGTTAAAATGCCTTTTGAATACCATAGTCCACTGCTTAATTGGCATAACTGTTTCCTGTAGGCTGTTCTCAATAATGCAACAGTTGAAACAGACAATCCTGATTTGCGGGATCGAGCTTACATCTACTGGCGACTTCTTTCTACGGATCCCGAGGTATGGAATGTTTTTGCTTTTTGATCCAATGATCTGTTAGGTATTCGTCTGGTTGCTGACTCTTGGTTTTCTACAGGCCGCAAAAGATGTTGTTCTGGCGGAGAAACCCGTGATCAGTGATGATGCCAACCAGCTAGACTCGTCACTTCTTGATGAGCTGCTAGCAAACATTTCTACCCTTTCTTCAGTCTATCACAAGCCTCCAGAAGCATTTGTCAGCCGTGTTAAGGCTGCTCCAAGGGTTGATGATGAAGAGTTTGCTGAAACAGGGTATTCTGAGTCACCATCTCAGGGAGTGGATGCGGCATCACCTTCGTCTAGCGCTGGCACATCTTCGCATGTACCAGTGAAGCAGCCGGCAGCTGCATCCCCAGCAGCTCCTGCACCAATGCCAGACCTTCTAGGTGATTTGATGGGTATGGATAATGCGATTGTTCCTGCTGATGAGCCTGCAGCACCTACAGGGTTAGTAAAGCTTCTTTTTTTTAAAAAAAACATTTTTTTTATCCAAGTTCCACTTTAGTATTTGTTGTTGTTGTATGCTATGTTTATTGATTTATTCTTTTTCTTTGCAGTCCTCCTCTACCTGTCTTATTGCCTTCAGCCAATGGCCAAGGGCTGCAGATTAGCGCACAACTTGCACGTCGTGATGGCCAGATATTCTATGATATATCTTTTGAGAATGGCACCCAGGGAGTTTTAGATGGATTTATGATCCAGTTTAACAAGAACACCTTTGGTCTTGCAGCTGGTGGACCACTTCAGGTGCTGCAATTTACATCTTCTATAACATCACAAAAAAGTGTTTGAATTTTATGTTTCATATACTGAACTTTATGTCTTTCAATGAATAAGGTTCCTCCGCTGCAACCGGGGGCCTCAGCCAGGACACTTCTACCTATGGTTATGTTCCAGAATATCTCTCCTGGCGCACCGAACTCAGTACTTCAGGTTGCCGTGAAAAATAATCAGCAGCCAGTATGGTATTTCAGTGACAAGTTTTCGCTGCATGTCTTCTTTGGCGAGGATGGAAAAATGGAGCGGACAAGTTTTCTTGAGGTAAGAAGAATGAAGCAAAAACTTCCTTTGGGGGGTTGGGGGTTAAATGAAGGAAGAAACATTTGTTTTACAATAGTAGTTAGCTACTCGTTCTTTATTTCTTGATGTTGGTTAGCTTAAGTTGGGGCGAACCAACATTAAGGAGAAAAAGAAAAAGAACAGAGGGAGTAATTAGCTTGATGCTAATAACCCAAAAGTTGGTTCAAGTTCATGCCCATCTTTTGTTATCTTTATCTGAAGTTTTAATTATTTTGTCTGTCTGCAGACCTGGAAATCCTTACCTGATGACAATGAGTTTACAAAAGAATACCCCAGCTCTGTCATCAGCAGCATAGATGCTACCATCGAACGCCTCGCAGCATCAAATGTGTTCTTTATAGCCAAGCGGAAAAATGCAAACATGGATGTTCTGTATATGTCTGCAAAGATGGCTCGTGGAATTCCGTTCCTAATAGAGGTTACTGCCGCAGTCGGTGTCCCTGGTGTAAAGTGTGCAGTGAAAACTCCAAACAAGGAGATGGTCCCCCTCTTCTTTGAAGCTATGGAGTCTCTTATCAAGTGAAGGCAGAATTGAACGGATTGATATCTACAAAATTGACCAGTTGATGAGCCGCTATAGTTCTTCGGATGCGGGATTTTTTTTTTCTCAGAATCTGTTGTGAATGGTATTTTGTTGTATTAGATTACAGTATTTGAACTGCTAGTTTCGTGGTTCCAAAGTTTTCCCCCAGAAATACTGGAAATGTTCTTGTCACGCATAAGTTGTATATCTTCCCCTGTTGGGACTGAACTCTTTTCTTGTAATGCATAGCATATGAAATATGGCTAGTTTTTATTGTAACGGCTTCTGCCTTCTGCAGTGTGATTTTCATGTGTTTTGAGGTTTCACAGTTAAGAAAGACGTGAAGTGCATAATGTAGTAACTTTTTCAGGCCACTGCAGTTCATGCTTGTGATACAACTGGTGCCTGGCTTTGTACAAAAACAATGAAAACCCAGATTCTGGTACAAAGAAAAGCAGTAATAACATACTTGAGGATGGAAAGTGCCTAATACAGGGTGAACCTTGAAAAGAACATGAAGCCAGGTGAATGTAAAAAGTTGCAGCGTCTCGTGCTAGTATCCGGTGCAGCGTCTCGTGCTAGTATCCGGTGCGCATATGAGGTATCGGGCTCATCTTTGGCAGCTTCATGGAGCGAAGCGTCCGCAGGGTGATCTCGGTTAAGGAGAGTGGCTTTACGGACGTGTCGCCGTCGAACGCCCGCTTGTAAGCCTCGTCGCTCTTCACGACCCCGCCCTGAAACAAGAGGCGCACAAGGCGGCTCAGGTCACTCGCCGTCAGGGAGGAGTTGTCCTCGAACTCCGGGTCGTCCAAGCTCAGCTTGTAGTCATCCCGCATCAGCAGAGTCGCCGTGCTCGGCTCGCCCTCCTTCCACGCCTCGTAGTGGGTCGCCGCGAACTGGCCGCCGGCTGCCTTCTCGAGGACGACGGCGTCGTGGTCCTCGAGCACCTCAGACCAGTGTTCGCCGTCCGACGCGCCGCGCTGCCAGAACACTTCGTCGGACTCCAGGTCGCTGCCGACCTCATCTTCCTCTTCCTCTTCCTCCTCCTGCTGTTCGGACTCGGAGAAGTCCAAGATCACGAAGAGGCGGAACTCGAAGTCGGGCGTCTTCCTCTTCCTCTTCTCCTTCTCCTCCTCATCCTCCTCGTCCTCCGCCGCCGGCGCCTCCTCCGCGCACCGCGCCCGGACAAACGCGGCCGCTTCCCTGGCCGCCTTGGCCACCTCGCGGTGGTGCAGCGCCGGGTGGTCGATCCTGACCATGGGAAGCTGCAACGCGCCTGCGACCGCCCCTTCTCCGGCCCGGACGATCTCGCTGACGGGGAGGTTGATCGCGTCGGCCGTCTTCACGGCCTTGGCGACGCTGCCGCTGGACGACGATTGCACGATGACGAGCCGCAAGGTGGCCACTGGAACGGCCTCCCGTGAGTCCGATCTCCTGGGCTGAGGGGTCATGGTCAGGAGCACCATCTTGCTGCTGTCTCGCGCGAGCAGTACCAGCTCCGCCGACATCTTGACCTGAGATTGGGTCATGGCCATGGCGCTCGCTGTACCTCTCGATGAGTTTGTCTGGATTGACTGACAATGGTATGTAGAATCTGGCTTGCCCGCCCGAACCTGCTTTTATTTATATACACGGGTGGGCTGGCGCCACTCCGATTCGGATCGAACGCCCAAGGTCGCGATTCGGCTTCGAACCAAAAAAACCAGGCCGGCCAGCTACTGGTGGGCTGAGAGAAGCGGGCCGCGCGGCCCGTAAAGTTGGGCCGACCTCGAAAGCACGAAAGAAAAGCAGCCGCCGGTTTCCGTTCTTTCCAGAGCGGAGGAGCGGGGGTCTAGCCGTCCAGGCAAGGAAAGGAGCTCAAAAAAAAAAAAAAGGGCAAGGAAAGGAGGCCGACCGGGCCAGACCAGCCGGCTTCTTTTCCGCCGCCCCTCCGCTTCCACTTTCCACTCTGCTTCCCTCTCCTCCGTTCGCTCTCCCTCGATCCCTACTTCACTGGGCCGCGGATTCGAACCCCGCGGCGGTTGCCTGCGATTCGAATCCCGAGGGCGGGGTCGACGGAGCTCAGGTGGCCAATGCCGCCGCGCACGGCGCTGTTGCTGCTGCTGCTGCTGCTGGCGGCTGTCCTTCTGGCGCCGGCGCCGGCGCGGGCGGGGGACCCCTACGCCTACTACGACTGGGAGGTCTCCTACGTCTCCGCGCAGCCGCTCGGCGTCAAGCAGAAGGTCCGTCCATCTCAATTCCCTCTCTTCCCCTCGCAACAGTGGCGGTGACACCAGCATCGGCGACGGCAATGGCAGGTGATTGGCATCAACGGGCAGTTCCCGGGCCCGGCGCTGAACGTGACGACCAACTGGAACGTCGTGGTGAACGTCCGCAACGCGCTGGACGAGCCGCTGCTGCTCACCTGGAACGGCGTGCAGCAGCGCAAGTCGGCGTGGCAGGACGGCGTGCCGGGCACCAACTGCGCCGTCCCGCCCGGCTGGAACTGGACCTACCAGTTCCAGGTCAAGGACCAGGTCGGCAGCTTCTTCTACTTCCCCTCCACGCCGCTGCACCGCGCCGCGGGAGGCTACGGCGCCATCACTATCAACAACCGCGACGTCATCCCCATCCCCTTCCCCTTCCCCGACGGGGACATCACGCTCTTCATCGGGGACTGGTACAACAGCGGGCACAAGGACCTCAGGAGGGCGCTCGACGCCGGCACCCCGCTCGCCGTCCCCGACGGCGTGCTCATCAACGGATTGGGGCCATACCGGTACAACGAATCCGTTGTGCCGCCGGGGCTCGTCTACGAGAGGATCAATGTCGAGCCAGGTCAGCATCGCCATTTCGAAATTCGAACCTGCATTGTCATTGACTCATTGTTATTACCATCTAGCTTAGCGACAGATGTCTGGTGATGCTGTAGTTAATATATATAATCCTGAATGACAACGATGTCAGATCTTGAATTTTATAATGAAAATTACTTTCTTGTGATTTCAGGGAAGACTTACAGGTTTCGCGTGCACAACGTTGGTGTCTCGACAAGCTTAATTTTAGGATCCAAAACCACAACCTGCTCCTTGTGGAGACCGAAGGCTCCTACACCTCGCAGCAGAACTACACCAACCTGGACATCCATGTCGGTCAGTCCTACTCCTTCTTGGTAACCATGGATCAGAATGCCAGCACCGATTACTACGTGGTTGCAAGTGCTCGCTTTGTTGATCCCTCTGTCGTCGATAAGTTGACTGGTGTCGCCATTCTCCATTACTCAAACTCCCTGGGTCCAGCCTCTGGCCCTCTACCGGATCCCCCCAATGATCAGTATGACACAGCATTCTCCATAAATCAAGCAAGATCCATCAGGTATTCCTATGCACATTTTGCGTTATTCCTATTCATTACATTGTAAATGTGTTTTATTCACTCAATGCATCCTCAAACCATTGTTCTGTTTCAGATGGAATGTCACAGCTAGTGGTGCCCGCCCCAATCCACAGGGCTCATTCCATTATGGTGACATTACCGTGACAGATGTGTATCTGTTGCAGAGTGGGCCACCAGAGCTCATAAACGGGCAATTGCGTTCTACTCTGAATGGAATATCTTACATTGCTCCATCGACACCCTTGCTACTTGCTCAACTATTTAATGTTCCTGGAGTGTACAAGTTGGATTTTCCTAATCATCCAATGAGTAGACTACCAAAAGTTGACACATCCATTATAAATGGCACCTATAAGGGCTTCATGGAGATCATATTCCAAAATAACGCCACAAATTTACTGACCTACCACTTGGATGGCTATGCATTCTTTGTTGTTGGGTAAACCTCATGCCACACTGCTCATCTTCGTTATTTGGATTCACACTGTTTACTTATGTTTGTTTGTTCTCAGGATGGACTATGGACTCTGGACTGAGAACAGTCGAGGTACCTACAACAAATGGGATGGTGTTGCACGCTCCACAATCCAGGTGAGTCTTGATGTCTTTGTGGATGTCAAGCTCAATTACCATGTGTCCTCGTCTGCTTCTGTATGGCCTGCTGATAGCTGAGAAATTCTGTTGCATCTGATGTAATATGATTGGTTGAGTCTTGAGCAAAACCATGGAGGATATGTTAATTTTGGATTCAATAATTTGGCCAAAAGATAGTAGTAGTGATCTTATTAATATTAATGATAAGTAATCCTTCATAAATATTAGTTGCATTTTGCAAGTTGTTCCAACATTTATTTCATGGGAACGGCAGATAGCAGCCTATACGTGAGAATTTTAATCGACCTATGTCCATATGACTGAAGAAAGTACATGCTAACATATTTCAAGTAAGGATAAGGCCAAATAGCTAACATATTTCTTTGGTTTAGCAATTTCTATGTCGCTCAAAACTTCATTAAGTTCACATATAGTGGCAAACTGCCAACTCCTGTAGTAAATTGTTACATTGATTTTAGGCAGTTGCATGCTTGTTTTATCATGACTTTCTTCCTTTGAGACGGATCTAGAGTTATGTTTGGACATAAAATGTCTGCAATCGAGAAATACCGTCTAATTTTTCTGTAGAATGCACTTTTTGAGTCATCAGTCGCATTTGGTTTACAACCAACACCCGCCCTGTCAATTTTGGCGCTGGGTTGGTTCGGCGTCTGCGCGTTGGCAAGCCTGCGTCCAGCCAACGCAGTTTATTTTTTGCGCTCTTGCGTGAGTGAAGCTGGCGGCAAAATCGTTTGCCAATGCTTGCCAATTCATGCACACACCCTTGCCTTGGTGTGGCCACGTCGGGCAACAACCAAACATGCCCATCACTACAATCTAGTACAGCCTTTAGCTTCACATGCCCTTAGATCTGTCGACATGAATGCAGGTATTTCCTGGAGCTTGGACAGCTGTTCTTGTGTTTCTGGATAATGCAGGCATATGGAATCTGCGTGTGCAGAACCTTGACAGCTGGTACCTGGGGCAAGAAGTGTACATCAATGTGGTTAACCCAGAGGACAGCAGCAACATGACTGACCTTCCTGATAATGCAATTTTCTGTGGTGCACTTGCAAGCCTACAAAAGTGAGTTTCCTGTGAATTCCCACACGTTAAGTTTGCAGTACAAGTGTGAGCTGTACAGATTCTGCTTGTTCTTACATAGCATTTTGTGCCCGATTTTTCTGTACAGAGAACAATCACATAGATTCCAGTACTCCGAAGCTTCACCGGTTGCTCAATTGAGGAAAATGATTTCACTTCTGCTTTTTATGGCGTGGTTCATTATTTGGTTGTAATAATCCAACACCAACCTTGATTTGTCTGTTGGGAATTTTGGTAAAATTGCTAGTCCGGGGATGAAACCTACTCTGGCATAGTGGCATACGAATGAATTCATATTTGGGGTGTTTTGTTTAGTTATTAGCTTTCTTTGATTAAATGTAAATGCTAAGCAGGAGAGGTGCGAGTAGATGATTCATTTTTGGCTGGTTGGTGGGTTGAATATCATGTATGTAACTTGAACAGTATCTTAATTTAATGTATTATCCTAAAGTTGTATTTGTTTCATGTGTTGGGCGTTGCATAGCTTTATATAGTATCCTGTCTGTCTCGTGCATATGCATCAACAGCTAGCTAGGCATATACGAATACAGTTCAACTTGGGTTGAACGGTGTGTATTGTCGACGTTCCAGCTCTGATTATTTGTTATGATCATTTGACATGTTGATGTGGTAGTTGGTGAAGGTATCAAAGCCTTACAGCAAGGAGGAACGGCAGCTTAGCCAGCTGCTGATGGCCTCTATCCTTGCTTACTGCTTAAGTTAATCGATTTTTTGTGTGTATTTTAGCCAAAATTTAGAGCTTTGGTCATCGATATGTCCATGAATATTTTGATTGCGCATCACGAAAGTGATGAGTAGATCCTGGTTGATAAATGAACATTTCTTTATCAGCATTGTGGTTTTTACTAGGTTTCACAAAGTTTGTTCGGAATAAAGAAGAGAGAAGAATATTGACTATAGTTGGTAGGTAAGCTAAGTGATACGAGGTGATGGCTCATGCTCCGCTGCGTTTGTATAATAATCAACCAAATACTTAGCAGCTAAGACACGATTCTTCTCGTAATTAAAAAATAGAGAAGTTATTCAGTTGTCCTTTCTTGCTACAATACTCGGTCTTAGCTTGGAACTTTGAATGCTACTGGTAGCTACTCCACGATCAAGAATGGTGACCCAAATTACCATCAGAAGTGGGAATGCTTAAGGCTTGATCCAATTGAATTGACCCCAATAACATAGTATTATAATGAAGCTGAAGCCGTTTCAGTCAGGCAGATGTCTCAGTCCGTCAAGCTCAGACAACCGGATGCTGACTGCCAAATGCCTTCCTTCCCACGACGGAAGCAGTAGTAAACAAAGAAAGAGCCCTGTATGGTCCGACCAAGTTGAAAATGGCAGCTGTCATGTTCTCAGCTGCGAGTATTAGCATAAAAAAATTCGGCTTTGTTAAGCTGAGCTGAGTAAGCAAAGCTCCCTCAAGAGCCGTCAAGGGAAGCTGCAGTGCCGTGCAAGCAGGGGGTTGCGCAGCCATGGCGTTGTCCTGCACGGCGCCGCACATGTTCGCCCACAACGCCACGCTCTGCGCCTGCGACCCGGGGTACTACCTGAGCAACGGCGGCGGCAGCTGCGCCCCGGCGCCAGGCGCCGGGTGGGAGTGGCAGGTGGGCGCCGTCGGCGCGCCGCGCAACCAGAGCCTCTACTTCCTGGCCCCCGTCCTGTCCTCCGACGTCGTGCGCCGCCTCACCCAGTCGCAGGCCGTGCTCCTCGAGGTCGCGCTCGCCGTGCTCCTCGCCTGGCTCGCCTTCTGCGCCGCCGCGAGGCTCGCCGGCCGGGACCCCCGCGGGGAGAGGAGGCTCTTCCGGGCCCGCTTCTGGGTCAGCCGGCTCGACTTCATCTTCGACAACAGCCACTGGGCGGTGCGTACCCTCCTCCTCGTCCCCCTTTGCTTGATCGATCTGTTTGCCCCACGCGTTTCCTTTCCAATGAGTTAATGTAGCCACACATTCTTCACCAATCGACTAGTTGCAATAATTGTTGCCATGTTTCCTGATCGTAAGGTTGCAAAGCTACATCCTGATCAAATCATAGTCAATTGTTAAAAGTCGTTGCTGGTTACTACTTCTTAATTTAGACTCCATTACGTGAGTGGGGGTTGAACTAAGCAACATAAGGTTTGGTTTCCATCAACGCGGTCTCTGCTTTCAGATTGACTGTTTCCTTTTCATTTTTTATCGAATGCACATGGAGCCGCATATTATTTCATTAAGGAGGAGAATAAAGTAGAAGGGAGGAGCATACCACTCAACACGCACACGCACGCACACCACCACCACTGTTTCCTTTCCACGACGCGGCTGCTGTTGTTGCTTTTTCGAGAATTTCCCTTTCCAGTTCAATTTGGCTTCACCAATTTTATAATTACACTTATGTAATGAATGACCATGCTGTTCCTTGTGACAGTAACTCGAATATTGCCAGCTGAATGCCAAACACCTTTGCAATCCTATCACAACAAGGCATCACTACTTACCATTTAGGATCAATTCATAAATCTTCACTGTCTGGAAATCTCAAAGCATGTAATTCTTGTTCTGAAAGTTACGTTGTGTGCCTTCTGGAAAAATCTAGGAGGACCAGACAGTACTGAGGAAAAGGAAAACCGAGCTGGGTGGAACGTGCTCAGTGGCAAGCCTGATACTTTTCATCGGTTTACTCACAGCGTAAGTGACGCTCATACATTTTTTTACTGGGGATCAGCTGCTCTATTCTATTGGCAAAATCACTACTGATAGTTGGGTTTCAATTATTCACTCTTTGTTCATTTCATTGCAGTCTTATCTACCAAGCTATAAATAACCAAAGCATCGAGGTGCATCGAGTCAAGCCAGCCAATGCTCCTGACTTGCTCTCTTTCGTGAACGATCTTGAGTTCAACATCACCACCATCTCTGGCATGTCCTGCGCACAAGCGATCGCGCCGTCGACAATCGCAATGGGGACGCCTGGGTTCATGGACTTCAGGGTGGTGCCCCTGCCAACATTGTTCACCTACAGCTGCACAAACACAAGCCGGGGGCCATCCATTTCACTCAGGTGCAACGGCTGCCGGATCCCTCCAAGAGACCACTATGTGTCCTGGCAGTTCGTTGATTTACCAGGGCAACCGGCTGCCGCAGTCGGGTTCCAATTCAACCTCATTGCAAAACAGCATGGCGATAATGAACATGTGAGTTTTGTGAGCGGTGCGATGAATTCTGATGGTTACGCTGATGACGGCAAGCTGAAGACGTTCAGGGGACGAGATTCCAATGTTCTCAAGATCCAGTTGTTCCCTCAGATATACAATAAACTTGGTAACTTGAGGCTTTTGCAGCCACTGGTTCAGGACTTCACTGAAGGTTCTGCATTGTCGGATGTAGGCAGCTTGAATGCTTCCTTGCAGAACGCTGGGGATGGAGTGGTAAATTCCACGCTTTATATAAGTTATCTCTCTGACTACATTGTGGAGATAAGCAATGAGAGTGTTGTAGGCCCAGGTCAGTCTCTCATGAATCATGGCCTTTGTGCGCACACTTTGATTTCTAGCATCTAATCGTGGTTATTATCTGCAGTTGCCATACTAGCGAGCATTGGTGGCCTCTATGCATTTAGTGTGGCAATTTGTCTCTGCCTCATGGCTCAAGTAAGTCTTCCCAAAACCTGTCTATGTTGCTGATCAGAACTTTGCCAACATTTTTCTCCTTTTTTTTTTGAGGAAAACATTTTTCATTTGTTGCCAATGGAACTAAATAGTCTGATACTCTAGCATAATATTTAACTACCAACATCTGGGTGTTGAATCTTTGCATCCTTGTGATTTTATTTGGGCCCCTTTCATTATTCACATGATGTTATACTATTTTTCTGACGATTTTAGTTGGTACCCATGTATTATGAGCACGAAGTTCTATTTTTTCCCTGATGATTTTTTTTTTGAACCCTTATTCGCATGAAGTTTTTTGTTTGGGCACTGCCATAATGGAATAATCTTGCAATGTCTATTTATCAACACAGCAACTGTTTAAGTATGCATCCGATTGCATAATTAACACAATGAATTTTTAGTGTGAAGCCAGGATAAAAAAGCTCCGTGACGAGGACACTAGAATGTTGAACATTCTGAGCAAACGACGTGCTCGAAGGAACTGGGATAAGGTGAAGCATGTCTTGATTCAATGATGAACGTTGTATCTGTATGATTCTCTTCCTGATCAATAGAGCATATTGATTTCACTGCTACCAGGTTAGAAAGTTTGTCATGTATACCTGGGGTCCTAGTAACCTGGATCCAACTGATAGAAGTGGCAAGAGGCCTGAAGGTTCAGTGATGGACTCTCTCCATAAAACGTTTCACAAAAGAAGAGAACCTATTAGACGAACAAACTCATATTTTAACGGATCTACAAGAGTCCCTGCTGAAATGGTACAAAACTCTAATCTTTTTTGGGTAGCTCTTCGTATTATATTTTGCAACTGTTTCTTTGTATGGTTGAGAATGTTCTTCTTCAATTTGGCTTTCGATGCTATTTGTACCTTGATTTTGGTCAAATTTTTTAGGAAGAATTTTTTTTTTGAAATGACCTTGCAGGGGGCAATTGACATTGAACAAACCGGAGAAATGCAGCAGTCGAGCAGTTCTAGATAGCATTGATGAAGGCTTTGGATGCGATGTTGACAATGCTGCTTTGACTCATACCAAGATTTTCCTTCATAGATGAATCTTTTGAAAAAAAAAAGCCAAATGGTTATCTTCCTGTGGTTCTGGATGAAAAATTTTCGGCTAAACAATTGGAGCAATGAGATCACGATGATTGGAAGTTCCGCACCCGTGGTCCTAGAGAGTTTGTCTATAAGAAAAGTTTGATTAAGACAAGTGACAAAAATTATGCAGAGGTAAGCTTTAATTAGTGCACTTCGGTCATGTTCAAAGACCAGGTTCTGCTGATTAACTGACTGGTTCACTCTGACCTTTACCAAAATTTATATTCCCCATTTTGTAGCCTATGATTGTAAAGTATAGCAGAACTTCACCTGTACTATTGACATTTGGAACACCTGTACTATTGACATTTGGAATAGTGGAAAGGGCTCTTTTCTATTATTCCTTGTCCATCACGCACTATTTGATCTCCTGGCATTAAGAATGCAATGCTCTAATACTAATTGAAAACTGGAATATGTTCCTACTAGGTGTTAGTATGAAGTTCGTCGCAAATATGTTTCAGTGATGTTTGTTGAAAGACATGTCTTGCTCCCCTGTTTCAGTCAGATCCTTTGTTGAGTTGCATTTCCGTTTGCACTTTTATATTTTAATCAAAGCCAGTAAATTTATCCCATGATTGTTTCCTAAATGTGCCCTCAACTTGGGTACAATTGCAGCATTATGTCATGTCATTAATCTGATTGAACTAAGAAAATAGTGACCACCAGATATTCAATCCGTTGGGTTTGAAAACGGCTGTAACAGGCCAAGAATACGAAATTTGAAAGTGCAGAAACGTTGTTTTGTGCAGTTAGCCTGGACGCGGACAGGATTGATCAAATCATCAACGGCCTCAAGAACGGGAGTAGTTAGCAGCCAAGCAGATTCAGGATGAGACAACAGGATAGGAATATGCTATGAAAAACTAACACAACTCCCTCACGCCCTCGACAAGAAAGGATTTATATCTAAAAAATAATGACGAAAGACTGCATCCGTGGCTCCTATGTAATAGAAAAATAATAAACAGAATCAACACAGAGCAGGAACTGTTCCTTTGTCAACTCAAGGATTAACTAGTAAACGGAGTCAGCTGACCTGTTACATTCTCTCAGCTGCGCACTAACACGCAAGCTACATTTCCTTGAAGCTCAAAACAATGTGATAGCTATAACATAATACTCGCTGATAAGCCCCTGAGCCCTGCAAAAGGGAGACAACTATAAGTTAGATGTCATGGAATCAAATGGTAAACGCATCAGATTAGCACCTCTATCTCATAACGCTTATCTTCCTCTAACAATGCCCTCATTGCACTGGAATACCTGCTAACTAATTGAAGCTTAATAGAGATTCAACATAGTCTCTTCCCATGATGAAAACCACGCAAGAACCAAGCCAGCATGTTGGCCATGCCTTCGTTTACCCTTGCACTTGTGCTGCTGCTCTCCTTGGCCAGCTCATGCACCGAGCAGGAGAAGACCTTCCTGCTCCAGTTCGTCATCGGCCTCTCACGGGATGGCGGTCTCGCTGCGTTGTGGAGGAATGGCACGAACCGCTGCACATGGGAAGGCATCACCTGCAACGCAAACCGGGAGGTCATTGAGGTCTCTCTGGCTTCCAGAGGCCTGGAAGGGCATGTCTCGCCGTCCCTTGGCAGCCTCAAGAGCATGCTGCGCCTCAACCTGTCTGCCAACTCTCTCAGTGGCAGCCTTCCATTAGAAGTGATGGCTTCCAGAAGCATGGTTTCTCTCAATGTCAGCTTCAATCGCCTCAGCGGGGGCCTGCAGTAACTGCCATCATCAATCCCTGGAGTGCCTCTGCAGGTATTGAACTTATCGAGCAATTTACTCACAGGATTGTTTCCATCAACCACATGGGAGAAGACCAGGAAACTGGTTGCTCTCAATGCGGGCAACAACAGTTTTACAGGATGGATGCCTTCATCTTTCTGCATCAGTGCGCCATCCTTCACAGTGCTTGATCTTAGCAACAACCAATTCAGTGGTCATATTCCCCCAGGGCTAGGTAACTGCTCTGAACTTAGAGTGCTCAAGGCTGAATACAATAACATGAATGGGACTCTCCCAGATGAACTCTTTGAAGCTACCTCATTAGAATACCTCTCCCTTTCTAACAATTGGTTGGATGGAACACTTGATGCTGAACATATAAACAAGCTCAGAAACCTGATTTTCTTGGATTTAGCAATGACCGGGCTCAGGGGCAAGATCCCAGATACTATAGGCCAGCTCAAGAGACTTGAGGAGCTTCATCTGGAACACAATAACATGTCAGGAGAGCTACCGCCGTCTCTGAGCAAGTGCACAAGCCTCAAAACCATCAGCCTCAGGAGAAACCAATTACAGGGAGAGCTCGCCAACGTCAATTTCTCAGCCCTATCCAATCTAGAAATTTTAGATCTTTACTCGAACAATTTTACCGGTACAATTCCAGAGAGCATCTACTCATGCAGCAATCTGACTGTCCTGCTGTTATCTGTAAACAAGTTGCACGGTCAGTTGTAAAAAAGAATAGGAAATTTGAATTCCCTCACCTACATATCACTTACCCACAACAATTTTACAAATATGAAATATCACAAATACTCTTCACATCCTCAAGAGCTCCAGGAACCTCAAGGCCCTGCTGATTGGGGTGAACTTCAGGCATGAGGTCATGCCGCAAGATGAAACCATGGATGGTTTTGAGAATCTTCAAGTCCTCGGCATACATAACTGTTCATTGTCTGGAAAGATACCAGTTTGGTTGTCAAAGCTCACAAATTTGAAGATGTTGTTGTCATCTAACAATCGACTCACTGGCCCAATACCATCTTGGATCAACGCCCTACACTCCCTGTTCTATATAGACACATCAAACAATAGCCTTACAGGGGAAATACCAACAGCATTAATGAAGATGCCGATGCTGCAAACAGAGAAGGCTTATTTGGATATGAATTACTTTGCGGTGCCTTTTTATCTGTCATCAGCGTATCAATACCGCTCGCTCAACACTCTTCCTCAAGTTTTGAATCTTAGCAATAATGACCTTACTGGTATCATCCCCCCGAACATTGGTCAGTTGGGAGCGCTTGCTTCGCTTGATTTGAGCTTCAATAACTTATGGGGGGAAATCCCAAAGTCAATCAGCAACCTCACAAACCTCATGGTGCTCGACTTGTCTAACAATCATCTTACAGGGCTAATGCCTTCAGAATTGAGCGGCTTACATTTCCTATCTGATCTCAACGTTTCTAATAATGACCTAGAAGGACCAATTCCAAGTGGAGGCCAATTTGGGACATTTTCAGGGTCTAGTTTCAGTGGAAACCCAAAGCTATGTGGCTCTAATCTTAATCGTCCTTGCGGTTCAGCAAAAGTTTATCCGGCTTCGATTGCCTCGACAAGACAAGCTATTGACAAGACCGTATTTGTGATCGCTTTTAACTTTTTCTTTGGAGTGGGTGTGCTATATGATCAGATGGTCTTATCAAGGTTTTTCTGTTAGCCTTGTTACATGGTTTATTTGGGAATTATGACGACTTATTACAAGCTTCATCGAGCTGTAAACTAAGTTTTAGTTTCCTTTTCAGTTGGTATCACGCGTATGAGATGTAAGCGATTTTTCTGTTGGGTTGCTTTTTGTAGGCGGGTGAGTAAAAATAAAGAGGAAATGATCAAATACATACAGCAGGCCATAAATTATTTTATTGTTTTTTTGCGAGGGGCAGGTAGCCACAGAATACAAGGAAGCAAAAATGGTCTAAAAAATAGGACGCGGCTATTGGGCTATCAGAAGCTTGATCAGATTTGGAAGCTACCAGTCCACGTATATCTCCCCTGTTCTGTTCATCTTCTTTGTCACTCTTCACGCCCGTCGACCTCCACACCCGCTCTGCCGGCCCGCCACCCACGACTCCGTCGCCTCCCGGCGCCCTGGTCGCCGCCCCTCAGCACTTTCACTCTCATTTGCCATTATTTGCCTTATAGTTCTAACATGCCAATAGATATGCATTGACAGTTTTATCTCCCCTCTTCTCGTTTCTGCCTCTTCCGTTTTACTATCTTGGTATGCGCAGCCTCCATGGCTACATGGTGCTGGGAACGAGCAAGAGCACTGCAATGACGTATTGACAGTGGCATACGATGCAATGATGTATCGACACGAAAGTAGGCAATTGGGACCGAAGAGGCAAGCAGCGGCACATGTATGGGAAGGAGCGGGAGAATAGCCACCACAAGGCGGGGCGGTCTTTTCCTATTTATTTTCATGTTCGGTAGAGCCAAAAAAAATAAAAATATTACGTGGCCAACTGAATCATGTTTGGTAAATAAGAGGGCACAAGTGATATTTTTTTTTTAGATTACACAGTACTACTCAGACACTCACAACGCACGCACACTCATCCCTATGAACACACGTACGCAAACCCTACCCCTATGAGCACCTTCGAAGACTGAGCCGGCAAATCTAGAGATACAAAGTCATCACTGGCGCCTCGCTGTCGACGGGAGCGTCGCCTACCACTGAAAGCACAAATGCCGTTAAATCCTTGAAAATTCGCTCCCACAGGGGGTCGAACCTATGACCTGAGAGGTGTTACTCGGATGCCTTAACCACTAGGCCAAGACTGATATTTGAGAGTGGATGTTTGGTAAGATATCTTTGAGGAATGAGTGATTCGACTATAGAGCGGTCACCGCAAGAAAACTAACTTACGGTCACCTTTTACCTTTTGCCATCTTTTCTTATGTGGTGATTTTCATGACTCATTAGCTCCTATTGTTGGCTCATCACTCTTATATGATGACTCATCAACTCATCACCCCTATATGATGACTCATCACACCTCTTTGATGACTCATCACCCCTATATGATGACTCATAACACCTCCATGTTGACTCATTTTTTTCTTCCTCATCTCTCACGATCCACAGAGGAGGGGCGTCGCGGGGGGCTGCGGCAGAGGGACGCACGATGGCGGGTGACGGGCAGCGACGCATGGGGCACGTGGGGGTGCGACGGGTGGCTGCGCGAGACTGCGGCGGCCCAGAGGAGGAATGAAGGATGAGGGAGAAGAAGAAAAGTATTAAGAGGAGTAAGGTTGACTTGTGGTTACCGCAAGCCAGTTGTCTAGTAGGACGGCGAAAAAAATGTATAACACATAAGAAAAGAACGAGATGAAATTACTGCTCGAGGCTGTATGGAACAATGTCAAATGGTGGAGGCTCGCCATTAAGATAGAAGCAAATTTCAGGCGTCTTTTATGGGCTCATCCAAGTGAAAAATGCTGAGTTCCAAAGTCAAACTTATTTAGGACCAAATTCTTCAAATTTAAACTACAACTTACCCGAAATTGCAGCTCGTGGTTACAACTTCCACCACCGACACGGTAACACCTACCACAACAATTCCAATCCCAGTTCGAAGTTGCAGTCCGTCTCCTCCACGCTACCGTTGCTAATTCCTACCCCCTGCACCTCCATGGCGGCCACGCCCTAGCTAGTCGCTGCTTGCTTCAGCGCAGGGTTTCCCCCCTATTCCATCCCCTCAGAATCTCGATTGCCCGCTGACCAATTGGTTCCCCTCTCATCCTCTCCCCAATTGCAGTTGCGATTGCGGTTGTCGGGCAAGGCTAGGGTTTCCTCAAGCAGCCCCTCCGCTTTAGATTCTTGGCGGATTGAATTGGCTCTCCTCGCGCCTTGCAATCCAATCCAACCCAAACCAATTGCGATGGCCACCACCCAGGTCGCCATGGTTGAGGAGCTCGCCTCGCTCATCAAGGACAACCTGCACAGCAAGCACCTTGTACTCTCCACAGAGGAGGCCCTCATCGCCGCCCTCCAGCAACAGTGCCGTCTGGATGTCGACGAGGACGACGGCCGTGGCCAGGACGACGATGCAGAGGATGTCATAGAGCTACAGCCTACCGGCGCTTACCACCGCCTTCTCTTGCATCGCCTGGCCGACATATATGGGTACTGCTATGCCACCTCTGTTCAAATCCAGACCAACCTGACCTGCATAATATAACTTGAGATGTGGCTCTATGACATCCAATTTACCTACTCCTGCAGGTTTGCGCATGAATCTGTGGGTGAAGGCGACGATCGACATTTAGTCCTCCAGCGTTGCTCTGAAACAGCCATGTATGTTGCCAAGCGCGCTGACATCTCTCTCATTGCCTTTATCACATACATGTCCTATTTCATTCCTCTATGCATGCCATGTTTTATGATCATTTGATCATTGACTAAATCCCAGGATTTAATTGTTGAATGACTGCCTGCTATAACATATTTCTAGTTATCTTGTTCCTTTCTTCATGTTAGAATTGCTTTTTGTTGCTGTTATTTTGCCTTCAGTTGAATTTAGCTACCTTGTTTTCTGCAGCCCACCTGTCCTTGTTAGTGATATGTTATGGAAGTACGACAATTGTGATGATTCAGCATCAGTTGTGCTTACGAGAAATGATACAGGTGAACTATTCTTGGTTTACTATATGTTATAAGAGGTATTTTGATCCGCTATTCATCATCTTGTATTTGAAGTGATCCCCACTGCTCGAATAGGAAGGAATCATTTGTCAATTTTTCCTATAGTCCAATTTCTTTGACATGCAATGTTTAGAGAGCAAATGGGCAACATAAAGTTTTAAAAACTTGCTGTTAAGGGGAAGAAATCAGCAGCCTTGCTCCATGTGGGTTTGAAGTGGGTGTTCAACACTTTGTTTTTCTACTGTAAAATGTATTCCTTTCGCTATTGCGCAAACTTATGTTGATATTGCAAAGAACATACTTGTTTTCTTGATCTAGTTATTTGTTGAATATCTAAATCACTGGTATGTACAAATAAAGTATATGAAAATGATAAGGTATGCCTAAGGATTTTAGCTATCAAGGGCACAAATGAGAGGGATGTGATGCACATTGATATCGTATTTGATATACTAGGAAGGTTATCAATTGGTTCTTGTCATATAGTATCCAACTTGGTGCAACTAGGTCAGACTACATGGTCTTAACTGACAAGTAACAAGACACCTAACAAGGGTCAAGGCAGTAACATGAATATACGAAGAAGGGAAACAGAATCAAAGCAAGTTTATTGAAGAATTCGAAGAGTCCATCATTGTCAAGCTAGCTGGTAGAAGACCAGCCTAAACCCTATTCTTATCACCGGTCTCTACACCTTGCATGATTGATATATAGAATGCAAAAATCTATTCACAGGACGTAGACATTACTCCACCCGAGGCCTGAACCTATATGCGTCATGGGTCGTTGTGTTATGATTGTTATGATGTTATCCTTGGCTACTTTGATTGTTGACTGAAGTTAACCTTTCCCTGTAAAAGAAAATATTCTTGAATCACTATTCGTCAATTGTTGGCATGCCAGGTAGAGGTCTTGATCTGTTTTAAATGCGATTAAGCTTTCATTCCGACGTGAGTGTGCACCAGAGACTTGAAAGCTGATGAAGGCCCTTACCTGGCGCGCCAACTGTCGATAATTAGTTGCTCAACAATATTTTATGTATAAAAACGTTTTCACCTTTAGAATGAGGGTTCAAGCAAGCACAACAGGATGACACATGATACAGGTTTGTCACCTGGGTGGAGTAATACCCTCCTTCCTGTATGTAATCTTATAATGGATTTCAGTGCAACGTGTCTAGCCAGTTACAAGGAGAATATGGTTTAGGTCGAAACTAGATTATGATTGAGGGCTTTGCCGATTTCTTGAGTGGTGCCGGATTAGCTTGTTTTCAATGGACTTATCTTCACTTGATTTGTTCCCCGTGAGATAGTAGTTGACCCACTGCCTTGACCCGTACACTGCTTCATCAAGAGTCATGTCCTTGTCAGTTAACACAATGTATGTACACGTATAAATATTGGCCGCACCTGGGTTAGATACTTTGAGAAGTAATCAGTAACCTTCCTAGTATATCATGCAATAATATCTGTGCACATAACATTCCTCTGATATGGACCTGTGATAGCTGGGAATCTTCTCGATCTTGCATATACCTTATTGGTGCATACCATATACTTGGATACTCGACATTATTATTCTTATGTTCTGAAACTATAAAGATGTTTTTTTAAAAATGATAAAGATGTTATTGTAACCATTGAAACGGTATTATGCCCGCAATATAAAAATCAATTTGATATCTCACACATGCCTTCTTGTTTAACAAGTTCCTAATTTTCACTGTCTTCAAGCAGATTTACGAGATTCTTGGAAGGCAGAAATTGTTCAAGAGGATGTTTACGTTGAAAGCTCGCATCTGAAAGCTGATGCAGGTATGTGGGACGTGCTCTACAAATCTCGTAGTTCGACATAGGGATTAATAAAACTTTATGCTATTGGGTTTCGGCATATTTTGTACAAAGATGCATGTTTATTTTGAGGGGAGAAAAAAGGACTAACGAATTAGCCCATGCCTTTCAGATTTGAAGCCTGTGAAGCATTCAGTAATACTTCCGACAGCATCACTCAAGGAGAGGGAAGCTGCTTATCGAGCTGCTCGAGAGCGAATCTTCTCCGTAGAAGATGCCAAGGAAAGGAATGCATCATCAATAAAATCCAGACAGGTCCCCGTTGTTGCTCAAAGGATGATTGCCCATGCACTTGGTAAAAAGGTTCATAATCTCACAGAGGCAGCTGCCTCTAGAGAAGGCAGAGGAAAGCCACTGATGAACGGGCCAAATATTTCGACAAGTAGCAGGAACAACTTCTATCCAGTGAGTCCAGATAATAGAGAAGGGAGTTATGTTAGAAACAGTAACTCAAATGCAGTTGCTAAGAATTCATATCAAACCACAACTAGCCAAAAGTGTCGCACAGTTCGTAGAGCCGTTAGTGCTGAGAGCTTGAAGAAAGAGCAGACTGGAGCAGCTAAAAGAATGTTTGCGCATGCTCTGGGGCTGTCTGCCGTTCAAGGAAGTAATGGTGCAGGCTCTAAACCAAAGTGACTACAGAGGTAGAGATGAGATGCCAAGACTCTGAGAAGGCTGTTGATGCAAGCTGCAACTGGGCTTTGTCCTGTATCATGTAGGCATCGTGTCATGAACTTAGAATCGTTGGTGGCCCTCTGATGATGTCTGCTTGTTTGAAACGGCCCTGGCAATGTTGGTAGCAGATGGACAGGTTTCCTGGTTGACTGTTGTGTATCGGACCAACAGAGAGTTTGTAACCTGGTGGTTGGAACAAAGAGAGCATTCTGCCTTGCCTACATTGAAGAAGTTTAAAACTCTGCTTGGGAAGGAGGGTTGGGGCATGCCTCAGCGAAATGCTGCAGGTGCTCCAGCGCCGTGAAGAAACATGGTCATCCTTGTCGCTCATACTGTGCTTTTTTGTTTCTTTAAGGTCGCTGCAAGGTAGTGGTGTTTGGTATTGAGTTAATAATTTATTGTATGAGATATATCTTGTTGCTATAAGAGAATTAAGACTCATTGTCTCGTTGGAGTAACTTTCCTGTTGGATTGGATGATTTAACCTTCACAAGTCTGTTTATTAACTCGATTTCTGCTGCATATGACGCTACGTTCAGATTTCCATCGAATATTTCAGCCATTGGTGTGCTAGCAAGTTTGTTGGCCTAGATGATAGGCATCACTGTTCCAGATAATTGTAGCAGGGTGCTTAGGGTTCATGGTTAGAATCACGAGATTTTAATCGGCTGGTAAGACACCCCGAGGCTCCGTGGAACTGCAAGCACGCAAGTGGTTTTTTTACAAATTGGTCCTTTCTGTTAAAGTTTATCGCATTTGGACCCCTAGAGCAAAGATTTCCAGAAATGGACCCCCAGGGTGAGCGCCGCATCTTTTGGCGCTCAGTTTGACCAAGTGGGCGCCGCATCTTTTGGCGCCCACAGTGTCCACGTCAGACCACGGCCACTCGCGTTCGAGCTGAGGTGGCGAGGGGGTGGGCGCCGCATACATTGGCGCCCACCCCTGGGCGGGCCACACAGGCCATTCTTTTTTCCCTCTCCCTTCCTCTTCCTTCCCTCATTCTCCACTCTCCAGTCGACGAACAGACAGGCAGGCGCGCCTCCCTCTCTCTCCCCCATCTCATCCCCTCCTCGGAATCCCACAAATCCCTACGGTTTGAGCCCAAATTTGTGCGACGAATCGGTTCCCGAAGGTAATCTCCTCCGCCTCCTTCAATTTCGTCCAATAGAAATGCTTATCTATTTGAAATGTGGAGGAACCCTAACCCTAGGTTTTGAATGGAATGTAGGCCGATTCATTAGGTTTATTCGTTCGAATATCTCTTGGTAGTGAAAGAAACCCGTATATAGATGTGTAGGAGGTCCGGTTTTAATTTGTTTGGTTGATTGCAATGACATGGTATTTGGGGTGTTCATATAATTGAAAAATCAAGTGATAGTAGTGCTAATTAATTGGTAGATAGTAATAGAGAAATGGAGGTGGTAGAAGGTGTTCATGAAAAAGTATTTGGGTTGTTCATGTGGTGCAAGATATTTAGTTCATATATGGTTATTGAGTAATTTGAAGAGGTAATGAGGAGAAGCTGACGATAATGTATTTTGCTTCATTGTAGAATGGTGCGAGATTGTTGGGAATGTCCGACTGAAAGGGAGTGGGATGCACCGGTGCCGTCTCCATATCCAATTCCGAAGTGTCATTGTAATTGTACCCCTTGGTTACACAATCAAGGCATCCGTTAACGGCCGCGCGTGCATATTTCTTTTGTCCAAATAGTGTAAGTGGTATTGTACGATATGAATATTTTTTTGGTAGGCTGATAACTGATCTAATAATAAGTTTGTCGAAATGTAGGGTTTGAATACATGCGACTTCTTCCAATGGATCGATGGTCCGGAGAAGTATGACGAGAGGATCCTTTTGTTACCATGGTCTGTAGAGCCGGCACATTTCGAGAAGTTCAAAAGGTGGGTGCCTCCTCCACCAAATCCACCCATAATGAGTAGGGAAGAGAAGTTGGCAAAAGCAGCGGAGCGTAAGCTTAACCCTCCGAGGTGCAAATGTGGTTATCGGGCTGAGATTGAGAGGCCGCCCCCGGGTTTGAAATATTGTCCTTTCTGGAGATGTCCTATAGAACTAACGGTTGGTGAAGTATATTTGTCTATTATTTGTGTGATTGGCGGAGAGTTGATTGGAAATGGTCATTGATTTTGTATTGTTTGGTCAAATAATGCAGGGCAACAAGAGAGGTTGCGACTTTTGGGAGTATCCTCATGGTCCGAAGGCACACTACCCCCATCCGGATTCTTTGCCGGATGATGTGCTTTATGGAAAGAAATTGCCTTGTTTGAAGAGCGTACGTGTGTTGTGTCGTTGCGGGGTGCCTGCTAGGGAAGGAGTTGTACCGTCGCAGCTTGGCTATGGATACTATTGCGGGAACACAGTGGGTGAAGACGATGAATGGGTTAGTGATGATAATGATGTAATAATGAAGTTTTGAGAAACAATGATTTTATTAATTCATGTGTTGCATGTTTCTGCAGGACACAAGAAGGTGTGATTGGGAGACATTTGAAGGAAAGGAAGAATTCCTTAGGGAGGCAAGGAAGAGGGGTCCAGAGTATTATAGGAAAGCTCTGGCGAAGCGGAGGAGCAGAATAAGGCACCAGTATCTCACTACGCCTCCATCTTTCATATACAAGACTATATGTGCGGAGTTGAAAGTGCAGGCTCTACCATTTGGTGAGGGTGAGGAAGCAGATGTGGTGATTGAGCATTGGAGGCGCAATCGTGATAAGTATCCTCCAAAGAGTTGTTGGGCTTTGTTGCACCCCGTAAAGCCGTATGGATTGTCGTTTGAGTCAGCAAAAGAATGCATGGATTGGGCTATGACAAGGATGAAACAGTTATGTGATCCTGTTTACGTTGAGGAGCAGCGGAGGAAGGAGGAGGAAAAGCGGCTGAAAAGGGCTCGGGAAGAGTATGAGGCAAGAGTGAGGGACCCGAGTACCTGGGAGCATTACTGTTACATGATGGCTGAAAGGAAGAAGAAGAGAAAGATGCAAGAGGATGAGGAGCTAAGGCAGGAGGCAAGGAGGAAAGCGGAAGAGGACAGGAGGGCCATGCAATTGATGTTGGATGCTGAAGCTATCGATAAAATGGTAGACATTGCGAAAAATGTAATGGGAAAGAAGACGAAGAATAGAAATGATGAGCATAAGTAGTTATAACAAGTTGTGTAGAAACTATGCTTAGTTTGTTCGCTTGGACTAATGTTGAATGTCGTGTATGTGTATGGACTCATATGTATGTGTATGGAGCTATGTGTCGTGTATGTGTTTCGGATTGAAGTTTCGCAACTATGTTTGGTTTATGTGGACCTATGTGTATGGACTTCGAGATTTATGGATGAATGTGGAGTCGTGTTTATATTCTGATGTTCGTATGTGTTTATGTTGTGGAATTTGAATGTGGGTTGTTGATTATTATGTAGACGTATATATTGTTGTCATTATTTCTATGCGTTCAAGATTTCAATGTAAAGAGGATGATTTGTAAAGAAATAAATGGAACCTGGCTTCAATGACTGGTACAAATAACATAGGAAATGTTGAAAATGCAATGGCATGTTTGGTGCACGTCATGAGTAACGTGACGGTGCACAGCTAACCCTGACACGCCTTAGGAAAATTTAAAGACAACACAATAGAATAAAATTGCAACATTATCCAGGCCGTATTACGATATCTACTGCCAGGGACCACCGTAGTACTGTCCTCCACCGTAGTACTGTCCTCCACCGTAGTACTGTCCCGGCGGTGGAGGCTGTGGTGGTTGCCGTGGCGGTGGTTGTCCTGGTCCATTGTTGTGGTGTGGGCAGTCACACTGGTCATTGAAGCACCATTGTTGGTTAACGCCAATCACCAGCTCTTGGCTTGGAGTCGGTTGTAAGGACTCTACTTCCTGCTTCAGCATCTTGTTTTCGTGGTACAGGTAGTTAATGTACTGCACGGTTGGGCCAATAGGCTTAGGATCAACCCATTGTGTGTAGCCACAATTCTCCTTGTCCCCATGAGCCTGCAAAAGTAGACATGAAAAAGAGGCATATAAATGACTTAATTTGTAGGTAGCAGGTAAGGAAACTGTCGAAACGAGTGAAGTAGTACTTCTCCATTTGGACATCTGAAGAACCGACGTCCACCATTAACTTCTCCGTGGAACATTTGGACGACGCAATTTAAACCATGCTTGCACTTTGGCCACTGGAACCTTGTATTCTGATACGATCTAAGAGGATGTTGGACGAGGTCGAAGTCTTCCTTCTCGTCAACAGGAAATGCCTCAAGTGGTGCATCGTAGGTGTGTGGACCTAGTGCCCCATCGTAAGACCATTGTGGATCATTGGAACTGCCTGCCCCCCCTCTGTTTCGACCTCTATTGGCCATGAACACATACGAGGACAGGAGGGGAGACGAGGTTGGGTTCGAAAGAGTGAAGTGGTGCGTTTAAATAGACGGGAGGAGGGGAGTGAAAGATTGAGAAAGAAGCGGAGGTCCCTCGGATGCTCTGCCTGTTGCTTTCATGCAGTGATGCATTGATGCAGTGATTGTGGCCCTGCCTGTAAAGTCATTCATGCTGTAACGCAGTGATTGTGGCCCTGCCCTGCCTGCAATAATTGTTGTGTTCATACAAGCTTTCGGCCATTGGATGCTCTGCCTGTTGCTTTCATGCACTGATTGATGCATTCATTTCGTGATTGTGGCCCTGCCTGCAAAGTCGTTGATGCAGTGACGCAGTGATTGTGGCCCTGCCCTGACTGCAATAATTGTTGTTTTCATACACGCTTAAACATTCTTACTTTGCATGCATCATACATAGTTTCAGCAGGAAACTCGGCTGAAACATTCTTACTTTCCATGCATCATAGATACTTTGCATGCAACATATATAGTTTCAGCAGGAAACTTGAGAAATCTAAAATAATGTAGGGGTTGTTAAAAATAAATAAGTGATATATGGGATACTTTTTTCAATCGAACTTTTGTAAATGAAGATGAGAGGGAACCTTGGGCGTAAGGTCTGAGATGATTATATCGTTTGGCATGGACTTGGCAATCATCAGCGATCTCAAACGACTCCACTGTGAAAGAGATATCGATCAAGCTACATTGGCGTGATTGTTGACACTTATTGGCGTTACTGTTGAAACGACGGGTGACACTTATTGGCGTGATTGTTGGGGCGACTGTTGGGGCGACTGTTGAAACTATAGGTGACACTTACACTTATTAGCAAAAATAGTGTATTGATTGATTGCATCCGTCGGAATCTGTTTGTTCACATGGGGCGGTTCCTTTCGTCCTTGCTGATGAATTGATTGATTGCATCCACTTTTGAGAGCAGGGGATAGTGGCTCCAATAGTTGTACACTGTCCGTCGGAATCTTTGCTTATTTTTGCTGTTTTAATGCTCTAAAATCCATGGACAGATGCAGACGTCCCCTACCTCCATTATTTGATGGCATTTTGACGCGCTCATGGACAGAGATATTGGATGCTCTTCCTGGTATGAAAAAGTTGGTCATCCGGAAATGCAATGACAGCAGCGGATTGATGAAAGCAAAAGAACCCGGCTTCAACATTCATACTTAGCATACAACATACATAGATTGGATGGGAACAATGGCATGTTCCATGCACATGATGTGTAACCTGTGCATGGATATAATCCTAACACGCCTTAGGGAATTCAAATTGGTTGACAGTGAACATAGTACAACGAAATATCCGGGTTGTGCATCACACAGTCCACTAATCATCGTCCAGGTAAAACGACTCGGAGCCGTCATCCACCGCCTTGGAAGATGAGCCTGTTTTGCCCTTCCCCTTCTCGCGAAGCTCGTCCAGCTCCCACTTCTTCTTCAAGTTCACCCATTCCTGATCTTTAGGCGAGATGACGTCATCGATCCACTTTACAAAGTCACATCCCTTCGGCAAGTCGCTGTATCTGCTTTCCCTGTGGTAAGCATATTGTTTTGCCCTCTCCCTTGTCTGCGTAAACAATATATAGTTAAGGTACATCAAATACACGGAACGTTCATAGACAGCAATTAAAGATCATACCGTGGAAGGAAATGTCTGCAGATCGTTCTCGCTTCCTGGGGGCACTTCCAGAAGCGCCTCCCCCAAGTGTCCATCTCGAAAGATACATTAGATACGCACGATTTTCCGCAGTGGCACTTAGGCGCGTCATCGAAGCTTGTTGGTGGTGCTCGCGGATTGAGGAATGTGTCTCTGTTTGGGTCGTTTGCAGGAGGTCCATTGCGCCACTGTGCAAGTGCCGCATGGAGCTCCCTTCTCGCCCTGATACGTGGTGGTGAGTCGTCCTCATCCATTGTGAGGTTTGTGCCATGCAGACAGCACATAGGGTCGTTTATATAGCACTGGAATGGGTACCAAGATGGCCCAGAGGTGGGTCCAGCAATTTGGCGGAGAGGACCTGGGCGCCAGCTCTCTTGGCGACCAGACCGTATAGCTGGGCCCCGCAACAAACTATTATAAATTTCTGCCATATTGCTTGTCATGAATCCGCATCGCTTACCACCTACATCATATGCAAGGCTCCACTTGTCCCTTTGCTCGTATATCCCCTCAATGAATTGCTTTCCTGCGTCACTCAGCTTTGTCTTCAATGCATTTAGTTTTTGTTTGAAAAGTCCTTTTTCTGTTTCTCGACAAACTTCCTCAAACGCTTTGAAGTTGTCTTGAATGTGATCAACCTTTAGCAGATTTTGTGCTACATGCCGTGTACACCAACGATGATGCACACGGCCATAACCGGGTAGCTCATCTCGCACAGAATTCAGTATGCCAGCATGTCTATCAGATATTACACATATTTCACGGCCGGGTCCAACAATCACCTTCCTCACAATTTTCAGAAACCATCCCCAGCTAGAGGTTGTCTCTTGCTCAACAATGGCGAAAGCCAAAGGAACAAGCTGCCGAGTAGCATCCATACCGATGGCAATCAACATCGTGCCCTTATACTTTCCTGTTAGGAAGGTGCCGTCAATAGATATCACAGGCCGACAATGCTTAAAAGCCTCAATGGACTGCCCAAACGCCCAAAATGCACGGTAGAAAATCTCTCTGCCATCTGAACTCCGTTCCTGTGGCTTAGGGACATACTCTATATGCATGCCAGGGTTCTTCGCCTTCATGGCATGCAACATTGCAGGAAGGCGCTCATATGCTTCAGCCCAATCACCGTAGCATGTCTTTAATGCTCGTTGCTTTGCTCGCCAAGCCTTCCCATATTTAATACGGTACCGCCATGTCAACCGTACCATCTCAATAAGGGAGGCCACTGGCATTGTTGGAGCATGCTTTATGATATTTACAAGCCTTTTTGCAATAAATTTGGAGGTCAGTTGCTCATGCTTGTCCTCCGGATTGTCCGAACCACAACTGTGAGGCTGCACCACACTTGTAATCTTCCACTTACCATGACGAGTCCTCCTAGCGCGAACTGTCCAAGGGCAACCACGCTTACATGTTACGATGAACCGTCGTTTCTCAAAAGAATTCTTGACCGTATGAGGACGGAAATGCAACACAGAGTACTCATTCAACCACATCTTTAATGAGTCCATATCCTCAAAGATAAGACCCTCCTGAATTATGTCAACACTCTCAACAGAGGGCACATCGTTAACTCCTTCGTCCCCATCCGCCACAGCTCTATGCCCCTGGCTCAAGTCTCGACAATCGGGCACTAAAGGATCACGATCCCTAATCACTTTTCTCAACATCTCCTTCTCCCATGCTGTCAACTCACCAACAGGACGATCATCATCAGAGTCCACTGCCCTCTCCTCCTCATAATTTGTGTCATCTCCAAAGATAGGCACATCCACAACATCCGTAGCAACAGCACAGTTGAATTCATTTGGTACCGATTCAGGGACCTCTTCAATGTGCGCCGGGGACTCTTGCCTAGGCTCATCACCCCCATCCGGGACTACTTCAGGCATTTGGTCTCCAACCGTTACGGATTCCGTAATCACCAAGCTTCCAGGAGGAATCGCTGCTAACCTTTCATGCACACTTCCTTGTGACGGTTGTGTTAGGTTAACAACTACTTCATTGGACGAACCAATCCCTTGACCGTCGACACCCCCATCCACGCCTCCACTCACCATCACCTTAGACACCACCAAATCTATAGCTCGAACTTCTGAGTTCATCACAATTTCCACATACGCTTGCCATTCCTCCTCACTACCAATTGGAGCCATTATCTTCATGCGTGGTCCGTTCGACGAACCCACATCAATCCTCCCTTCAAATTTCAACCTATCACCCTCCTCTGTCCATCCCACACGCCCTCTCACTCGAGATGACAAACTACTCAAAGAAGGTGTTTCACCAAAAAGGAACACATCCTCTCTCATGCCAACAAATTCGACACTATCATCCTCAGTCCTCACAACTGAACCATCGTGATGCACTCTCACACATTTAGCCATCTACAACCAATTCAACATAAAGGATGAGGCATTTTCCATTATATACCGATACCCCACAAAACAAAATATTTAAAACAACTACGAATACTTCTCATGCCCAACATATCAACTTGTCAATACGGGACCTCACTCCAATCTCATTTATAAAACGTACACATTAATCCTCTCTAAATTATCCTAATTACTTATGCCATAAACAACCTCACTACCAAATCGTCCAAATCGACCAAACCAATTCGAACCGAACCTTTCACACATCAATATATCAACAACATTACACTATCATATACCAATCTAACAAAGAAACCTATCGAATCGGCCAAATTTTCCCTCAAACCCTAAGGTTAGGGTTACTCCAAATTTGAGACCTACACGCAAATCTATCGGACGAAATTCGAAGAGGTGGAGGAGATTACCTTGGGGAACCGATTTCTTCAAAAGATTTGGACTCAAACCATATGGATTCGAGGGATTTCGAGGGTGCGAGTGAGATGGGGGAGAGAGAAAGGAGGCGAGCGCCTCTGTTCGTGCGTGGAGAGTGGAGAATGAGGGAAGGAAGAGGAAGGGATAGGAAAAAAGAAAGGCCGGCGCGGGCCGCCCAGGGGTGGGCGCCAATGGACGCGGCGCCCACCCCCCGCCACCTCAGCTCGAACGCGCGCGGCCGCGTGCTGACGTGGCCACTGTGGGCGCCAAAATACGCGGCGCCCACATAGTCAACCTGAGCGCCAAAAGACGCGGCGCTCACCCCTGGGGTCCATTTCTGGAAATCTTTGCTCTAGGGGTCCAAATGCGATAAACTTTAACAGAAAGGACCAATTTGTAAAAAAACCACAGCACGCAACGCCCTCTAGAAGCTATGTGTTACTCGGGCCAGGCCTAGGTCCGGATACAGTCAACCAAACATGTCAAAACAGCCATTTTTGGTCCTTCGCAGGTCTGGTTGTAGGCTAAGCCATCCAACCAATCACACCTAAGGTAAAACAGACGACGAAACCAAACCTAAGGTAAAACAGACGACACCAAGTACTCACCAGCCAAACGGCCTGCACACCTATTTCAATTGTGCCGAATAAATGGCCAACGCAGGTGCCTGTGTGGCAGTGTGGGTGGTGGATCTGAAATGTAAGACGATACCATGAGGTGACCAGACGACAGGTGTAACATAAGAATTTTAACATATTCCAACATGCCGGTTATACTCCCAGCTATGAAGTTTCAACTTAAAATTCAAACTTTCAAGTTCCGGAATTTTAGAACTTTCAGACATGAACTCCTGTTTCGCACCTGTTTACTTCAGAATTATAAAAAGGAAACCGGTTCACAGGGAAATGCCTGATGGGGGGAAAAGAGAGAACACACTCATAGAAGGTGCTGTGCTGTTCACAAAATCATCAGCTCTGTTATATTCTTTCGAAGTTACCATCTAATAAGGCAAATTGGAGAAGTAGCATTGCACAGCATATTCATGAAATCATGCTAGGATAACAGCTCTATGCAATGGCATGATTAATTCAAATACAGATAAGCGAAAGCGAAAAAATATATATTTCTAGCGGACCAGAACAGTGCAGACGACAGTGAGGTCAATGTTTCAATCCAATTCCATCGCATTATCCTGTGTGTTGCTTTTGCATGACCAAATCTTTATAGTGCGATCATGTGACACAGTCACAATCTGCTGTCCATCTGCAATGCAACATGTAAAACCGAATTAGGAATTTCACAAGCATCTAAAACAAGAAAAGTGGGAAACAACCAAACAGGTCACCAACCAAGTTGTTACATGATACATTTTCTAAGAATCAGAAGTCAAATGGAATGGGTGTCTTTCCCCGGAAAGAACTACGAAGACCAGAGGTTTAAAGTAGGGGACAAGGCCAGTGTCATAGTGCCCCCCCCCCCCCCCCCCCCCCCCCCAACACCCACCCACCATCACAATGTCATCAAAAGTTTCTATGTGGCACCTCATTGGGACTGGCCATTAACTTAGTTAATGAATAAAAGGTACTGTACATGATCCCAAGGTTACAAACAAATAATCATGTATGGCATACAGTTATGAGGTGGCACTTTCCACAACTACTTACCACAAAAGAAATTTTCAACAAGATAGCTCAAACTACCGCATCTAGTTAAGAAACTTTGGTCTAAGGTTTAAAAAGGAACTAAAGAGCACATAACCAAGTGATGATCCAAAATAACAATATGAGTAAACCAATTTCAATTTTAGTACGACCAGATAATAGGGGATGAACTGGTAACCCCTACAAAAAAGTATACAGAAAGTACAGTATGCAAAAAACAAGGGTTGAAAAGCAGATTACCTCCACTAATATCCAAACTAGTAACCTTTGACTCATGGCCGACCAAACTTTTGATTGGTTTGTAATCCCGAGCTGACCAAAGCTGAAAATAAGGAATATATGAGACCGATTGACTGATGAAGGGAGGAAGTAACAAACTTAGATAAATGATATATGAAACTTACTGCTGCTTTCGTATCGTACGAAGAGGTCGCCAAATAATACCCTTCTTGGGGTTCAAATTTCACATGTGAAATAAGACTCTTATGAGCTGGTATAGAATATAACATCTCTTTTTTCCTCAAATCCCATATCCGACAGAAATTATCTTCACTTCCAGTTGCTACCAGATAACCATTAGGAGAGAAGCTCACTCCTAGGACCTATAGAAAAATAAAATAATGTCATATAACAAAAGATATTTGAATAATTTATAACCGCACCACAAAAAATATATTATGCCATACAAAAATACCAAAACGTATTTGTAAAGTTTTATTTGCTGCAATTGTAAAGGTTTCAAAATTCTCTATAAGTGGAGTGCAATGAACTTACAGGTTTCACATGCCCCTTTAAGGTGTAGAACAATCTTCCTGACCTCAGATCCCATACACGAGCATATGCATCAAGACCACAGGATGCTGCCAAAGAACCATCCGGGTGGAAGCTAACTCCATAAACACTTCTGCTGTGCCCTTCTTGGAGTAGCAGTTCCTTTCCAGTGTTCAGATCCCATAACCTCCAAGTTTTGTCGAAGCTAGCTGTACCAAGGTACTTTCCAGATGGATGGAAAGCAAGGCGAGCAAGACGATCAAGGTGACCATCAAAGGATGTTAAAAGTGATCCATCTGGTTTCCATAGTTTTGCAGTTTTATCTGCTGAAGCTGTTGCTAGGCAGTCATCAGTTGGAGAAAATGCAACATCAGTTGCACGTTCTGTATGACCTTTCAGGGTTGCAACTTTGGTTATTTGTGGCATGCTCCACACTTTGATCATTCCGCTCCAGGAACTACAGAATGTGATAAGCAAACGATCATTTCCTGAAAAGTAAGCAAGAGTGCAAGAGCATAATATTCTGTATTGACGATCAAAACAAAGGTAAAGAAATGGTGCCCATCATGAGCCCTAATAAGAAACTAAATGCACATCACACCCGTGAGGTCGTGATGCAAAAATAAAAATAAAAATAAGACAAAAGAGATAAGTTGCCCAACATCAGTTAACAAACATATATTTGTCGATTGTGCATGTGAACTGTTAAGTAACTGTATACTACAACTTAATTGAACAGATGTCCTCACTGCTGTTACTAAGATAGTCCTGCGTGATGCCAAGGTATAATTTCATCTTTATGTTCCTTTAAGGGTGGGCTGGGATAGCACAGTATTTGGTGAGCTGGGCTGGGTTCAAGTCATACAACCTAACCTTTGGGTTCCTATCAGCCATTATGATTTTATACACAAAACTTAAAAGGCACTTAATACCCAATCCCTTGATGGGAAGTTCTAGAATGGCAAGCCTTGATACAATTGACTTGCTGTGCAACAGACTATGTTCAAAGTAACAGAACTGCACAAGCTCTCTGGTGCATAAAACAAAGCATAAAAATTGAGAAGGCATGAACTTCCGCCAGAAACTAAAGAAATTCACATTGTTTTCATCTATTTTCCTAACTTAAACATAACTTTCTCAATTCGGTTGGATTATAGAGGTATAAATTAAAATAGGCATGAATCAAAACGATGAAGGTTAGTGCTGGACCCAGGAAATCAAACAAAATAATAAGGAAATCAAACAAAATCATAACTTAACAGTTTAGTATGAAGCATTCAAGAACAAAAGCACAGGTAGTTCTATATGATTCAAGAGGAAGTACCTTGTGGCGAGCATTGAGCCATCGCGAGAGAAGGAGCAGCCGCTGAGCGGACGATCATCTCCAATCTCGCTGCACTCGAGCACAAATTCCCCTGCCTGCTTCACGACGAGGTCAGCCTCGGCCTCTGGATCCTCGTCGGGGTCGTCGTGGCGGCGCTTGGCCCTCTCGATCCTGGCCTTGGCTCGGGGCAGCGAGTATTGGGCAATGTCTACGCGCGCCTTGAGCAGCTCCTGTGTGCCCTCGGTAAAGAAAGGGTACTGGATCTGCTCCTCCTCCTCCTCGACGGCGCCGCCGGCGGCGGCCTGGTCGTCCTCCTGAGCGCGGAGGAGGCGGTCGACCTGCCCCTCGGCCTCGAGGCGGACCATGAGCGCGCGGAGGCGGTCGCGGCGCTCCATCTCGCGCTCTCCGAAGAGCGTGATGGGCTCTCCGAGGCGGCGGAGGCGCGCGCGCACGGCGGAGTCGTTGGTGGGCACGGCCATGGCGTAGGCGCGGCGCCGCTGCAGGAGCTCCTGCACTGCGCGCTCGTGGCGCTCCCGCGCGGCGCGATGGTCGTCGGAGACCTCGTATTCGGCATCGCCTCCCCCGCCGGCGGCGGAGGTGGAGGCCACGGCGGCGGAGGTGGAGAGGGCGGGTGCGCGGGGAGGGACGGGGATGGGGGCGATGGGCGGGTGGACGGGGATGGGGAGCGGAGCCATGGGAGGGGTGGGCGCCGGAGGCTGAGGCCTGGGGTTCTCCATGGCAGAGAGACGGAGAGCTCGGCGGGGTTTAGGGCTAGGGTTTGACGGTGGAGACTGGAGTGGACACGGAAGCGGAACGGGAGGACGACGATGGTACCACCGGAGCGGAGGTAATTTCGCTCAATTTTCAGTTTCGTCTCAGTACGTCGGTTTTGAAATTTGAATTTGTGTTTTGTTTTCTTCTCTTGAAACTGGACTGATAAGAGCAACTAATTCTGAACTTAGGCGAAAGGTAATTATCCTGCGCCTAGGATTATGTATAGAAAGAAAGTTAAGTAAAAACAAATCAACCGGATTTAAAAGAGATTCAATTTGGATTCAAAGCATTTCAAAAAATGCTAGGCTTGGGTCTTCTTTGGCTTCAGTGGCATTTGCATGATGAGTGGCAGTGCCCACCTTTAGGTCTTCCTCATCGACGTCGTCACAAACTGTTTTGCACATGAGATCAGAAACTGAACTAGTGCAAGTATGATCTGGAGAGGGAGCCGATGTAGAAAGGGATGTAGATGGAATGAAGTGGATCCATTGGCGTTGAAAAAAACAAATATATGTCAAAAAAATATGTGTGGGCACATATGTTGGTTGGTTGAAAATAAGACAAAGGAGGACATGCCCCCACCCCCACCTCACAGGAAGGATTTCAATTGTATACTCACTCTGTTTCTCTTTATGTGTCGTTTTAGTCTGGTGGAGTTTTACCGAATTAAATGTCGTTGTCTCGTTACGAATGTCATTTTCCTGACCCTTCTGTCCATGCACATGGTAAAAAGCAGCTAGCTACTGCCCACGCAGTCTCTCTCTCTCTTTGCGAGCTCTACTTACTGCTCTTCCAATAAACCGCTGCCACAATACTCAAACTATTTTAATAGAGCAAGGATTTCGGGTTCTGGCTCCGAGCTGCACAGCAGCTGTCCCTTTCAGCTCTGCTCCGTTCAGAACCATACTCTGCCTTGGTTTGTGCGTTTCAGCTAGAACGACAGATAAATAGGAACGGAGGGAGTGCATATGTCCATCCTTCTCGATGGACATATGTTTGGTTTTTGTTAATTATTATTATCCTCGTCAGCTCAACATCCCCAGCATCCCATGAACTACGTCGTTCTTCTTAATCCATAATAAGTCATAACACGAGGACACACCTTTATCACTAATTAAAACTCATTAATTATTAAAATTAAAACATGCTAATATAGCATTGGATGAGTACATTCGTAAAGATCTCTCCTTTAACTGCCCCACAACAAATGTCAAAACCAGAGCTCATGCGTTTTGCTCGAAGTCTGAATCGGATCCCTCATCCTCAAGGATGCAACCTCCTACCGAGGAACAATTTTTCACTCTTATATAAAAAAAAAATCCTTTTTTCTGGTGGAACATTTGTCCCTTGTAGTGAAATAGTAATTCATTTGGGCAGTTAGAACATTTTATTTTATTATTTCTATGGTTGAATACTTTTCCTTTCAATTAGAACAACCAATACCTCGAACATTATTCTTTTCATTCTGTAGACATTTGATCGGAAAAACTTAATGTCTGCAAGCAGCAATACGGCGTGCCTTCAAATTAGAACTTCTTATTTTTAGTAGAATTCACTTCTTCTTATTACTAGTAACTCAGAGTAATTTCTCATGCAATTATTTTTTTTGAGGAAAAGAGAGCTTTCATTACTCAGAAATGGAGTTACATTCCCGAGCTATTAAATGCTCGACACACACCGGCGCACACAGACGCCACACAGCCGCATGCTTCGTCTGCTTAGCAAGCTATGCAAGCTCATGTGCTACACCGTTCTGCTCCCTCTTCACATGTTTCACAATGAAACCCGGCAACAAACAACTTGTCGCGACTCCCTCCCTAATAACAAAACTTAAGCTAGACTTTAAGTCTACATTCTTGAACATGGATTCCACCGATACGCAGACCATCTCAAGAATAGCCCTTTCTTTACACCATTCTACTGCTAGCAGAGTACCTTCCCTTCCCGCTAAAGCTTCAGTCTCCTCTGCATCTCCTGCATTGAACAAGACTCGCCATGAACATAAGAGCACTTTCCCTGCCGAGTCCCTGATCACCACGCCCAGGCCAGCAGGACCTGTGGCCAGGGGCGGAGCCCAGTGGAGACCATCCTGGGCTCCAGCCCCCCACTTGCCCAATGCAGAATTCGCATGTAGTCTTCAATCTTCACTAGCCCAGCAGCGTATTAGCTAAGCTAGCCCAGCTATCTATTGCAATTTGTTGCTTACTCACTGTCGGCCCAAACTGATGCATGACAAACTGGCCATCTACAAAGTAGCCCATCCAATAACAAATCAGCAACAGGCAAATGCATTGGTACATGTCCCAGTGCATAGGCCAAACTAGCCAAGGCAATTACAAAAGTACTGTAGCGGGCCCTCCTTGGTTAGGGCCCACGCTCCGCCACTGCCTGTGGCAACATCAAAGGTTCCATCAACATTAATCTTAATCCATCCTTGAGGCTGTCACCTGAGAATCGGCCGCTCCTGCGGCTTGGCCTTCACTGCATTCTGAATAGAGTTCAGAACAAGGCGTTTTCCTTTACTGTCTGCCCTCCCATCATCTTGCCGGATAGTGCATAATTCTGACCAATATTTCATAAGAAAGCTCGTCGAGGCCTGAACCGAAGGAGCCGGAGAAGCATGCGTAATCTCATTGCGAACGAACCAGGTTCTCCACAACAAGAGTAGCAAATTTTTTAGATAATGGAAACTCAAAGTTCCCGGCCTCTGCATAGCACGCAGCCCAGTTTTTGTTTTAGTTCATTATTACATAAACGTCAATCTTCTGATTGACCAAAGGAGCTTAAAAAAACAAAAGTAACTTTAAAGATGCTCAAGTCTATTATTAAATCTCCATCCATGAGAGGCGTAGAGCTCCAGCGCAGCGACCTCCAGTCCTGCGCTCACACCCTTCATGTGGTATTTAACCTCCTCAGGCTGCAGCAGCGCTCAGTACCTCATCCAGTAAGCTCCTCTGAACAAAGCCTGCATAAACGATGTATAGTTGACATTATCAAAATAAATATCATTCCTACATCGCCATATAGCCCAGCACATGGCAGCCGCTCCCACTAGAATAATTTTACGCTGGTCAGGGTTAAAATGTGCAAGCCAATCCCCCACAATATAGGATATAGATCTAGGTGGGTTAAGACCTGTAGCAGACTGAACTACCCTCCAAATGGTCTTAGCGTGATGGCAGTCGAAGAACAGGTGTGGAATTGTTTCATTACTGTTACAAAAACAACACTTCTGGCTTCCTGACCAATTCCGCTTTACTAAGTTGTGTTTGGTTAAAATGACACCCTTAACTAGATATCAAAGGAAAATTTTAATTTTTGTGGGTAGCTTCAACTTCCAGATTAACTTATGCCGGAAAGGGGTGCCTTGATTCATTAAGAGTAGCAATTGTGAACTACGATCTATATCCAGCTCGCGCAACAGAATTAGCAGCCACTCCGGCCCCGTTTGCCGCAGCTGTTCATGATCCGGCACTTCCCAAAATTCCTTCATGGCCTCCCTGAGTCTCCGTGCATGTGGGCATACCACCACAGCATGATGTTCGGATTCATCTTCCAGACCACAGAGCACACAAGTACCAATTGGCTCAAGCTTCCTTCTTGCCTTGTTCTGGTTTGTTGCAAGCCCGTCATTGATCAACCTCCATGCAAATATCTTAATTTTCTCAGGCACCTGTATTTTCCAGAAATATTTCCATAGCTCCCTGTCACACAAATTATTTGAACCAGAGAGAGCATCCCCTCTCTCTTCCTCCTGCAGTTCCATGGCCAAACGATATGCACTGCGCACAGTGAACGTCCCGAGCTTATGGCTTACTCGGAAGCTTAATCTTCAAGATTGCATCGACATCCACATCATAGAAGTACCGCTTAAGCACATCCTCCTTCCACCTCATCCTGGTAACATCAATAAGATCAGACACCCAAGTGAGCCGGCAAACACGCGCCTTGCCGATAACACGAAGCGACCGCACCCGAGGGATCCAAGGGCTACGCCAAATGCGTATTTTTTTCACCAGATCCAACCCGCCATATAACGCCCTTCTTCAACAGTTCAAGGCCATGCACAATTGACCTCCACGTCGGTGACTGATTAGTAGGAAAAGACGTGTCCAAGTCCAACAGGTCCTCCTCCGGATAATATTTAGCATTAAGCACCAGTGTGCACAAGCTCTCAGGGTGTTCTACCAGTCGCCACGCCTGACGTGCAAGCAAGACTTGGTTGAAAGTTTTTAAATCTCGGAAACCAAGGCCTCCTCTCCCTTTAGCTCTAGTGAATTTCCTCCAGGCAAGCCAGTGAGTCTTCCTCTGCCCCTCAGTAGCACCCCACCAATATCTTCTAATGCACCCAATCAACCCTTCACAAACACTTGCTGGCAGATGGAAAACACTCATAACATATGTCGGGATAGCCAGCGCCACTGACTTTATCAAAATCTCTTTAGCACCAGCAGATAGCAATCGCTCCTCCCAAGCAGAGCAGCGCTTCGTCAGCCTTTCCCTCGTCGACTGAAACTTTTCCGCCTTCATGCGACCTTCCGGAGTTGGCAAGCCTAAATATTTGGCTTCAAAAGAGCTCTCCTGTACCCCTAAACATGCACGGACCTGTGCCATAATATCCTGGTCCATATTTGTATTAAACAGGATGGAGCACTTATTTGCATTTACCAGTTGCCCAGTACAGCGACAGTAGCAATTCAGTAAATCCTTGATTCGTCTAGCCTGCTCTGGTGTGCTTCTAAAGAAAAGCAAACTATCATCTGCAAACAACAAATGAAAAATTTCTGGTGCTCTCCTACTAACACATAGACCTTGTATATTGCCAGCATTCGACTCCCTGCTCATCAACTTTGACAAACCATCAGCGACAAAAAGGAACAAATATGGCGAAAGCGGATCACCTTGGCGTAATCCTCTAGTGGGCTGGAAGGCATCCAGAGGGACGCCATTGAAGCGAACAGTATACCGTACTGTGGTCACACACTTCATGATCCACTGTACCCAATTTCGATGAAAGCCCAGCTTCAATAAAACTCCTTTTAAGTAGTTCCAGTCCACCCGATCATATGCCTTGGATAAATCCAACTTATATGCACAAAAATTATTCCTGTCAGTATTGTCCTGTTGAATAGCATGTACACACCCAAACGCTATGAGCGCATTATCCATAATCAACCGCCCTGAAATAAAAGCACTTTGATTTGGGGATATAAAATCATGCAAAATAGGTCACAGTCGATTTACCAAACACTTTGAGACAATTTTGTAGACCACGTTGCATAAACTAATTGGCCTATAATCTTTCAGGGACTCTGGATGAGAGGTTTTTGGAATCAACACTATCGTTGTATCATTCACACCCTCCGGCATGGATCCTGTCTCAAAGAAGCTTTTCACAGCCTGCACAATATCATCTTTCATGAAGCCCTAGTTGCGCTGAAAAAATCTTGGCGGGAAGCCATCCGGCCCTGGCGCCTTCAAAGACCCCATCTGAAACAGCGCATCGCCTATCTCCTTGTCTGTGAATGATCGGCATAGCTCCTCATTCATTGCAGCAGATACACATGGCTCAAAAAGATCAACAACCTCCTGTGGCGCAACCTGATTATCTGCTGTGTACAATCCTTCAAAATAATCTGTGGCCATCTTCTCCTTCTCAGCCTTTGCCGAACACCACTCCCCATTCGCCTTCTTTAATTTCTGGATTTTATTCTTCCTTGCTCTCCACGAGGCACGCTGGTGAAAAAAAATTGTGTTCTTATCACCTTCTCGTAACCAAGAGATTCGTGAGCGCTGCAGCCACATCATTTCCTCTCTATAGAGCATCTCATTCATTTGTTGGATCTTCATCTTAATCTCCTGATCATCCCCTCCTTGTTGTTGCAGCTCTGCTAGCTCGCCCCTAAGCTTTTCAAGGTCACGCCTTACTGAGCCAAAATGTTCCATACTCCATCGCTTTAGAGCCTGCATTACTTCCTTCAGTGCTGACACAATATGTCCCAAATCACCTTTAGTCTGTTGCTTGCCCCATGCATCCTGCCACACGCATCAAGTGAAGGCTCCCGCTCCCACATTAACTCATAGTATGCCTGCCGCCCTTTGCTATATTTTTCTGCTCCTTTAAAATTTATACAAGCAGCGGACAATGATCAGAACTTGGGGACGTGAGGTGCTGGACTGAAGCATCAAAAAATCGATCCATCCATTGCTGATTCGCAACTCCCCTATCTAGGCGCACTTTAACATTGCGCCTACCCGGCTTCTTATTATCATACGTCCATGGAGTACCAGAAAAACCCAAATCTTTCAATTCACACTCCGCCAAAATAGCCCGAAAGCATTCCATCTGTCTTTCACCCCTTTTTGTTTCAGAAGAATGCTCGAACTGCCACATCGCTTCATTAAAATCACCGGCCACCAACCATGGAACATCAACTCGAGATTTCAAACGTTGTAAGATTTCCCATATGTTGTGACGATCTTCAACCCTTGGCTCCCCATAAATAAAAGTTGCACGCCATGGTGCTGCAGCCGGATCATCCGTAATCAAAACATCAAAAAACCGCTCTCCTTGCTCCAAAAGATCCACTTGTATATTTTCATTCCAGAACAGCGCTATGCCACCTCGTTTCCCGTCACTATCAACTGCTAGGCAACCCTTCAGACCAAGTCTCCATCGCAGGTTCTTCACACGTGAAGCACTGACCATCGTTTCCGATAGGAAAACAATGTTGGGGTTATATCGACGCACTAGGGCGTCAAGGCCAAGTAACTCAGATCGTAGACCACGTATCTCATCCTGAAGTCACCATTAGCCACCACGTAACTGCCAGGGTCGAGCCTGATGCGGCCCTAGCAGGGAGCGGCGTGAAGATTTGCTTCACATCATGGCCGGCGATGACGACGGGCGCCGGCTGCGCCGTTCAGAACCCTAGTCGCCTCCTGGATCGCTTCCGGTTTTTTCTCAAGAGGGATTATCGAGTAAACTACGCGATGTTTTTCTCATGCAATTAGAACTTTACAAAACGTGTCTTCAAACTAAACGGCGTTTCAAACCACGAAGCAGGCCGTAGTGAAGGCGGTGTATTAGTCCCAACCAAAAGGCTTAAGATTTTTAGATTCTTAAAAAAAAATTGCCATTGTTTTCATTCAGAGCATTGATTTTGAAGGAAACTACGGCAACTCTTTCTAGAGATTGCCTGAACTTTTTATTGCATGGGTAGCAAACAAACAATTTGCTACAGAATGTGATTACATTGATATTACAAGAGAGAAGGAAGAAAAGAAACAGAACACATTCTACGGAGGAAAATTCTCACACCAAGCTATCATGAGAGCACGATCTACAGATTGACTACATCTATTTGACCATAAGGTCAGGTCTTCAACGCAGCGAGCAATAACCGAAGAGTTGGATTCATCTTCATGTCTAAAATTTTTGCATTCCTACATTTCCAAATGTTCCAGAGAATTGTCGTCAGAACAGCACTCCTAATCTTGGGTTTGGTTGAGTTAAGAACTCCCAAGTTTTGCCACAAATCCTCTAAGGTACTATCTGAAAGTGGAGTAGGAAGCCCGAGCGCATGCCAAATACTGATCGCTCTGGGGCATCGGAGAAAGAGGTGTTCAATATCTTCATTCTGAGTGCAAAAAGGGCATTCTCCGGAATCCCTCATGTTGTGTCGAAACAAACGGTCTCTTGTGCTCAGACGCTGCCGATGTGCCAACCATAAGAAAAACTTACACTTTGGAGGGGCATAATTATTCCAAATGTTTGAAGCAAATGCATCCACTGGAACTTGGCTGAATTCTAAGCTGTATAGCCTAGATGATGTCGGTGCCTTGCTGTCGTTTCTCATTACTCTGCGATCATGGACATTTTCCTGAAGGTTCACACCTTCCATCAGAGCTTGCAGCTCTTGCAGTTCAGATTCAGCCACATGAGTAAGACGGGGTTGTAGAGCTAGGAATAAAGAAGGTTGAGAGAGGGCCTGTTGTACAGATATATTAGGCCTTTTTGAGTGTGAAAAAAGTGCAGGAAAAGCCTCAGCAATGGTGACAGGACCCCACCAAAGATCAGCCCAAAAAGCAGTCATCGCACCATTTCCAACATATACTTTTGTCGCCAACCGGAACGCTGGCAGATTCTTATAGATATCCTTCCATATTGGGGTGGCATTTGGGAGATCATCACCAAAATCACGTGTAGCAGTCCATCCATACGTACTACGAATCCAAACAAGCCATGGCGTAACTTCTGAACTGTGAAACTTGATAAGAAATTTTTGTAGCAGACAAGCATTTTGCTTAGCAAGATCTTTGATACCTAATCCTCCATTTTCCTTTGGCTTACTGACATCTTCCCATGCAACTTTGCACTGACCTCCATTGCATTTACTGTCTCCAGCCCAAAGGAAGGCCCTGCTCCTTTTAACCATTGTTTCTATTGTGGTGTCAAATAGAGCAAGTGAACTCATAGCATATGTAGAAAGTGGTGAGAGAACAGAGGTCACTAGAGTTGCTCTAGCCATATGATTCATCAGCGAGCCTTTCCATCCGGCTAGATACTTGTCATGTTTGCAAATGAACGGGAGAAAATCTTTGACATGTAGCTTAACATTTGAAAGTGGCAGACCAAGATATGGTTGTGGAAAAGAGGCTACTTCGCATCCAAAAGCTTCAGCCAATGTATTTGCCGAGTCGGGTGAGACATGAATAGGCAAAAAAGTACTTTTGTCATAGTTTATATGGAGCCCAGTAGCATCAGAGAAGGATTGTAAGATTTCTTTCAGGCGAGCGAGTTGTTTCTCACATGGCTGCAGAATAATCATTGTATCGTCCGCATATTGGATGACCGGGCATGGCATATCCAGGGAGAGGGGGTGAAGAATTTCACCATCTGCTGAAGCTTGATTTATTAAGCGTTGCAAAACATCAGCAATAAGAATAAAGAGGTAAGGAGATAGGGGGTCTCCTTGCCTCAAACCTTTCCGACATTGAATCCAACGCCCAGGTTTGCCATTCAGAAGTACTGCAGTTTGGCTTGTGTTAGAGAGATCAAGAACCCATTGACGCCACCGAGGGTGGAAATTTTTTGCCTGCAGCACCAAATCTAAAGCAGTCCAGTTGATTGAGTCAAAGGCTTTACGAAAATCCAACTTCAAGGCAATGGCAGGTGTTTTGCGTTTGTGGCAAGTTTGAATTATTTCTGCTGCATATACAAAATTTTCAGAAATGCTTCTACCATGAAGGAATCCGGTCTGATCCAGATGAACTAGGGAGTGGATGAAATTCTGGAGGCGAGACGTCATAATTTTTGAACATAACTTAACTGGGCAGTTTTGCAAGGAGATAGGCCTAAAATTTTCAGGTTTTGTGACACCTACTTTCTTTGGGATAAGCACTATATAGGATTTGTTAATTCTTTTAAGATCTGCCTTGGAAAAAAAGAAGTCGTTCAGTAGGCGAAGAAGATCATGTTTAACAAGGTCCCAATGCTTCTTGTAGAGGGCAGGGCCAAAACCATCAGGCCCTGGACTTGAGTCATTTTTCATGGCAAGAATGGCAAGTCGAATTTCACTTAGAGTGAAAGGGGCAACAAGGGCTTCTTTCTGGTGAGAGTCTAGGGCGCAAGGAGCCAAAAGCTGCTGGAGATCGAAGTTGACACTAATGTTATCCTGCACACCAAGCAACTGGTGGTAAAACTGGTAGAGAATAAGTTCTTTTCCTGTGTGACTATGAACTGGGACGTTCTGCGGATCTAGCATACGAATTTGGTTTTTTCTGAAACGGATTGTGGCACACATTTGAAAATATTTTGTATTTTCATCACCAAAAACACATTCTGTCACTTTTCCTCGTTGTTTCCAAAAAGCAGCAATCATTGCCGTGTAGCTCTGAAGTGATTCTCGAACAAGGCGGCGCAATTTAAACTCTATATGAGAGAGGTCACGGAATTCTTCCAGTTTGTCTAGTAAAGCAATAACTATCTCGCAGTTATGTACAATGGTTTTTGGTTTTCTTTTCTGTTTTTCCCATTTTTTCGAGGCAGCACGGACTCGTTTCAGTCTAAGGCAAAGAGCAGCGGTATTGTTTTCACAACTGGTTAGATTTACGCTATTCCAGTTTTGTTGGACAAGATCAAGATATTCTGGATAGCACAGCCAATGATTATTGAATCTAAAAAGAGTAGACTTAGGTATTGAGGTGGAGGCTTTGAGGATAAGAGGAACATGATCAGAGGTAGTGCGGGATTTTGATGTTAAAGTAGAGTCAGGGAAAAGGAGGCTCCAATCATTGTTTACTAAGGCTCTATCCAAGCGAACAAGAGTAGGGGAAATTTGGTTATTGGTCCAGGTATAAAGACGATCCAGAAGCGGGAGCTCCTGAAGCTGAAGATCATGGATAAAATCATTGAAGAGGTCTGCCTCTCTAGCATTAAAATTGTCATTGGAGCGATCGGCCAAGTCTCTAGTAAGGTTGAAGTCACCTAGTATTACCCAAGGACCTACTACAGAGTCTGACACAGATTTTAATTCTTCAAGAAAAGCAGTTTTATCATTGTGAATACAGGGACCATAAACATTTGTAACACTAAAGGACTGACAAGCAGCCTCGTCGCTGGCCATGACAAAGTCGATGTCTTTCCGCTTGAACCCGGCCTCGTCGCTGGCCATGTCCCAATTGGCCATCAACCTGGTTACCTCCTGTGCCCATAATTGATGCACGTGGAAGCGGACAAAGATGTGGTCGAGGATAGCGCCTGCGCCAGCAGGCAGCTGTACGGCGCATGCGGACACGTCTCGCCGTGGCGGCGCCGGTCGTAGGAGGCTGGCCTGGCGGCGTGCGCGCACGCGGCGCGCGCGGACGGATTCAACCAGCCGCTCCACGACGTGGTTCCTGAGGGAATAGTCGTACTCGTAGGGTCTGTTCGTTTGGTGTCGAGGCTAAACTTATCGTTTGAAAGTGTTAAATAAAGCTTAATTATAAAATTAATTGTAGAATTTCTCAACTAATTTGCGAGACAAATCTAATGAGAGTAATTAAACCGTGATTAGCGTATGGTTACTGTAGCATCACTGTAGCAAAACATAGATTAATTAAGCTCATTAGATGCATCTTGTAAATTAGCAACCATCTGTCAAAATTTTTTTGTCATTAGACTAATCAAAATACTATTAAATGGTAAGATTCTTTTTAACGTGACAAAGCTAAAGTTTATGCTCGAGGAAACGAACAGCCCCGTAGTCTCGTAGACGTCAACGCGGTACACATGGCATTTGGGGTTGCTCACGGCATTGATCAGCTTGTCGCGGCACGACGGACACACCACATGGCCCGCCATGCATTGAAAATAGGGGGCTTGAGCGGATAGCAGATGTCGCAGTCGAGCACTGGATCGGGCTGGCGTTGAATTTCGCTCTTGCGGAGGCAGTAGAGGTAGTAACGCTTTAGAGCAGTGCATATACATTAAACTTACCTGTCACATATTCAAAGATATGTAAGAGGCTCTTTTTTTCTTTGTTTTTAGAGAAAATTAGAGGCACTTCTGCAAAGTGTATGTTGAGTTGTGAAAGGGGTCTTGGCCTAGTGGTTAAGGCATCCGAGTAACACTTCTCAGGTCCTGGGTTCGACTCCCCGTGGGAGCGAATTTCAAGGATTTAACGGCATTTGTGCTTTCAGTGGTAGGCGACGCTCCCGTCGACAGCGAGGCGCCAGTGGTGACTTCGTATCTCTGGATTTGCCGGCTCAGTCTTCGAAGATGCTCATAGGGGTAGGGTTTGCGTACGTGTGTTCATAGGGGTGAGTGTGCGTGCGTTGTGAGTGTCTGAGTTGTACTGTGTAATCTCAAAAAAAAAAGTGTATGTTGAGTTGCGGGCTTTTTTGTACACGTGCACTGAAGAGGTGGATGATGCATAGGCCAAGAGTATAATGGCAATGGATACAATACCCACTAGGGAAAAGTGGAAGGTATTTATACTCATTTAAAGTAATACTTTCCCTCACCCACACCCATGCCCATCTTGAGTATTAAATCTTTCCCATACCCATACCCACATAGGTAATGAGTACCTAATAGGTTATCCATACCCATCATCTGGAACCCGACACAGAGGACCAAAAGGAGATAGATATAATCATGTTATGTCGTCGAAGTTGCTTATTGCCGGTGATGACACGTCGCCTCGAGCCTACGACTTGACTTTCATATGTGATGTCATATGATGAGATCGCCGCGGTGACATGACAAAGATATGATAACATATAAGAATGATTGTTCCGTAGGGGCAACAATAGGAATTGAGTATATGATTTCTTAAGGTGTAATTATCTTCACAAGTTTATTTATATATTTTGTGTATATAGATTCACAATCTACAATTTATATGAAAAACCATGGGTAAATGGGTATGAGATATAAGGGAACATCCCCATACCCATGTACCGAATGGGTGAGAAAAAAAGTGCACGAACAAACCCATAGAGAGAGAAAGGGTCCCAAACCCACACCCCAAGGTCCCGTTTGGAATAAATAAATTTTTTCCTTATTTCTGCGGGAATTGAATTGTTTCCTGTAAAATTTCTATGAAATTTCTGTATTCCAAACGGGGCCTAATAGAGTAAAACATGTCGGGTTTCCGTTGCCATCCGTGCCTGGTAGTGGAGTATTCAAGATTCCAACATTTAGCCTTCCACCGGATATGTTCCTTTCTGTACACACAATATCACAGTTGCACAACAATTCTCACAGTAGAATTTCTAAAAGTTTCAATATTAGTTGCGCTACAAGATCCAACGTCTTGGAATGGACTCAGATGCACACATCTAATTCCATAGAGAAACTCGCAATGCCCCCGTACAAAATAGTAGCCTTGTGTCATGCAAAAGTTTCTTTCTGCCTAAGGCAGACAATGAAACAAACAAGAAAACGACTGAAAAATCCACTATCCCCTCATACAATACCATTCGTTTTTGGGCACCAAACAACCGCTCGGACACTACTGCTAGTTTCAAAACCCCATCCGATGGGAAGGAAAAAGGAAACTCTGAAACATTATCTACATCCATTCGGATGCTTCACAGAACTACGGTTGCGTTACCAATGGACCTATACTATACACAGCCAGAAGAGAATAAAGCATTCAAAACGGATCCTTTAACATCAAACGATGCCTCAGGGTGCCAGGTGCTATCTGAACCAAACTTTACCCCTGGCCATCGGCTAATCTTTTGGGCTAGTTTCCGGTGATGATGAGTCCGAGGATGAGGAGTCCGAGTTGTAACCAGAAGGAGCACGTGGTGGTAGCTCCGTCCCTTGTTCTTGTTCAGTAGCTGAAACAATACATCAACAGACAAGTCAGCTCAGAGTTGACCCAATTTGAACAAAAGAATCAATTAATAGCATCTCACCTGCGCCTTTAGGAACTTTAGATTTGAACTTCTTTGTATGCCTCCGTATAAGTTTCTTTGTTTTTGTTATAGTCAACTGCCGAGCAAATGGAGAGAACTCAATTTCATTCTCACTCCGTTCACCATGGAAATCATGTTCAGCCTCTCCTTTCATTGTTTTCAGAACAAACGCCATAGCCTTTTTTCGCTGTGTACTGAATAAACCCTTGACAGAGGTTGCAAAGCCATCACCAGCTCCGTCAGTAGGCTTTCTAAAAAATGCTGGAAGTTGATCAGAATTGCCAGCTTCATCACCATCACTATCACTTAAATTAAAATCACTGGCAGCAATTAAAGCTGCAGATGGCTCTTTCTGGCTGGTGGATTTAGCTTTAAATTTTTTGCCCTGTAAAAGAGATAAGTTTCCTTCAATTCAAATTAACTGGAAACAAAGAAAAAGAGCACGAAAATGGTTCTCACTAGTCACTAGCGTAAAAATGTAACCATCTACTAATGGAAAGCCATCTAAATAGCTCGACCGGGGTGATGCAATGATTCAGATGTGGATTTGCCTTGTGTTCTATTCTAAATGCTGAAGCATCTGAAATCTGAAATGCTGTTTGAACAAAAATACGTCACAAAAAAAAAAAAAAATCAAATAACTTACCTGCATGCCAGTTACGGACTTCAATACTCCCCATACAATATGTTTCTTTACTCGTGAAAATAGTCTTGCCCAAGTTCCGGTAAAATCTTCACGATGAAAGGTATCCATAAGTAGCCTTACATCACTAACAGCAAAGGGCAATCCTTCATATGTGAGAAGCAATTCAACCTAGTATATCAAATGTCGAATTGTGGTTATTGGGTGCAATAATGAGCACACTAAATTGAAACAAGCATAGAAGAATAATGGCTATTGTCTCATCATATTATATATAACAGCAACCAGATTGCGTAATAATATATCTGCATTCAGTGAAGTATGCACACCTGGCTTATCTTTATATTGCGGAAGTCCATCATTTTTTGAGGCCTAGTTTGTTTCACCTCATTAAGCTCTACAACTTTCTTTTCCTCGCGAGTAGAGCGGGCAGGTCGTACTGACTTGGAATCCTTAGCAGCATCTTGAGATTCAGGTTGGGCATTTGACTGACCCTGGATTTGTGAAACTAGTTCGTTAGCTACAGACTCGGCAACAGTTTCCTCCCACGTCCGGTCAAATGAAGATGTCCTTCGAAGTTCAGGCTTTTGCGCAAGTGCGGATTCTTTTGATGACTGGTTATTGGGACTGGTTGTCTCCGTGACAGAAGTTGTTTTCTTTACTCGTCTTGTTCCTGCTGTAGTAGAGACTTTGAAAAGTTCCTATAGAACGAAAAATAAAAATAAGAAACAGATAAGAAATCATAGTAATAATCAAAACATAGTAACACAAGAGGATGAACTGATCTAACCTGCCGCTTTTGTGGTTGTTGTTCATCTCCAGGGAAAAAATATCCCCACATCATTCTGTATATTGCTTCAGTCAAATAAATTTTCAGCGGATAGATGTCTACCTGCAGTAACGAGTGTAAAATGGAGCCACAGTAATTACCATGCATATTAGTGAAAAACTTAAAAACCAGTCAGTATAATGTTACACCATAATCCTAATTTACATCCTGACATATTTGAGTAACTCTTGAAAATTGTGACAGTAAATAAACCAAGAAATTACAGGATAGAAAGATGATTCTGAACTTGCTAGGAGTAGGGAGTTCAACGAAAAAGGAAAAAACCAACTGAACTTACTAGGAAACTCTCGATAATGGAGTTCCCACTGGTTGGAGCCCCTTGCCTTGCATTAACACGAAGCATTGCATTCCTGCATATAAATGAGAATTACGAATCAAAATTGCCAGACCAGAAAATAGTTATATAAATCAAAACAGAATGGATGGCAACAAAAAGGAGAAGAAAAGATACAAAATATAATGAAAAAAATTATGAAACTAAGTTCGAATTACGTAAGGAAAGATTATGAAACTAAGTTCGAATTACGTAAGGAAAGAACAAATCCAAATTCTTAGGATAATAATACCCAAAATTGACTCTACCAATCCACAGATCCAAAAAGGTCCTTGGTAGTCTATCCTTATTGTCTTATTTTAAGCAAGATTGCAGTAGTAACCTGTTCTTTCTTTCTAATGGAAAAGAAGCTTAGAAGCACTGCAAGCTTAGTCCCCCTAGGAAAAAAAGAACAGGAATTGGACCTATAGCCAATATATCTGACAGATGTTTACAATGCCAATATATAGACTATGAACATTAGGAAGGATTATCACAACACATTATCCTTGTAAACTCATGTTATAGTTAGTAGACTTTGAACATAATTGTAAATATCATCCTTCGAAGCAACAAAAAAAAATGTATCCAAACAGTCAAATACACCATGCAAAAGGAAAGTGGCCATCCTTACTTGCCCCATTCAGAAGGTGGATTCCAGGGTGAAATAACAGTATCTGATTTTGCATTAGCAAGTCCGTTTTTTAGGACAAACAGCTTGGTTGTCAACTGGGCGATGCCAATATCTTTGTAGTCACGGTCGAAATCATAAACCTATATATCAAGGTTTGGAAGGGCAGTTAGTTATTGACAGGAATCAATTATCCTTCTCAAGCACACTTTGAATAAAGCATTCCTACATAATATCATAAGTTAAAAAAAAAAGAGTTCATGAAGGAAACCAACTTTACCATATCATTTATCTCAGCTTCAGCGAAGGATTTTCCATCTGCTAACATGCTCCAGACAACCTTGTTTATCCGCATCGAAACTCTCATGGCACATGAAGGGCTTTTATTCTTTTCCTTTTCCATCAACCTTAACTGTGCAGCTTTCTGCATAGCGATTCTTAACATAGAATATGCTTCTTTCCTACCACTCCGGACACTCAGTAGTTCTTTCTTCAGTCTTTTGACCTGATAAGGGTTATCTTAGCCATGATGATAATATCCAAATGACATAACAATGAAAACATATTTGTACTATTTATTCTAGTGTGAACTAAATAATTAGTTAACTAGGATACACACTACGAAATGAAGTTTACTCCCTCCGGTTTTATTTTGTTGACGTTAGTTAGTACAACGTCAACAAAATAAAAACAGAGGTAGTACATGTAGGAATATAATTTGATTAACCAAAGTAACTATATGGAACAAAAAAGGGATATAAACATAGTACTTCAAAGCATACCACTGTTGACCTTGAACCCGAAACAATCCATGTAGCATCATCAGCCTTTGGCGACTGACTCTGATCACAAGATGCTTCAGTACCAGTAGACAAGGCTCTGATATCATCAAGCAATATCTTCCGTGCTCTTTCTTTTATTTCAACACCAATCTTTGCTAATTCTACCTCCTCAACTCCATCTGGTACAACTGCATCAGATGCTTCTTCAATGTCGTCATCATCATTGTCCGTGGGATAGCTTAGGCTAGTTTTCTGAGTTCTGACACATAAACGGTCTCATTAGTGAATATGATTTATAGAAATCTTTTTTTTTAAAAAAATCATCACTTGCCAAACCAAATAAAAAAGGACAATACAGGAAGAATTAGCTAGCTTTGGATTAAGAAGAAACAGGCACCCAAATTCAAACATGATTGTCTTTTTTACTGAAGGGGTTGTGGTATTGTCATGTTAATATATTCATGATATGCTTAGTTTGGATGGGTGAATCAGCAGTCTCGAATAAAGTTTAAAGCTGGCTAATATAGTTGCCCATAGCGTTTGCTATCAAAGTTTGTCTAGAACCAACTTTTGAGAAAACAAGTTACGGAGTACTACACAACATTATGTATTGTCCTGGAGAAGCAAAAGCTGGGAAAAGCTCTCCCAAACAGGGCCTAAGCCATGCATTCTCCTGTTGGTTTACCATGCACAGTATGTGGAACAAGCATGCCCTTCATCAATCGTCTGTAGGCACTATGTGCCCATGAAAACATTGTGATACATGGACAAGTACGACAAACTATTATAGGTTCGGGCACTGAAATCATGAACATACTGGGTAAGCATAATCTTTTGGTGATTACAGGGGCTTCCCCTACTGTTGATTCCTAAACAATTTTACCATCCTTGAGTGGTACTAAAATTACAACATAGATGGTACCATGTCTTGGTACCACTCAAGTTAATTTGTGGTACCACTGGTAAACATGCTAAAACAAAAGATCTTTCGGTGGTAGCTTAGCTGTTTGTGATGCGGTGTTGTTAGGTCTCCTAGTGGTGTTTTCCCTGGGGCACGGTGCTGTTAGGTGAGGTGTTTTGGTGCTCACCATCACAGGGTGTCCTGTCAATTAGTGTGCAGAGCTCCTGCCATCCGTTTCAAAAACAACAAATCATGACGTTAAGTGTTTTAAGTCATCAGAATAAGCATGGAACAATGTTTACATGTTGCTTTCTCTGGCCAATGGTTTCCACCAAATGCTACTATTAATTTCTGTTAGGTGCAGAAAAACAAAATAATCTCACTAAACCTAAAGCATGCGACCATCTCACTAGTTTCTGATGGCCTTTTATCTTTCCAAGATCAATTGCATGCACAAATATGAAAAAAAGTTAATTAACTTCCATCCTGCTGTGTACAGAGCTATAGCAACATGCAATTTGGACTCGCGTAGACTCTGACCCCCCAATTCCGAGACCTTTTTGGCACAAACTTGGGTGCATATTTCTTCTTAGTTAAATGACACCTAGTTCCGCCTAGTTTGGTCGATTTTTTCCAGTAATAAGTATTTTTAAGCTGTGTGTCTTCTATTTTTGTTTTCCAATTTCATAGGTTTGCTAATTATTTTACTCAACAAGGGTTATGTTGGCTTGTGTCAAAAAGTTAGGAATTATGTTGCTTAAAGAAGTTGATTTACATGAAGAAGCTAGTATTTTTTCGAAACAAAAAGGTTCTGACTAAGCACCTTTCATTTTCATTGCAACCTATAGAACATTGGCCACAAAACTGGATCTAGATGAGAAATCCTAAGATAATAGCACTACAATGATGTACCTGGGAGTTCTCGCAAAGAGAAGATTAGTCAATACATCCATCATAACCTGAAATTGGCGTGATGTCATACCGGCCGTTATATCTGGTGAATTAAAAGTCAACTCTTTGAGTGGTTTAACCTGCATAATGAAAACAGTTGATAGATAAACAAGCTACCTCCACAAATAGTTACAATATGCTCAGAACAAGTAGCATAGCAAACCAAATCATTATTTGGAGAGGAAAGTAAAATTGAAACCATCGACAAGAGAACAGACCTTCAGTTGAGGGGTTCCTCCCTTGTGCCGTGTGTAGCGGAAATACATTTGACATGGCATAAATACCCTTTCAAGTAAAGCACCAGTTCGTTTAACTTCAGATGATTTGCGATGTATTTTTGGCAGCCATTGAATGCCAGCACCTGGATCAACATCTGTGGGTGCAACATGAGCCTGAACATGCTCTAACATTACAGAGAGCTCTACACGTGACCAGGTCATTTCTGGCTCGGTACCCCCAGTGGCAGCATCGCTGGAACCAAGTGCTTTCTCAAACACTTCTTGACCCACTTGCACAATTGAATGAAATGAACGAACCATGATGCGCCCACTACCAGCAGCTAGCAGAAACCTACCCTGATATATCAAATAGATATCTGTTACTAATAGCAAATGTGGATAACCAAGGATGAAACACTTCTATCACAAAGTTCAACATCATGTTTGTAAGAAATAAATGATGAACGCATGCTTAATGCTACATTATTAGCTGTCAAATAGTTCCCACTTGCCTTGTCTCGAGTTCCTAGTAATGCACTGTGAGACATCCAAGAATTGTGAAGTTGAAGTAAATGTTTAGTTATATCATGGTTGTTTACTTAATGCAGTGTATAAATATACTTAAGTTTATGATATTAATTTAAATATTTATCCAGGTCCACAACCTATGAAAAATGACTAATGGTCCAATTTTTTCATTCAAATTTGCGCATGGATTTGCTCTAGTAAACTGGTTGGCTTGTTTCCACTGTACACTGGTACGGATGATTGATAATGATTTATGCATAATCCGACAAGCATCTGAATGAAGTTAAAAACCAAACAAGAGTGAATGCTGAATATATTCTGACATTTATTAAGCTAGTCTAAAGTAGCAAAGAAATCCAGTTACTCACATTTGCTTCCTCCGAATGCAAATTGAACTGAGGTTGGACAATATTAACCATGAAATTTCTTGTACCTTCCTCTTCAGAATCCTTATTAGTTGAGGGTTTTGTTGCTACATCGTCAGTCAAGAAAATAGTCAAATTGAGAAATTTAAATACAGTTTCCAAGTTTTTTGCTAGTGTTCAACGAAATGCTGCAAATAAATTGGTGTGAAAGACTGTATATTGATATAAACAAATACCATTTTAGTTCTGGACTAATCTCAATAATGTAAGTAACTGAACAAAAAGGATTGTGTTACTAAACATACCCGTTTCGTTATTTGATGCCAGATCTGACTTCGAGGATCCAATGGAAGGTGGTGATTCTGAACTCTTAATCTGTTGAGGTTCTGACGCCTGTGCTGCCGAGGACGAAGAGTTGAGAGCACCATCTTTGGACATCTCTGCCTCTTTAATTAACTGTTTTTCCTCTAGAATCTTTCTTTGGGTGTATTGGCGAGAAGGAGATGGTTTTGGAGGTTGAAATGCTTGAGTCAAACCACCAACCCAAGAGAGGATAGCAGCTCTATTTTCTAGATTCCACAAAATTTTTAATCCATAGACAAATACTCTCTGGCAACTGTCAGCGACCACAACATTGAATCCCTCATCATCACTACCTGATTGTTCATGATCACTTTCATCCCCGCCATCAAACTCAGACTTAATCAATGGCATTTGAGATTTTCTCCTACCATCTTCCTGCCATGCTGATAATCTAGCAGCATCAGCTTTGGGAGTTTGTTTTCGTATTGTAAAATAATCAGCATACAGAAAAAATCCATCATCTCGGCTTTTCTCAGTCGAGTTAATTTTATTTTTGCCCTTCTCACAACCAGGACTATCTGTACCTTTTTTCTGAGGACTCTTATTTTCTGACTTGGAATCCTTAGAAGTTGACGCTTCAGGAATCCTGTCAATGAATACCTTCAACAAATGCAGGTCTATGCCCTGGTAGACAAGATCAAGAGGTTCACGCTTGCAATCAAAGGTAAATATCTGCTTCCCACGGCCGAAAGCAATTTCATACCTAAACTTTGTGAAGTGTAGTGTCAAACCCTTAGAAGGATCATCAGCACCTAGAGGCATATTGTTAATCTTCAGTAACATGGCATCAAATCGAATGAACTGTTCGGTCATAACTCTATCAAGTGGGAGGTTCCCAGACCGTATAAATCTGGGAACTCCAAAACGTGGAAATCTTGAAAACAGTCTTAATTTATGGGGAGGAAGAAAAACTAGGTTCCACCACTTCAATAGCCAGACCAAATCATGAGCTCCCACGTTCACTGTTGGAGAATTATATGAATCTGCACTCTTCATTTGATGTTCCATGGGTTCAGCAGTAGCAGGTTTAAGTGAAAAGCTCCACTTCAGTGATAGAGAAGTTGAGCGGAATGGATCAAAAACTTTTTCCCGTGGTTTACCCTCTGCAGGAAGAGCAAACAAAAAATGATCCATAGGGTTACCTGAATCACATCCCCATTGTATTGAAATGTCCATGAAAAAAGTTGGGGTTTCAAGGAAAGGTATCAATGGATGATGTGGAATTTCTAAGCTGCATTTCTTTGCAAGACTCTCCAAGCTAGTTAGGTACACCTTCAGATTCTTTGAAGACAGACTGACATAACCATCCACATAACGTATTTCCAAGAAATCAGATGTGATTAGCATTTTATCCATTTTCTCATAAGGGCTGGTTGCCGCAGGTAGATGCCACTTTGTATCAGTAAAACACAAGCTAAAATTTCCATGAATATAATTTCTCATATCATCCCACCAGGGTAAGCTGCGCTCTTTTCTAGGAGGTTCAGGACGCTCAAAGAACCACCTCTTAGCTAAATTTGCCCTCCGGAGTGCACAAGTAAAAGCATAACTTATATCAGCGAAAACAGGTTCATAGCCAACTCCAAAGGAGACTTCCCCACTTTGAAAATGCAATGGTATGTATGCATATGTTTTCATTGGTGGGGTATAACCAGTTGCAGAACGTAGCAGATTTACTCTCCACCATTTCCCAACGTAGACGTCTTGTCGAACTTGAGGCTGAAAACAGGTTGCCTGCCACGGGACAAATATCGTTGCAATTAAGAATGATGCTAGATCACCAGAAAATTCTTCTATATAAACACTAGATGATATAATGTTGCATCTAATATCCTAATCCGAGGGCTGCATTGATCTACTCAAACAGAAGAAACGGAGAAATTACAGTTTACCCAGTTTGACGGAACCAGTATCTTCTCAAACCAGTCAAACAATATTTAATATTTGAAAACAAATGAATGGCATGGAACACTAACCTGCTGAGCAAGCACAAGGCGTCCATCACATTTCCCAGAGGTTCCAGAAAAGAGTGGAAATGTGTAATCTCTCAAGAAAACGGATAAAGATTTGGTTTTCAAATTAAAATTGCTACCATACAAACGGGAAAATGGGATATCATTTTTGTCACAAACCGGATCTACAGACTTAATAAACCTAATCATGCCTTCATCGCCGCCATCAATCTTAGATAGGCTCACATCCACATCTTTTGCATGTACAGACATAACTGATGCTCTGCGAGTACTCATCTTGAACCCCGATTGGAACCCACTTGAACATGCACCGGATCCTTCTGATATTGACAATTTCTGACATTCTCGGTAATATGACTGAAATGCCTGTCTATAGATCTCTTCTCTGAGTTTTTCAAAGGTGCGTGCACCAGGTACATTTGCATCAACATCAGGGCAATCATGGTTCTTTTCAGGAGAGGAAGTATCCAGTTTTTCCTTGGGGGAATCTTTATTTTTGCCTGAAGCAAGCTCATCAAGAAGATTCAATCTCACTGTGTACTCAGAGAATACACTCTTCATCAAATTGACATGCTCATCAAGCCATCCTTGAATGGGTTCTTCCTCAATTTCTGCTATCAGGTCACGTACGATGACCCGCACGTACCGAAATCCCACTGATTTTGATTTGCTCTTTTTGCTGCTACTACTAGATTTCTTCTCAGGAAATAGAACAGATGTTTTTGCAGCAGAAATAAGTTTAAAGGCCCGCAACGTGTCTTCTACTGCATCATCAATAGCTCTCAGCTGCAATCTAAAAGGAAGGCAAATGTGTGCATCACGGAGTTGAATAACCCAATCACATGTAGCTGCAGACTGTAACTTCTTATCGGGAAGGCTATCAGAAACAGAAATTGGGATGCGAGATAACTGCATACGACTGCTTTTGAAAAGCCAGGCACCACAAAAGCTGACTGCTAGTCCCTCGACCAAAACACCTATCTTTGCATTCTCAGAAAATATTGAGCCAACATGAACCATTGCTTCAACCCCATCAGCAAGTTCACCTGAAATTCTTAATGATTCCAAATCAATGGCAATAACCGATTCTTTCTTCCTTTGAGCTTTTTCTTGCTGGCCATGGTCTGTAGGCAATTCCCTTTTCGCCAGGATATCCATGTTCACTGTCTCATCTTTTACCTCGGTAACAGGACTCTGGAGTTTGATCCGATGCAAAACAGATTTAAGTCTTGTTGCTACTTCGAGCAATTCCAAACAAGGATCAGGCTCCCACCTGACTGCAATGTCAGTCACGTTGATAAGAGAGCAGGCTGCAATGTCATTTGGCCCACCAGAACGCTGGACAAACTTGGCTTTACGCACATCAAATAGCTTGACCTCCTCCGAGAGTTTAGTGTCAAGCTGATACTCTGTATGTATCAATCTTAAGTTCTCAAAGTCAACCTGCACGGAATGCTTTTCCTTGTTCAAAGATACGCCGATTTGATAAATCTCAAGAGAAGTTGAGAAATTAACATTCTTATGATCTGGAAGGCTGGTAGAATTCACATATGCCATCCTTGGGCCACCATTAGCATCATTGATGATTACAACTCGGCCACCCTGAGAACCAAAATTCACACGCTTTGGATCTGCTATACTCATATCTTCCAGCCTCATGTCACCATCATACATAATACAGCACTGTGCGACGGTAATCTTGAGTAGTTGTGCTCCTTTAGATTTTTTGGTCGATTTTTGAGGAGTTTCCTGTAGAGGTCGCTTCTTAGGAGGCGAAATGCTTTTCAAAAATACCTTGTAGGACATTGCAGTCGTACAAAGTAACTCAAGATAGTAAAAGCAGAAGTTCATTCTGATTCCAGATATATTAACCGAGATAGCAGATTTAGAATGATCTTCACTATTATCTTTGCCTGGACCATTTTGTTCCAAATCAAGTGTTGACTGACTAATATGCAGTAAGGTGCTTGAGATGTTTTCTTTCATTGACTGTTGGTGTTTGCCAGCAACAAGAAACTTCAATTCACTGAGCTTGGCATGCACTTGAGTTCCTCGGTTTGCCAACTTACTTGCAGAGACATGAGTAGATTGCAATAGGCACTGCATTATCCAGAATTTACAGAGTGAGGTTAGCATTTAATAAAAGAAAGGCAATATATTTTCATTAGTTTGTAAGCTAAATTATGCAGAAACATGCGAGAAGCTTCAAGCCATTTAAACATTGTATTTCCAAATCCCTTGGTGTTAATCTTCCTGCAGTACCAAACAGAAGCTCACATCTCATCAAGGAGCTAAGTGCATCATAGTCTTGAAAGTCTGAAGACAGGTACATGGCATCAGATATTTCCAATTTTAAGGAATTCATCATCTACCAACGTCACATCAAAACGTAACAAGATTTTCAAGGACAAATGCCTTGGAATATACTGTTATCAAGTTCATCATCTACCAACATCACATCAAAATGTGGAATGGAGTAAAATACAGATACCGCTGGCACATGGTTTCCCTTGGCGTAAAAAAAGAAAAGAAACAAACAGAGGAAACATTGTAAAAATCAGAATTTCTAACAGATGGGCCTGCCTCATGGAATGTAACGAAAAATGATCTGACATATGGTTTCCATGAGGATCGAATATTGGACCAGTGCCAATTACCTGGGGCAGTTAATAGTGCTACAAACTGCTTACACTTAAAATGAACAATAAAAACTTCTCATATCACAAAAATATTTTCAAGTGTGGCGATTGTTAAAATAACAAAGCTAAACTACATTGAACTCATTCACAGTTCGCATGAGGCAAATTTGCAATGGAGTATTATGACATTTCAATGTGAGACCAGTCATTGCTAGTGCAGAAGACACTGAAGTCTTAAGCAACACTTTTAAAATTATAATCCCTGCTGTTACTAAGTAACTTCCTTATCACTTTTAAAATTATAAATCAGTCAAGCGGAAGCAACGTGCACTGGGCTGCCCTTTTTGTTTTCTAGTCATGTTGCCAGGCCCTGGTTATAGACTCATGGCCATTGTCGTGTACAGCCATCCTAAATCATTATAACATTTGATTAGCTAGCGTCAGCGGCGGCTGATAGGCCCATCAGTGTTCTATTTAGCTTTTTTTTTTTTCCCCTTCTCAAAGCTGCTGTGATTAGTTATCACGTTATCTTGCATTCGCTGGAATGTTATCTATTATTCAGAAGGTTATAGTTATACTAGCAAGCCCTCTATATGAAGAGGCCTATAGTGCGTGTCATTATGAAGCAAAGAATTAGTATCAAGTATTTGTCGCTCGTTCAGCTGAGTCCAATCCTCTCCTACAACGCACCTTCTCCTCTAAGCACCCTCTAATTGCTATCCTTCCTTCAAACCAGAGCCACCAATCTTTCTATATTATTATTATTCAGAGTATGGGCTCGAAAAAAATGATTGTGTGAGTTTTAAGTATGAAGGAGAGCTATAAATAGGACACACAACTATTAAAATTAGAGAGCCTAACAAGTATACTCCATTATATTATAGAGCAAAATACAGTACTTCATACTTACATGGTAAAGTGGCAAGTCATCAAGACTGTAAAGCACAGTAGTCAACTCCGGGGCTGATAGCGTACTTGCCCAGACCAATGCAATTTTCTCTTTGGGCGCCTTCTCTTGTTGAGAACTCTCACTAAGAACAAGGGGCTTCTTTTTATCTGAGTTAACTCTAATCAGTGGCTTAATTCTGCTTATAATGAGATTACATTGGACCCCACTGATCTTGACATCCACTTCAGCTTGAATTGGTTGTGCTGGCTGAGAGAAGACAATGCGTCAGCACATACAATTTGCTCAGAAAGAAATTATACACTGAAAAAATAGAAAAGTGCAAAGCATATTTACTATTATAACGACACCAAAACCTATCAGTAATTCAAATTACAGATAAATAATCACAAGCAGAAATCATAAGACAAGAAAATTGCAAGGATGCTCTGACATGCAAAACAGGATAAATTTCCCTAAAAAGGTAGTATATTAGAAAATAACGCACAAATTCAGGAGTAACATAATAATGATCTACGCGTATGTCCCAGTTTCAATGCAAACAAAAACAACTCTGAATGTTGAATAGTAAGCTATAAGCTAACCACTGATATCATGAACGTCTAAACAAAGTACTAACAATATCTAACTCAAAGAAAAAGGAAATTAAATACAGTCAGGAAATCTTTAAGGTACTCCTACACTCTGGTACACACATCAAAACAATCAACACATCACCATGAAAAACATGCTCACATATTGGCTTTTGGTCAACATGCTACGAACTGACCAAGGCAACCTCCATCTTTATGTGCATGTCAGTGTGGATTTCATGGACGCAAGAAACATAAAGCTAATTTTCTTTACATCTCCTCCATATAACAGTTACAGTAAGCTGGTCTTACTCAACAAGCTATGAATCCTAAAAAAGGAAACTCGGCCCTGGGAGTAAGACCATCCCCATGGTTTTTCCTTTTAAAGAGAAGCACCTGCATTACACGGCCAAGAAAAATCCACAAACCCCGGTCCCATCGGGCCTTAACTTGTGCTTTGAGCCCGTCCCATACACGAGGGCCCGCCCACAACAGGTCGGATCAGACCGAATAGATGGGACACAGCAAGTGGATTTTTTTTTATTTGCAGAAAATGTGCACACCCCTGGTGGGCAGTGCTGGAGCTTGACCAGCTCAGTAGGGGGCGGGGTGCAGCCATGCTAGTTACTCATAAAATCTCATTAAACAGTAGCTGTTTACTGTTCAGCCAATGGAGTTTTTACTTAGGCAAGGGGGGCTATGGCCCACTCTGGCCCTAACCAAGCTCCGCCAGTGCTAGTGGGAGGCCTCACGCCTGGCAGAATCCTAACATTACCTAGTCCTATATAAGAAAATTACATCGAACTTCCCAGTCAAATATGGATAATTGTTAAGTCCATGTCACCATTTTTAACACCCAATTCCGCTAATGTACACTAGATTGACAATTGCAAAGCATAGCTAAATTCGGAATAAAAGTAATGAATATATAGGGGTCTGTATCAATCTTGGTTAGAAATAGTGAATTAAATAAGTTTACATAAAAATTACAATTATTTTCCTATAAAAAATAAAATAAAATATTTGTATATATATTTTGAGGCAAAATACCTAGGAAAAAGGATCCATAAAAATAGGACCCACAAATAATTAAAATTCATGTCAACATATTATTAAGTAGAGTTTGCATATTTATAACTAACTAATTACAAATAGAAATTGATTAAAAATTGAATTTCGAATAGAATTTGATTAAAATAGTACTTAAGTTTCGATATTGTTCTTTTATATATTTAGTATAATGATGGTCAAATTTTGGTATTATGATCTTGGACAACTAAAGTATATTTAGTTGTAACATAGTTATAGCGAGGCGAGTACATCTAATAGTGGAAAATAAGAAAAATAGGGACTCTTCTGTTTTACAAGTGTCAATTATTCATGCGTCTGTAAATTATAGGCCGTGCAAGTGTTGCACGGGCTTGATGTGTCCACAAACCAAACAACAAATAGAGCAATGTTATACCGCATGACTGGGAAGTCCACTTCTGATGGGATCAGTAGTTTAGGTCTAACTTTTGTATCATCTGGACTAAGTCAAGCCAAAATTAAGTACTGCAATAGACTTCTTATACGTGTGTAGGATAAGTGTTCTCCAGAAAATGCAGCAAGTTAGAAGTAATATAATAAACTAAAAGGTACAACAACAGAAACTCAACAATAACTCATTGGATCAAAAATTGAAGAAAACACAAATTAATAACGAGAGATGATCAAACTGACCTCCGTGGGAATGTTAGCTGAAACAACTGACGCAACTTTTACAACTTCTAATACAGAGGTCGCACCATCCATTAGAAGCTGGAAAACAAACAGTCATGAAATACACTATGACCTATAGAACATATAGAAACATCTACGTCAAAAAAAGTATAGAAACATACATGAATATCAGTTACATCAGTTTCCAACCGAAGATGTGTCGCTGCCTCTCCGAAGTCGTTGTGTGGTTGTAACTTCATAAATCTCAAAGACACGCTACCAATTTCATTGTTTATTGAGAGGCCGTGATCTTTTGGCAAGAACTTCAGATCCAATTTGGACATATTGAAGCTAACCTTCCAAAGAAAACTACATTTTAGTGAATAGTAATCCAACAGCCCATAAATGTTAAAATTTCACAGCAATAATTTAAAAAGCAAATGAAGAACATGAAACATGCTTAGCCCTACCTCCTCCAAAGTGTCAACTAGTGACTCAGAATACGGCTGTTATAAGTTACCCTTTCTAGTACTTATACACAACAGGAATTAATTTGGCTACACTACACAATATCGCTGCAATGCAACCTCAATCAATATAAATAACAAAGTACATTTCCATATATTTGGTTGCAAAATAAAACAATATGACTATTGCTGAATAAAAAACGTAGCAATCAGAAACAAGCTAATAAATAAATAACGCATGGAGAAAGGGCAAGAGGCTCTCCTGCGTGTTCGAGAAAAAAAAAGAAAGGGCAAGAGGCTACTCGAAGAAAAATAATAAACATCAGTGGTGTAATAGGGAATTCATACAACCTTTTCAGGAAACAAATCGATCTTCTTACTCAATGAAGCAAGTTTGCCCCCCTCAGATCTAGGAGCTAGTTTATTATCCACAGATTGTTCATCCTTTTTGTCAGCAATGGTAGAGGCAGGCAGCTTCTTCTTGGTGAATATTTTTTCTTCCAAGTTCACAACAATCGGACCAGACATGAAGTCCAAATTCTTTACTCTAACTCCATTATCCCTAAAGAATATGGTCAAGAATATAACTTTTTATTGCTTCAGCAAAGTATGAAAGTGCATGAAAATGTGAAAAAAAAATCTCAAGGAATTATTGTGAATAAAACTGTAACATGTATATGGTAAAAAAAAAAAGAATGAATAAGGAGAGTTCTGAGGACTTAAAATAAATAAGCTGGAAGCTGAGCTAGGTAACGTTTGTATGGCCTTAATTATTAGGAGTGACAATACACATTTCATTTTAAGCTCCTTGATGAGTTCTGAGGATGGGCATGTGATTCATAGCATGGACACGTGCAATTGTAAACAAAACCTCCTCATCTGCTATTAAGTGAGATAGGCGATAGTTAAATCACGGAAGGTGATATTGCCCAGTCAACTGTTAATATTACATGCTGCACGATTGCATCATGGAACATAAAATAGAGTCGGAACATAGGATTGTCATGACTATTCATTGTTTTCTTTACCAAAATGACTGTCACATATTTTCTGTAGTTCAAGCTGATTAAAAAGCTTGCCAGAGTAGTTTTATCAATGTACATTGATTTGAGTATATTTGCCAGCCTATCAATTAATGCATTACCTCTGATGGAGATCACACGAGAGCGCTATATCCTCAAACAAGAAAGAGCTACAGTCAGAAGTATCCATGGCTGAGCAATATTGTCCGCTGATCCACCAATCCAGCTGATTAAAAACTGATGTATGGTTGTCAGTGCTGTCTGACCCAAGTGCTTGCACAAATAAAGGTACGATATTTATTTGAACACTGAGAACAGGATCCAATCCTCCAGTTTTAGATAAATCGATCTTTAGGTCCTTGATGCCAAGAGCAGCTTTTGGAGCCTGTCATAGTGAAGATCAATTATCAATGCCAGAAAAAAAAGGCAGAGAACAAGCATTGCAAATAAAAATCATAAGTAAGATAAGAAAATTTAAATAAAAATGAAAATGGAATAACTTCTTGGCAAACAAATCCAAAGATGGCTTTAGCCGCATTGCTAAGCGCATAATAACACAAGAAAATATACATGCAAACAATCGCTTATATTAGGATACAGGTATATCATATTACATGCACCTAGACTGAACCTGAACTAGAGTACTACATGTATCCAAGGCTTTGATTCTATGTAATTTAATGAACATACTATACCCATAAGGATTTTTCATTCGGGAAAAATCATTATGAAACATATACGTTTTCATAACAACAACAACAACAACAACAACAACAACAACAACAACAACAACAACAATACTAAGTAGAAGAGGAAACAAAAATGTCTTCAGAATGAATGGAAGAACATGTCGTGCACAAAAAATGGAGCGACCATTGCAATACATTGCCTTTGTTCAATATGAGAGAACGAGAGCTACTGATTGATGGAGTTCAAATATTCGATGAGAATGCTGCACCTTAAGCCTCAGCTCCACTATGGATAATGATAATACGCTGGCCATGCTTGTTATCAGCCGCCACTTCGCTTTTCCTTTGGTTTTTCCTTTTGCTTTGGCTGATGAGCTCGAAGTGGATTTGCGAGAGGGGGGCTTCTTTTTGTTTGCCGATTTCACAGGCTGCCTGAGCACAACGTCCAAATCAGATATTTGCAGTTGCAGGATTGGGCCGTGTGTTAGTACGGCAAATCCCATCTGAGTGAGCGGTCTTCGCAGGCCAAGTCTGATTTCACCGATACAAATGGACTCGACAGCACCCTGAAATGCAAGGCACAGGTTATTCGATTGTGCGTTAGGACTGGCATTGCCACGGGTGAGGAGAAGGGATGAGGCATGGTAGACACGGCAGGTGGGTACCTTTGGGGATGAAATGGTGATGTCCCTGACATAATTGAAGCCGTAGGAGCGGCACCCGATGGAGATCTTGGCCACGCGAAGGAGCACCCATGCCACCGCCCTGGCGAGGAAGCTGCGATTGAGTTTGTACACAACACACAAATCGTTAAGAATCGATCCATCGCATTCCGATAATTGGGTGGCATGTCCGGAATTGAGTTTGTTCGATGATCCTTATAAAAGGAATGCGGGAAAAGGGGGGACACATACAGGACGGCGACGCATCCGGCGGCGGCGGCTAGGGCCCCGACGACGGCGAGCTTGAGGATGACGAGGAGGAGGCCGTGGCGGAGGACGAGCTCGACGGCCTCCCAGGCGACGACGAACCCAACCAGCAGCTGCACGAGGCCAAGCATCATCGCCCCCTTCTTCACCACCCGTCCTGTCCGCGGTCACCACCACCTCTCCGTCATCGCGTCATCAATCCCTTGATCGGTGGGGGGAAGGAGGTGGCGGAGTGGAGCAATGGAGGGAGAAGAATGGGAGAGGAGAGGGTGCTGGATCGAGGCGGAGTGGAGAAGAGGTGGCGCGCCATTTCCGGGGGAGGGGAGGAGGGAAGAGGATGAAGAGTGGCGCGGCAGTTACGCACGTCCGAGTCAAACTCGTTTAGAAAAAGTTGCCGGCACAGCACCAAGCAAGCCCCTTTGCCCTGAATCGTGTAGGACGGGTGCCCAATACGCCACTGCGCTTCTTCCTTCACGAGCAGACAAATTAAAGGTGAGCTTACCAGACATTTGTTGTTTTCATGGCGCTAGAAGATCGTTCTCCCAGCGTAGCAAAGCGAGTGCCGCAATGCCGTTAACCATGGGAACGACAAATGTTGGTCTCCCATCAATAGGAGTAGACCCCCCGCTGGAGAAGAATGTAAACATTGGCAAACTAGAAGCAAACACCTCAAACAAACATGCTGAAGGCGGTACCCTTGTACAATGCAGAAAATTAATCCTGAGAACCGAGGCTGTCACAAACATATCTTGATTATGACCAAAACAAGACTTTCCTACATGAACCGTGACGCTGGCCCAACAGCTAGCACAATTCAAAACCTGACATCTGATCATTCATCGGTATACGGGCAAACAAGTGCAGATCAAGTCATGTAAGGTTAGGCACAAGCCAGTCAGACATACAACTTCTCTACAGAGGACTAGAAACACTACTTCCTTCCTTTGTTCTTCTTCTTACCCTTTGCAGCGCCTCGCTTCTTATCACCCTTTTTCGACTTGCTTTTGTTCTTGAATGTTCTCTTCTGCGGCTTCTTCTTTACGCCTAAACTGGAGTTCTTCTTGGAAACAACTTTTGGGTTCTTGTTGGTAGAGACAGGAGCAATAGGTCTCGGGCCAAACTCCTCATCGTCACGAGTAATTTCACTGGTAGTGACTGTAATTCTGGTCCCAGCATCTTCGTAGGTTTTTATTTCTAGACACAGAATTGACATTGAAATTAGAAATAGATTCAATTTAACAGAGAATTAGCTGTTGAATTCAAAGCAGCGTCATGCTTAGAGTAGCATAGGCAGAACCGTTATCATATTGAGTTCATATGCTCACCAGACAAAGACGCATCAGTGGTTTCCATCTCCTCACCATCAATTCCTTTTCCTTTATTTACTAAACCATCACCATCAGCATTGTCCGATGACAGTACTCTACCATACATAGCGATCTCTTTCTCTTCTTTCCTCTGGAACAGGATAAACACTCAGAAAAAAAAAAACCAAAGGCAGCATCCAGGACAGGAAAGCTTAGTTCATGGCATTGCTGTGACGTGATCAAACGCAGCAGTACAGAGTATAAGCCTCCTTAAATGACACTAAGTTATTCCAAGTAGTCGCTAGCATCTTTTATGGAATGAAACTATTGTGCAAGCAGCCTACGAGATCTGAAATCCGTAATGTTTTTCTATAGCCGAAAAGGCAAAAACTTGATTACTGCACACATAATTCAGCTTTCTGAACTGCATTATGTGCTGCACATCTGCAGGCATCTTCCATTCATCACCATCCTATCTTAGCAGTCCCCTTATTCATTACTCCCCTACCAATGTGTATCAATTACTAGTAGATTTCTTACTCAATATCAATTAAATCATTGAATGAGTATGGCCTTTTAGATTTCTGTCTTCCTAGTTTCTTCTCCTGATGTATTCTGTGAATTGGCATAATGGCATACATCATTTCTAAATGAAGATTACAACTAGAAGGATCCTACCGTCAGTCGGACAGATTAGAGGTGATTTGTAAGATTCCATGATCAGTTGTTTTCTCTCTGGGATAATTTCTCTTTCACCAGTATAACTTCAATGAACTACAACATTACAGGAAAGAGACTTTTTTTTTGTGCGTATGATAGAGAGGAGCTCCTCACCCTTTTGCGCTCCTGGATTTTCTTCTTCCTCTCCTTCTCCTGCAAAACCTTCTGCGCCTCCTTTCTTCTCTTCTTCTTCCTCTTATGGAACCCAGTCACGAAATCCCTGTCAAACCAAGATCACGGTCATGAATTGGGCAAAAAGCAACATACCACAGTACCACAACTACAAAATGCATCTCTTGATATCAATTAGGAACAAAAATAACCCCTACAATCATGCTATGCCACGGGAATCTTGCAACCAAGGGAAGAAGGCGAACGAGGAAGCGTACCTAAGGGCTTTCTCGTCTAGGGTGACGGAGAGTGCCTTGTTCTTGAGGGAGCGTTTCTTGATGTGCTTCGGTACCATCACCGTCGGCATCTGCCCCACCACCACATCCTCCTCCTCCTCCGACGCCTCCATCTCCCCTCCGTATTCCTCTTCCGCCGCCTCCTCCTCCCATGCCATCGCCACTCTCTCTCTCTCTCTCTCTCTCTCTCTCTCTCTCTCTCTCTCTCTAAGAGAAACAGAGGAAGCGCCGCCGCTTTGCGGCTCGCGGTTGCGGGAGGAAAGAGCGCTAGGTTTGCAAGGTCACGTGCAAGACGCGTGATCGATTCGTTGAGCGGAAAGAAACCAAAGAAAGGGGAGGAATTTGCGTTTCAACCCTAATGACAGAACTTCTATTTCACGTATACCCTTAAGAGTGAAATACACAAACACAACATTGACAAGGTTTTTGAAACATAACTTTGACGAATATATTTTGCTACAAAATATAATTAAAATATTTTGCTACAGACATTTACAAAATATAATAGGACATTACGATGCATATGTTGTATTTTTTTTTTGAGGGAATGCATATGTTGTATTTTTGTTCTCTTATTCCTGATTTATTATTTTTTATCTTTTAGTCGAAGTTGATATTGGACATGAAATTTTGCGCGTATATTTCTCAATATATTATCTACATGTGTACCAAGTTTTAGAATTTTATAAGACTTCAAAGTATATTTTCTATGGATGCAAATAGCCCGCTATAGCTTTTTGAGATAGATGCCGCAACGATATTGCACATATTACCGCTAATGCCGCTAACTACGGGCCTGTTTGGTTGATTGCCACAAGTTGCCACGACTAAGGTTAGACGCAAGCCGAAGTTGCGGCATGACTAACTTGCGGCAAAATGATTGTTTGGTTGGCTACCTAACTTTAGCTTAGTTGTGGCAAAATATTTAGGCTATAATGATGCGTTATATTGACTATTATTCACAAAATCATAGTCACTAATGGTACAATAGAAAGGAAAAGAAAAAAGAAAAAGAAAAAGAAGAAAAGAAATGGCACGGGAAAGGAGGGGCTGTCATCTATCAGCCCATATAGCCCACTACCTCATCTTCCTAACTCACCATCCTCGAAAAGCGTTTCTTCTCTCTGTTTCTCTCTCCTCTCAATAAGCACAGCGCCGCCGCCGCATAGATTCGTCCCTACTGACCATCATCTCTCATCAGGTACTAGCAAAATCAGTTGCTCATGCCTCCTTGACTCTCCTGTGCTTTCAGTTTTCACTCGAGCATGCGCCATTTTTCTATCCTTCGCGCCATTTTCTCTTGCGTGGAAGGTGACTAGAGGTGTCCTCTTCTCAGGGCGTGTCTTGCGCCGAAGATGTGGCGGAAGATTTGTTCGCCACACTTTCGGCGAGAAATTCTACGGCGACGCTTGGAGGAGACGCCGAACTTTTTGTGGCTCGCTAAGGTTTGGCAACGAAACAAACGACGGCCTTAACTGGTGTGGCGCGCCGAACTTGTGGCGTGGCAAGTTACGGTAGCCAACCAAACAGGCCCTACGTTTTACAGTTGAATAGCTTCGCTAATTTTATCCGCTAACTCCGCTATAACTAGGTTATGAACTTGTGTACTTAAGATTTATGATTAATAAATCATAAGTCAAGCAAGGTAATGAATTTGTTCCTTTATAGTTCAAATGATGCTTGCTTTCTTGATTATGAGGATTGTTTCACCACTTGAAAAGATGGTAAATACATGCTAGGACAATAGTATGCTTAGAAAAATGGCATGCATTTTTGAAACGCGTGTTGAAATTGACGAATTTACTAATGTTTTGGTCAAAAGTTTGCTTTATTTTGCAAACCGCTATCGACAATAGCCGCCGCTATAGCTCCTATAACTTTTTTGAGAGCACTCCGCTAAACTCTGTAGCCCGCTATTTGCAACCTTGTATTTTCTTAAGAGAGTTTTTACGATTCCAACTAATAGATGTTTTGCGAATATATTTCTCACATGAACCATGGCTCGTCGTCCAGCTGCCAACACAAACCATCCTCATGAAAGTGAAATTTCGAGGCAATTTCTGTTCGTATTTGGTAGATTTTTCTGCAAAACGTTCCATGCTGATTTTTTGCAGAAACTGAAAATTCACCTACTTACGCTCTGTTATTATTCACCAGGATGAAACTTAAAATTTACATAGCGGGCATGGGAAATCCGCATTTGATTTCCTGCGTCTTCCGGCGTGGATAACCTCAAAATGTGGCCCGAGTTATCCAAAAAAAATAAAAAGGTGTGGCCCGTTTTCTTGTCCTTCAGCAGAGAGGCATCATGTCCATTTGGCCTTCAGAAGAGAGGCACCATGTTCATGTTTGTGGCCCGTTTTCTTCAAAACAAATCAAGGCAGAACATATGGTGAAAAAGAAAAAGGAAGACAAACATCAACAAGCCTGCCAGTTGGAGACTTGAGTTGGTCTATCGTTGTCTTGCAAGCGTCGTCCCAGCAGTTTTTCCGATTCAAATTCTGATAAGATGAATTTCGCTTTCATTTGCCACGTCCTTTTCGCGAGTCTTATCCCAGGAAGCAAAGTGCACCCGGCTAGGAGAAGCTGCGAGGCAGCTGTTATCTGCCATGCTAACTGGTGAACTGATGTAGAGTTTAGCAGGTGTCAACACATGAAAACTACAGCATTGGTAAACTTTTTATCCATTTGTTGCCTACTGGCACACAGCATTAAAATGTTGGAAGTTATATTGCATGGGTACCAAAGTGCTGAGTAAGGACGCATGAACACACACGGTGATGAGTATTGTTTCCCTTGACCTTGCTTCATGACACACCCATGAATCAACAAAAAACTCAAAACAGTTGTTTCCAGGAAGAACTGAAACAACGATAATGGAAGAGCTAACAGAGTACTTCATATGCCTTGATCACCGTTTTCAGGTCAGATGTTATCCCCTTCTCAGCTGCAAGCCTAGATCAACTCCAGTTTGACGAATTGTTGAGAGCGATAAATCAATTAACAGAGGTGTGTAACCACTGGTAATAAAAGTCGACAGAATAGCAAAAGGCATTTGTAACATTAGACTGCCTGCCATTGCATACCAAACATTTACAAAAGTACATCCTACAATGGGAGTCTGAGACTTTCCCTTCACCCTCTTCCATTTTTTTGGGTTTACCTAGATACTGAACTGAACCGAACATTACTTATTAGAAAGCAACACTAAAACAGCAGTTGCATTTTCTATTTTTTGGGGTCATTTTTGTTTACTTGCTTGCTATACAAAAGGACACTTCAACTACTACTACCAGAGTACTCTAGACAGCTTGAAAGACCAGACCGCAACAGCTTGAAAGACCAGACCGCAACGGCAGCAGCCGGGACAGGAGCAATGGCTGCAAGAGGGGCAACAGACATGCTCGATTTTCCCATCATCAGGACGAACGGACCTAGCGAGGCTGGTGGATCACGCGGGGGGCGCCACCCTTGGGACTGCCGGCGTGCTTCGCCGGCTTCTCCGCGTGCCTGGGCTTCTCCCAGAACACCCGCGGTGCGTCGCTGCCCTTTGGGGAAGCCAGGTTGAGCGCCTTGAGCACCGCATCTGCGCAGGAGCACAATCGGGTATGCCATATGAGCTCACAACAATTGACCTTACGAAATCGAAGCGAAATAGTAATAATCATCGACAGAGGAGCAGTAATCGTTACTACTTACCAGCCTTGAGGGGAGCGGCTGGGGCCTGGGCGGCGGGGCTCTGGTCGTCCTCGACGAAGAGGTCGTCGTCGAGCGCGTCGGGGAGGAGGGCGGCGGCGTCGAGCTCGTCGGCCATGTCGTCGAGGTGGGAGTGCTCGCGGGACCAGTGGTCGCGGAACCAGGCGGTGGTGGTGACGAGGTCCCACCACTGCGGCGAGAAGTCCTCCACCTGCAGGTACGCCGCCGGGATGAAGAGCGGCGCGTTCGGGTTCAGCGTCGACGACGACACCGCCGTGGCGCTCATGGTCCTCCTCCTCTTCGTTTCCTGCGGACACCAGATCGGATCGGGTCAGAGAGCCGAGCGCGGAACCGCAGCATCGTGATTCAAGCACGAGGAGGAGCGCGAAAAATCCCCCAAGTCCTCGGCACGAGAAACACCGCGAGACTTGCGGATCTTCGACCAAGGGGAAACGGAACCCGCAGATCTAGAACCGCGAGGACCGTGACAGATAGGGGACGATTCTCTCGGGCAGAGAAAACGCAGCGAGGACACAGATCCGAGGCGAGCAAGAGGATGGACGGCGCTCACCTTGGGCTTCCTGGAGGGATGGATCGGCCGGCGCTGGGGTCTCGCGGAGACGGGGAGGGGGAAGGGAAAATATCTGCTGCGAGCTGCGGTGGCGTGGGACGGTAGCGAGTGAGCTTGCCAGTCGACTGGGCGAGCGCTGAATTTATAGAGGAGGAAGAGCAAACGAGGAATGTCACGGGAAGGACTGGACACCACCCGGGCCTGCGGTTGCCCTGCTGCTGCTGGGCTGGAAGCGTGTCGCCTCACGGCAGCTTCCGGTGCGGTGCGGGAGCGCGTCCCGGGGGTCAACCGTCACACACAATACTCAGCTGCCTCGTTTCGGGGTCAACCGTCACACATAATACTCAGCTGCCTCGTTTCATATTGGAGCGCATGGCTGACTGCTCCCGGTCCTCAAACCTCCTACTAGTAGTTCCTGAGCTGAGAGCCTGAGACACGTTTGGATCTGTTAAGCATTTGCAGCGCATCATATGGAGGCTAACGGAAGTGGAGTCACTCAGGGCGTGATTGGTAGGGTGAATACGGCCGGCCCTGGTTGTTGGGATGCAACGAGAGATTGATTGGTTGCTTGTACCTAGACTGGCAGGCTGATGGGATGCAAGTATGTGTTGATTGGTTGCCCTGTACGGAGTATTAGAGTCTTGCGTGCATTGCTGGGTGCAAGAAACACCGCTCGGCCTGGCTCGCAGGGAACGAGAATGAATCTCGTTTCTCCCCGGCCTGGCTCGCGCGCTGCTGGCCGGCGCGGGCCTGTCTCTGTGCAGCCAGTCTGGCTCGGCTGAGAAAGCAACCAATCACGCCCTCAAGCGCTTCACATGTGTGTATCTTGGCACCAAGGTCACAGGTAAACGAATAAGGCCTCCTTTGGAACGCAGAAATTTCACAGGAATCGCACAGGAATTTCACAGGAAACAGTTCAATTTCACAGGAAAAACGCAGGAAAGGAAAATTTTTCCTCCAATCCAAACGAGCCCTAACTATTGAACTTTCCTGAAAAAAAAAAGAATAACTATTGAACTGGGGTCTTTGGGAAATGAACCGGAGGAGGCCAAAGCTTTTTAACAGGCATCTTCTAAACGTGCAACAACACTGCCGAGAGATATAATACTTCCAAACCGAAAGCGCCTGGAAGATTTGATTGAGCAAGTGGGACAGTGGATCCTTTAGTTAAACGCAAAGTAATTAAAATGGCTCATGTCAGGTTCTAGGCACATGGACGCCGGCCGCAGAGCGACAAGCATATCGGCACGGCCGGCCGAGCGACGAGCAACTCAATCGCCGACTAATCTAAAAATCATCCTCTCAATAATTCTCGCCTGATCTAGAGGTGGCCCGTCTTGTTAGTGCATCACTTTGCTGGACACCTGGCTCCAGTGGATAATACAATAATGAAGTTGTCGTGCTATCCTCTCAATTATGGCAATGGCTGCTTTCTCCTGCTAGCTCGTTATCGTTGATGGCTACTTGCAGACTCACATCAACGACGACGCAACGCCCGGGCCGCATGGAAATGAGCCATGAACTATTAAGTATGAAATTGAACCACCAATTAATTGAGTGAAATACTGGTCTGCATCCTTATGATCGTGGTTTCTTTGATGGAAAGTAAAAGAAAATTATCCTAACTTTTTCCATTGTCAATCAACTTTGTAACTTCGTGGCCTTCCTTACGAGCTAGACCAAGGACGTTTCAACTGGTACCAATATGACCTTCTTAAGGACAGATACAATGCTACACGTAAGCAGTCTCATAGTCAGTCTCATACAAACTTATATAGAATTTTTGATGAGATAGAAGAGAGAGAGGGTGGTGAGAGAAAGAGGTGGTTGTTTCGCGAAGCAACCACCTTATGCGTTAAAATTTAGGAGTATGAGACGGTTTACACACTATTGTACGAGTTATAGTTGACATGCAACTCATAAATATTCCTTTGTTCACCCACAAATTAAGTAAAGATGCAATTACTAAGAGACAACTAAAACAATCACCCATTGTATCTGATTGATCGTCTAAAGATTACGAGACGGCCTAGACAACACCATTATACCTGCCCTAACAATCCTGCTGCGAAGTGTTGTGCCATGCTAAAATGTAAAAGGTTTCAGAATGAATGTGTGAAGGGAAAAAATAAAAGGAAAAACACTGGCACGGGCCGGTCATTGCAGACACCGGCTAAAAGCAAACAGGCCCATCCATGAGTACGGCCTAATGGCCTAAAACCCACCGACCCCACCGACTTCCCTTCTCCGCTGTACTACACGCAACAAACCACCTGTCCACCTCTTTCTCTCAAAAAAAAAAAAATACCTGTCCACCTCCTGCCGCCGCCGCCCCAGCACCGCGCAGCGCCGCCGATCCCCTCCCAAAGACATAAGCACCCTCTCATCTCTCTCTAATGGCGGCAGCGGCGGCTAGGAGCCTGCTTCTGAGGCATCTCCGCTTGGTGGCGGCCCCGTCAGCGGCAGCCGTCAGGCCGGTGGCGGCGCTGCAGGGGGCCCTGTGGGGGCGGCGGTGGATGTCGTCGGACGAGACCAAGGGGTCGTTCCTGGACAAGAGCGAGGTCACCGACCGCATCATCAAGGTCGTCAGGAACTTCCAGAAGATTGACGACCCCTCCAAGGTATATGCAACTGTTACCCACCATTCCTCCCTTGGTGATTAGCTAGAGAGTTGCTTGCTAGGAGTGAATTGACAGTCGAGGTGTTTAGTGCGCCCGTATAGTTATTCTTGCCATTTCGCGAATTTTTATTTTTGGGTGAAGAACTAGCCTCTCTTGGATACTGCGTGAAATCCAGAAATTTGCTGGTTGGATGGATCTATGCTCATTGTGCATTCTAGATAGGCTTTCTCACGCGGGAAGATCATGTTAGTCGTCAAAAAAGTGGTTTCAGTTTGACTGCATTATCTCTGCATGTTGGACAACAGAAGTACATAACCTATGCTGGTCGTTATGTAATTTATGCTCGTTCCTCTGCAAGTATGTTTCTGGTAATGGACATAGATGTCTGGCCTGCAGTAGGAGCTGTTATTCTTTTTCCCCCTGAATTATCTTTTATTGGGTTTGAGTGTTTTCTTGTATGTTTTTGTGAGAATGTGCTCGATATGGAAGTTGGTATACGAGCATTTAGAATCTGATGTTTATGTATTTTCCCCCTGCATCTCTCTTTTATCAGTTCTGGTAACTGTTATCTGCTTTCTGAAACTGGCTGCTTTTAGAATCTGATGTTTAGATGGTTTTCATCTTCTTTTTTTGGGATTGTGTTTAAATTTTATAGATAGATGTTTTCAGATTATGCACTGACCATGGCTAGGCCACATGTTTTAAATATCCATGGGGTTGATGTGATCAGAAGCTTTCATATGTTTTTTTTTATTGAGCACATCGGCCTGAGGACTTCGATTTGGATGTGAATTAGGAACGAATCTAGGTACCATGCAAACATCTCCATTGCAGAAATCTCACGCTTCTCTGCTCACTACGGGCAGAGTGGCAGTTGCCAGAACACAAGAGAAATTAACTATTAGATATCTTAATAAGCCATGCTGCCAAGCTGCATAGTAAATGGAAATTTTATTGCCGCAGCTACTTGTTATAAGTGTGTCTAATCATTGGATCATGCCTGCATTAATTTAGTTCATACTCATTTGTCATCAATAGTTCCATTCCTGTGGGAGGCCAAGCTCATATGAGCAATCATAAGATGCAGCATTTGCACCATTTGTCTTGCGTGCTTGCTTCTCGTGCATGTGGCCATTGCGTGGGTATACAGATGGCGTTCAAGCTGTTGCTGTTGATGGCATTGATTCTTACTGCAATGCGGCTTCATGACTGCAGTTCCAGTCCTTGGAGGTTTAGCCCCCCTAGCAATGTGGTGCTCTGTGCGTGGCAGGAAAACCCCAGTGCCTCTGCTGCTCTCAATTGCTGGCACCAAAATGGTATTAACTGGTCGCTGCTTTGCCGGACCAAACCTTAGCTGATTAATGGCTTGGTCAAGCATTCCACCATTGCTAAAAAATGGCCACACTTGCACTGTATGTGCATTGCCGTTGTTGTTGGGGATACGAACCTGATGGTCCAGTCGATGGACCTGTGGCTACCTGGGCCAGGGGCGCTGGTAGGATTTAGTTGCGTTGACATCAGGGAGCTGATGGCATTGGTGTCTCTTTGTGTTGTTGTTGAGGACTCCAACAAAGACGAGCAGCAAGCTCCTCGATGATGGCCAGGTCGTGTGGCTCATCAGCTGCGGTGACGCCAATATCCTGAAGGATCTCCGACGGGAGCCACCGCTGGACATTGTTGAGCTCCATCATGTGGTTCCCAGCCATTGCTAACAGGGTGGGAGGAGGCTTTGTCGCTTTGATGCAGTAGGGCTAAGGATGTGGTATTGGTAGCTAAATGTGATGTTCTGGGTGCATGTCAGTGGAGGGAAACTTGGGAATTAATACCCGAAGTTCGACAAGAATTGACACGATTACATTGTTTTCCTGCTGTTTCTTTTTCTTTTTTTATTTATTTTTTCTTTTCTTTTTTTTGGCGTCACATGTGAGCTGGTTCTAAGCCCTTTGCATGTGTTTTACGTGTATAGTATGTTGAATCTTTTCAAGATTGCTATATTTAGGAATGTGTGGGTTTGTATTCTTTTACTGTTTATTTCCTCTTGGAAAATGTTGTGCTACGTGCAGGCCCAAATTTGGTGCCAGTAAATATTAGCTTAATCAGTTAAAGTAAATATTCAGAGAATTTCTGTAGTCTTTGGAAGTTTATTTGGTTTAGAGCTTAAATCATGCGTTACCATTTTCAACTGCATAATTGTTTTTGGCGAAGAATTTGGAATCGTTAAGCCTTAATAATAGGCTGAAATCGATCTCCGTTATGTTTCAAAATAAATTTGTTCAGCTAACAAATTCATATGTATCAGGGTTTGAAATATTTCTAAAATGTAGAATGAAATATCACCACCTGACGGGCAGTGAACTGTGCTTCTGCTGATTCAGTTCAATAACCTGTGGATTTTGTTTTGTCTTTTGGCTGAAGCTGTTATAGGTCTATAGTTGATATTGTAGTATTCCTCACCTTTGTACACTTTATATGCGAGCAGTGAGGGTCACACTACCGCATTTCAGTAAGTTGAGATAAATACTACTGTGAATCATTCATAATGGCTCTAACTTTGGCTGTCGGCAATCTAGTTTCTTATGTGCTATTTCACCAATGCGTAACGAAGAAAGAAATCATATGCACTGCACAACTGCTAACTGGAGAATTCTCACCATGATTCTGAACCTAAGACCAATTTATTCTTCACGCCTCTGAACATCTCAAATGAGCTAATACTGTTTAGACTAAACAGGAGTTTTTAGTTGCCACAGTTGTGCTGTGTACGCTTTAAATATTTTATGCTCAAGTCCTGAATAAGTTTTTTCGCCAAATGACCTGTAGGTGACACCAGATGCCCATTTCAAGAATGATCTTGGCCTCGACAGTTTGGATGCAGTGGAGGTTGTCATGGCTTTGGAAGAGGAATTTGGTTTTGAGATACCTGACAACGAAGCTGATAAGATTGACTCCATTAAAGTTGCAGTTGACTTCATTGCTTCACACCCTCAAGCAAAATGAGCTAACATTTATGCGGTACAAATGTTTAGTTTTACTATCAAAACGAAGAGCCCTTTCCTACCTTGATTTCGGCATTGTACTGCTACCAACCGTTTTGGATTGTTCTCCGAGGTCCGAGCCGTGGAATCTGTGGACCAAATAATATGTTTGAATGTGAGAGGAAACTCGAGTTCTCGTATGTGGGGTTTTAGAGCATCTCCAGAAGAGTTGCTAAAAACGAATTGGTAAAACTGAGTTTAGGTACAGGAGAGAGAAGATTTGGCAATCCATTTTGTTTTTGTCTCCAGCAGTATACCTAAAACTAGAGACCTAAAAAGCTTCCTGTAAATAGCACTAACATCTAGGGGGTTCTCTTCAAAAATGTCAAGACACAGAAAAACTACAGAAAATTACAAATTTCCACGAGGACATTTTTGCAAAACCTCTAGCCATGGCGAAATCCCCTTGCCGACATCGTCGATCTCCGGCCAATCACCCCCGCCGCGCGGTCGCCGCCCCATCCCCGGCCTTCGCATCGAGCGCCGGCCCCAACTCCACCACCCTTCGCCTCGAATCGAAGAGCCGCCACCCCTTGAGCTCCCTCCGTCCCTCGGTGCGGCATGCGGCCATGAGCTTGGGCCGAGCTTCTCCTTGCCATGGCGCGGCTACAGCTTGTCGTGGTTGTATCCTCGTCAGGACCGTGTGCACGGGATTTTGTGGCGCCGTTGTTGCGCTCTCCGCCGTGGCGCGGCCTCGCCAGCGTGCTGACCCGGGCGAGCTCGCCAAGGCGGCAGGGGAGGCAAGGCATCGTCGCCGGAGTTGGAGGGGATCCGCGGAGGGGGCCCAGGAAAGGGGGATGGGGAGAGGAAGCGTGGAAGGCGTCTGGGATAGCATGCTGGTGGACGGCGGCGAGATCCCGCGGCGGCGCGACGGGATCCCATGGCGCGGGCGACGATGGAAATGTCCGTGCGCGGGCAGTTGGTTGTTCGCGCCAGAGCATCGGAAGATATAGCAATCCAGTGTTGGATTGCCATATTTGAGTCTAGGAGAGAGAATTTTAAGCTATAGCCTAAAAATTTTAGGTATAGCAATCCATATAGGTATTCTGCTGGAGCAGTTTTGAGTAGTTTTTAGGCTTTTTGGCAATTTTTAGGTATAGCAATCCAGTTTGGCAATGCTGCTGGAGATGCTCTTACAAGGTATCAAGCTCGGGCTCTTTGGAAGCCGTTGGTACCCTTTTGAGCAGTGGTGCCGGTTTTTAAGTTCTGCTTTCACATGTATTCGCTAACTGCTTGGTGCAGCAGTGGTGCCGGTTTTTAAGTTCTGCTTTCACATGTATTAGCTAACAGTGGAGATATATCTCTAAAAATGCATTTACACAACATCGACAAGAAGTTCCTAACTATTTAGCAATGTATCTGATTTTCTCTGGATTCACTTGGTGCAAAATCAGTGTAAAGGTGCATGACGTCTTGGACCGTTTAGCAAGCCCAAGCCCGCTCTTGTCCTGGGCCTTGGGGCAGGCGTGAATATTAACGGCCTGCTCCATTTCTCGCAGCCCCTGCTTGCATTTCTTGCAGCTTCGTGATGGTCGTCGACGGACGTTCTCCACGCCGATGCTTGTGTGGCCGCCTGATCTGCCTCCTCACTGGATTCACGTCGGCGTCCATCCATGCATTTTACACATTGTAAGAAACACAAGCACGTTGAGCTTGAAGTGAGTTTTCGCTGCGTTGTGATGGCAACGCACGAGTGGCCTGCAAACCGTGCGATGGATCGCGGCTACGGGGGAGCATAAGACCATGCCGTTTTGTAAGAGCATCTCCAGCAGGCCCCTTAAACAAGGCTCTATCCTATATTTACATGCCCAGAGCAAAATATCATCTCCAGCAGACCCCCTATAAGGGCCCTAAATTTGTTCAGGCTCTCAAAACAGCCCCGCGGGCCAGATGTTTTCATGCCGCTCCTTCAGGCATGTAAACCACAGCTGGCACGGGACCCACGCGTTTTCCCCTCTCCCGCGCGCTCCCTCCCTCCCACGCGCTACTTCCCGCGCAATCCCGCCGTCGCCGTCGACACCATACCCCGCCATGAGCTCGCGGCGAGGGCTCCCGGCCCTGCGTGCGCCCGCCCTTCCCCTTCCCCTTCCCCTTCCCTCTTCCTCACCAAATCTGAGCAGCACCGCCATCCGCTCCCTGCCTGCGTCGCCCAAGCTCCATGGCCTGGCCGAGACCAACGAGGGAGGCCGTGACTCCGGCCCCAATGGCGGATCCCGACGCTGCGACCCGGCCAGCCGCCGTACGCACCGCGCGCCTGCAGCGCACTCCGCCCGCCCGCCGCGCTCCCTGCCGTGCCTCGCCAAGGCGTGCCGCCTTGCCGCGCGTCCCGTCAGCCCCGCGCGCGCGCCTGCCGCGCCTCACCAAGGCGCGCCGCCCTTCGCCGCGCGCGCCTTCCGTGCCGCCCTCCTCGCTCGCCTGCCGCGCCTTGCGCCGTGGTGGCCGCGCCCCCATGCGCGGTGGAGGCCGTCGCGGCGGCGAGGGGCGGGGCCGTCGCGGCAGTGCGCGGGGAGAGGGAGGGGCTGTCGCGGCGGTGAGGGAAGGGGCTGTCGCGGCGCGGGGAGACGCGGGGAGAGTGAGGCGCGGGGAGGGGCGGCGAGAGTGAGGCTTGGGGAGAGGGCAGCGCGGGGAGGGGCTCAGGGTGGCGCGGCCGAGCGAGTGGAGAGAGAGAAGGGGGAGGGAGAGGATTAGATCGATGGTGAGTCCATGACAAAAGGGTCCTACAAAAATGAGGGCTTAGTTTTACATGTCACTGCTGGAGTTGGTGTCAGAAATCGGGTCAACAAATATACAAGTCAGCCCCTAAATGTCTTTTTGGGGCTCAGTTTTACACGGTCTGCTGGAGATGCTTTAAGGTCGCCATCACTTGCCACAGTGGCACCGCCCGGCCCGCAAGGACATTATTGCGTCGACCCAACACACGTTCAACATTAACATGTGGGCTGTCAACTTGTCATCTTTGAGGCGCCGCGGAGCGGTGGAGTTGAGCGTCAGTGAGAGTGACTTACTGGATGGTAAGTCAGAGGATCCATTTTCCCCTCATTCGCTGCAATTCCAGCGAAGCGGTTTTTGAATTTAAAATTTGAATGAATTTGAAATTTTGAAAAGTGAAATGATGGAGGAGGAGGAGCAACATGATGGAGCAGTACAGCACAGACGAAGGTGGAGGGGAGCAGCAGCAGCAGCATGATGATGGAGCGGCACGGACGGCGGTGACACAACTGCTGCCGCTCATGATGAAGATTGTGCGCGTCGATGGCGTGAGAAGAATTGGAAATTTAGGGGTTTGACCTGGATACGCGGTTTGAGAGTTTGTGAACCTGGATGACACACTTGAAATAGTTAAGGACCGCTGGTGCATTTCACTCTTTGAGCAAATAGAAAAAATACACATATTTAGTTACAAGAAGGTCTCCAGTGGAGCTTTCCCATGAGTGGCACGAATCCGAAAGCAGCCAGCCACAATAAGTAATACCGAGTGTCCATAAAAAAAAATTAGATTGTTCACATGTCAAACATGAGCATATTGTTGATCAAAAAAAAAAAACATGAGCATATTGGGGCATATATATGCCCTCATTCAGTTTTTTTTCTTTAGTGACTGAATTTACATTCAAAATGAAAATTCAGTATTAACCTGAAGAGTGCAAGGAATATCGACCTGTCTTTACTGAATGGACAACAGAAGAATAAGTTGGACTATGTTTCCTTTATACTCTATCCTCGCAAAAAAAAAAAAAAGTTTCCTCCCTAGTCTGACTACATGTGACACAGTTATCTGTAGGCCTTTGAATGGTGCATTGTAACAAAAGGTAGTCCTGATGGGCGCATCATATTGGGGCATATGCCCTGCCAAAGCTCGTGAGGCCTGCTGGTCAGAGCGTGCGCTCCAGGAGCGTTGCTCCCGTCGACCCAGGCTCGAGCCGTGGCACCCGTGGTTACTGTAGCGCGAGCTACAGTGCCACACACAAAAATCCTCTCGCTCCTCCGTTCTCAAAGCATAGGTTAAACACTCGCGCCGATTCTCATCGGCCAGCTGAGTCCCTGTGTATGAGTGTGGAGGGAGGTTCGGGAATTTTCTCGATCTGTGTGAGGCGCCGATTCTCATCGGCCAGCTGAGTCCCTGTGTATGAGTGCGGAGGGGGGTTCGAAGGTTTTCTCGATCTGTGTGAGAAGATCATTCTCCTTAAGAAATGCCCGAGGGCCGTCATACTCCCGGCAGGTCGAGTTTTATATTGGGGCATATGCCCTCACTTAGTTTTTTTTCCAGATTTTACTTTAGTATCTTTAACTTACATTCAAAATAAAAATTTAATTTTAACCTGAAGATTGCAAGGAATATCTATCCGCCTTGCTTCAAAATTCCTCTTAAAAATTATACACATGTTATGATAGTTGCTTCATAAAATGAGCCCTGTAAGGCAAAGTGGATTTTTTTCGTTGCATCGACATGGATGCTTCTTCCTTATACAAATATATGTCGTCGTGGAGAATTCATTTTTTAATGAGGATGCGGTTAATTAAATTTTCAAAAGCATTAGAACAATATGAGCTAGGAGTTTTTTTTTTAGCAGAGCGAGCATAGTTCAGGTGCTTAAGTTTTTTGTGGTGGAACCAACTCACCAAGATTCAAGTCACAAACTTGGCACGAGTGTTGCACATTTACGGCTATTTATTCTTTCAGTGGGAGACGACGTCCCGTCGATAGCAAGACGTCTGTGATGACTTCGTGAATTTCAAGATCAACTGACTCAGTTTTTCGAATGCCCTTATAGGGATAGAGGTTGCGTGCATGTGTTCATATCGATGAGTACTTTTCCATGTTTATGAGTGTTTGCGCCTCTATTGTCTCTCAGAAAATTAGTATATATATATTTTTAAGGAGAGAGGAGTTTCTTCTTCTTCTTCTTCTTCTTTTTTTTATAATCAGAGGGAGACGAGGTAAGGAGCTAGTAGTCTACATATACGATAATGGGCCTTGTGAAAGAAGTAGGGTTTAATCTGTGCAATCCGATTCAATCGGCCCAGCCCACCAGACAGCTGACGTTGACACACACGTCATTAGGAACATCAAGGAGATGCCTAGGTGCTCGTATATGATGGTGCTTTGTGATATATGTGAGAGGTCTAAATCTTTTGAATGTGTACGCTTTGTACACGAAAGTAGGGAATGTAATAGGGAGGCTCATGCTCTTTCTAAATATGCTTGTACTCTTGAAGTTGGCCGACATGTGTGGTTTGGCTCCCCTCCTATTTCTATAGATGTAAATGTTATGATCAAGGAATAAAATCCCTACTTTCCTCTCAAAAAAAAAAAAAAAACACGTCTCCACTTCCTCGTTCGATCAAACCGTCACGAGACTCACGACTGGCCTCTGACCTATATCATCGAGACTGGCAGCCTCTGACCCTGGTCTACTCGTCTTCCTTCTTCAATCCTCACACGCCGCCGATCGATCGAGTCGCGAGGCGGGGCGAGAGGTCAGCGCGCCGCCACGATCTTGGTACGACGCCTCACTCAACCCTAGCTAGCTTGTCCCCCCTTCACAGCTAAATGCAGTCTGTGTCTTACGCCTGCGTTGCGTAGAATCAGGGCTTGGAATCGCGATGCGACGGTGAATCGTGATGACAGTCCGATCTAATGCCCTGTTCGAAATCGTTTGTTCATCTTCAGGATGTATGATCTCGCCGGCTTCCCTTCCACCTCCGTGTACCCAGCCGGGCGTCGACTCTAGCTAGGACAAACTAAGTCGATCTGCAGGAACTACCGAAGGTATGAGAATCGAGACCATTCTTAGATCTTGGTGCTACGGTCCATGCATTTCTAGTTTACGGATTGTTAGGGTTGAACATGCGCAGTGGCTAGCTACTCCGGTCATTAGTGCGATAATAAAGGCCAAGATTGCTTATTAAATTGATTATTGTAGTTAATAGAGCGTGTGTTTTGTTTATTCTAGTTAGCAATGATATTACAATGATTGCTATTTTCGTAATAGTATTTTCCTTAATAGTTCATTATACACGATCTATTTCTATGTGATCGATAGTTTAACTGATGTGATGTGAATTCTTTCGATACTGAGAGTCTTATCAGGAATTCTTAGACTACGCTTTGCCACTAGTTTGTCTGAAAATACATTTTACCCTGGAAATACTCTTTTCTGTTTTGGGGAAATTCTAAAAGAGTATATCTGTTGGTTTCCAGCAAATAAACCTCCAGAAAAGCCCAAGATCCTGCAATGAATAGATAATGAAGTGTCATCCCACCAAAATAGCCAATAGCCATTGAATACATCGTTCTTTTGCCAATTATGAAATTTTGTAAGACTGCTCCGCCGTAAGTCTTTTCACATACTCCCGCTGTTATTGAATATTAAACGCCATCGTCAGTTATAAAAGGACAGAGGGAGTACATATTTTGCAGGGCAAAGATAATAAAACCCTAATGCATTGCCAAATTAATCGTATGTCATTTCTGTGAGCCTATTGTCAACCATATAGTACATTTGCCAAATGTATCCTGAAATTCCCATTTGCTTTGACGACAATGTGTCTTTTCTTCCAGATATCTTTTATGAATATTATATGTTTGGTATAATCTGATTTTTTTTATTGGCTAAGAAAATTCTACAAGCTAAAAGAACAATACATCACCAGATGTCATCTATTATAAGCTAACCATGGAACATTTTGCTAAATGTAATAATTCATATATGTTTCTTTACATGGACATGCTCACATGCATAATATTTCTTGTTTGTTCGGTATAATTTGACCCTTCCTTTTATCAAAGATAATTTGACACGCTAAATCACTACATCATCCAATGTCATCTATATATCTAAGCCTGTTGTGAATGTTTGTTAATGTATCCTAGCATTCTCGTGTTCAGATATAATCTGAAATTTTCTGTTATTTGCTTCGCTGATGAACGTTGTAATGTTTACGTTATTGATGTTGTGTTTACTACTAGTACGAAAAGGTTATTGAAATTTCAACCTTTGCAACATATTGTATCTTACCTCTTCACATTGCTTTTTCAGGAGATGGCGGAGATGCCCCACCGCTGCACACGAGTCTGATCACAATCACCGACCAGACCTCGCCAACTTCTTCCCTTCCTCCACTGTGTAACTGGCTGCGTGTCTCGAGGACAAGTCTGCAGGAAATGCCGAAGGTATGAGAATCGAGAACAAACCATTCTTAGACTAATTAGTGCTATGGTCCATGCATTGCTAATTAAACGGATTGTTAGGGTTCAACATGCTTAGTGTCTACTCCGGTCATTAGTGCTGTAATAAAGGACAAGCGTTACTCATTAAACGGATTGTCGCAGTTAATCGAACATATTTTGTGCCTTCTCTAGTTAGTTCGATGATGTTATAGCATGATTGAAATGGTTCATATATAGCTGCCTTAATTGTTCACTATACTAATCTATTTTTTTTTTGTGGCTGATAGTTGAGCCAATGTGCTATCAATTCTTTCCATACCAAAAGTCTTGTCACTTCTCAGGAATTCTTAGCAGGCATGGTCTAAAAAGTTTCCAATTTACTCTGTAGATACTCGCTGTTTGGGGAAATTCGAAAAGAGTGTATCTGTTGCCAAATAAACATAAAAAAGCCAAAGATCTTGTAATGATTGGATAATGAAGTGTCATCCTAATGAAGTGTCATCCTAGCAAAATATAGTTACCCTTGAATACATCACTCTTTTGCCAATCATAAAAATTTATAAGGCTACTCCACCATAACAGCTTTCACGTACTGAGTGAAAACAGAGAGAATATATACTTGAGGGGTAATGATAATAAACCGCTAGGCATAACTAAATGTTATCTTATGTGAGCCGATTGTCAACCATAGTACATTTGCCAAATGTATTGTAGAATCCCCATTTTCTTTTACGACGATGTGTCCTTTTCCTCCAGATTTTTACGAATACTTTTTTTGGCGTAATCTGTCATTTTAGTTTTTGCAAAGATAATATGACATGCTAAAAGAACAATACATCACCAGATGTCATCTACTACAAGCCTATCGCAAACTACAGCACATTTTGCCAAATGTTTTATTTTTTTTCTCATGTTCCATGTAATCTGACATTTTATTCTGTTTGGTTTGCTGGCATGTTGTAATGTTTGATTTTATGCTTACAAAGATTATGAAGATTACGACCGTTGCAACATAATGTATCTTATTCTTCACATGGGTTTTCCAGGAGATGGCGGAGGCGGCGGATGGCCGCAGCAGCGACAACCGGGGCGGCGGCGGGGGCCGCGGCTGCCGGATCCGGCGGCTGGAGCTGGAGAACTTCAAGTCGTACAAGGGGACGCAGACGATTGGTCCCTTCTCCAACTTCACGGCCATCATCGGCCCCAACGGCGCCGGCAAGTCCAACCTCATGGACGCCATCAGCTTTGTGCTCGGCGTGCGCTCGACGCACCTCCGCGGCGAGCGGCTCCGGGACCTCATCTACGCGCTCGACGACCGCGACAAGGAGGCGGAGGGCCGCACGGCCTCCGTCCGCCTCGTCCTCGAGGCGGGCGCCGGCGAGGAGCTCCACCTCGCCCGCACCGTCACCGGCGACGGCCGCAGCGTGTACAGCATCGACGGGCGCGTCGTCGGCTGGGACGAGTACGAAGCCGGGCTCCTGTCCCTCGGCATCCTCGTCAAGACCCGCAACTTCCTCGTCTTCCAGGGCGATGTAGAGTCCATCGCCTCGAAGAGTCCCAGGGAGCTCACCGCGCTCCTGGAGAAGATCTCTGGCTCCGACGAGCTCCGTCGGGAGTACGACGTGCTCGAGGAGCAGAAATCCAGGGCCGAGGCGGCGCTTGCGCTGGCGTATCAAGAGAAACGCACTGTCGTCATGGAGAGGAAGCAGAAGAAGGCGCAGAAACAAGAGGCAGAGAAGCATCAAGACCTTCAACAGAAACTGATGCGGTTGAAGACGGAGCATTCCCTGTGGCAGCTCTACACTATCGAGAAAGACAGAGAGAAATTGGAGGCTGAGCTTGCAGAGATCAGACAGTCAATTCAGCTAGAGCAGGGAGAGAAGGAATCAGCTGCCCGTGAACTCACTGCCAAAAGGAAGGAGCAAAGCCGATTTCTCAAGCAACTGGCATTACGTGAGATGGATTTAGGCAAAGGAAATCTTGAGCTCGACAATAAGCAAACTGAGCTTGTGAAGCTGACACAGCAAATATCCCGGCTCAATCTGAAAATCAAAAGCTTGGAGAAGATATTGGGAAGAAGGAGGATGACAACAAGAAGCATCTAGCAGAGATGGAAAGGCTGAATAGTGATCTGGCTGATATCAGAGGAGAAGTTGAGGGACTGAGTGCACAATGCAACGATGACAGTGGAAAACTGAAATTTGCTGACGACCAACTCCAGGAGTACAATAGAGTTAAGGAGGATGCAAGGATGAAGACTGCAAAGCTGAGGGATGAGAAGGAAGTCATAGAGAAACAGTTAAATGCTCACGTTGCAGCGAAAAGGAATTTAGAGGAGAACATGCAGCAGTTGCTCAGCCACAGGGATGGGCTATCGTCACAGGAGACTGAGCTGCTTACAGGGCTTGAGAAGGTTGTTCAATCCATCAGCAAGCATGATGGTGAGCGCGCAGGCCTCCGTGCGGAACATGATAGAATTGCAGAGGAACAACAATCTTCAGGATCCAGGTACCAAGAACTCAGGAATGCGATAGATGAAATTGATGCAGAATTACGGGAGCTTAAAGCTGACAAACATGAAAGTGAGCGCGACGTTCGGTTAAAAGAAACCGTTACAAGTCTGAAGAAGCTATTCCCTGGAGTACATGGTCGCATGCATGAACTTTGTAGTCTTTCTCAGAGGAAATATGAGCTTGCTGTTACTGTTGCCATGGGGAAATTCATGGATGCGGTCGTGGTGGAAGATGGAGACACAGGAAATGAATGCATCAAGTATTTGAAGGAGCAGCGTCTTCCTCCTCAAACATTTATTCCCTTGCGAACAGTCCGTGTGACGCCAATAATAGAGAGGCTGCGGACCCTTCGTGGATCTGCACGTCTGGTTTTTGATGTGATTCGGTTCGACCGATCCTTGGAGAAAGCAGTTCTGTATGCTGTTGGAAATACACTTGTCTGTGAGAATCTCGAGGAAGCTAAAGAATTGAGTTGGCGTGGAGGGAATAGAGTTGTCACTCTCGATGGGATCCTGCTGAGTCAGTCTGGCACAATGACTGGTGGAACATGTGGCGGAATGGAAGCTAGATCACGCAAATGGGACAGCAGTAAGATTGAAGATTTAAAGAAGAAGAAAATTCAGTACGAGTCTGAAATTTCAGAACTTGGGTCCCGTAGGGAGTTGCAGAGTAGGGAGCTTGCCACATCTGAGAAAATAATTGGACTTGATGAAAAATTGCGTTACTTGAATGTTCAGCAAGATAAGTTCAGAGAGAAGCTACGGGAAAAGGCGTCTGAGAGGAGTAATATTGAGAAAGAGCTTAATCGTCTGCAGCCTGGACAGAAGGACCTTGAGACCCGTATCGCTGAAAAGGAAAAAGAACTTAGCAGTCTCGAGAAGAGAATTAATGAGATTGAGGACAAGTTGTGCACAGATTTTAGCATTTCAGTTGGTGTGAGGAACATACGCGAGTATGAAGAAAGACAACTAAAAGACGCTCAACTGTTGCAGGAGAGGAGGCTAAGGCTAAGTAAGCAAATGTCAAAACTGAAATATCAGATTGAATATGAGGAAAAGCGAGACACGCAGACACAGATTGTGAAGTCAATGGAGAAGCATGAGTCCCTAGTGCAAGAGCTGAAGGGCTTACAGGAGAGAGAGTCTAGTGCTACTATGGCTGAAGTGGATAGAATCTCAAAGCTCATGGAAGAACTGAAAACTGAGGCTGAAGACTTGAAATCCAAATCGGACGAATGTGAGAAGGTTATTGATGAATTAAAGGAGAAGCATAATAGAGTTGCATATACATTGGAACAACTTGATCGCCAAGTGAAGTCGAAGGAGGGGCAACTCATGCAGCTTATATCACGCCAAGGGGAGATTCATGAGAAATGTGAAATCGAGCAGTTGAAGCTTCCTACAGTGAATGATCCAATGGATACTGGATCATCCTCACAAGAACCAGTCCTTGATTACAGCCAGCTTAGGGACCTGCAGGATATGGGACTGTCCGAACGTGACAAACATGAGGCTCAGTTCAAACAAGAATCATGTGATCTAGTGGCTCAGATTGAACGCACTGCTCCAAATCTAAAAGCATTGGGTCAATATGATGCACTCCAAAGGAGGGAAAAGGAGGTTACTGAAAAGCATGAAACAGCTAGGAAAAAATTGCGAGAGATATCCGAAAAATATAACTCTATCAGCAAAAGGAGATATCAGCTGTTCATGGGGCGTTTAATCACATATCTGAAGCCATAGACGAAATCTATAAGCAGTTGACAAGAAGCCGTATACATCCAACTGGCGGAACGGCGTATATGACTCTAGAAAATGATGATGAACCGTTCCTGCATGGAATCAAGTACACAGCTATGCCACCCACCAAACGTTTTGTAGAATTGGATCAATTATCCGGCGGGGAGAAGACTGTTGCAGCACTGGCTTTGCTTTTTGCCATTCAAAGTTTCAGGCCATCGCCGTTCTTCATATTGGATGAAGTAGATGCAGCTCTGGACAATTTAAATGTTGCAAAGGTTGCTGGTTTATCAGATCAAAGTCATCTGAGCGTGTTGCTGATGAAAATGCTGGTAGTGATGGAGGATTTGGGTTTCAGAGTATTGTCATATCACTTAAGGACAGGTTCTATGACGAAGCCGACGCACTGGTTGGTGTTATTAGGGACTCAGAACGAGGTTGCTCATCAACTCTCACCATGGACCTGACTATATACGGGGACACATGAAACAATTATATTGTTGCTGGAGTGTGAGACTGAACTGTTCAAAAGTTTTTTCAAGCCGCGGAGAGATGAGAAAAAGTCTGCTGAAATGATTTCGTATCAAACTTAAGCTTCTTCTTTGAAGCAAGTGCTATATTGTATATGGAATGTTATCTTGTTATGAGAGAACTGGACCGTTGGTTATTTGCTACTAATTGGTGTTGTCGATACTTGGTTATTATATTGCTCTAGGTCTACCTGAGATGACTATCCTTTGCTTAATTTCTTACTTTGCTGATGCCGTATGTGTGATTTTCCTCTTACATTGTTATCGTTGACAACTGCATGTCTTTCATGGTGTTTTATATATGTGCTCCGTTTCGTCGCCGCGCCATAAGACCGGAGCAAGCCTTGATGGTCCGTTCAGCACGTACGTAGCGGCAGCCGTGGGCGGCAGTCCTGGTACGGGTTGGTCGCCATGACGAGCACGGTGCTGGGATCTTGTCGCAGTGTTTCCATGGACGGCGGCGGCAAGACGGGACGCGAGCTCGTGGATGATATCCAGGCTGCAATGCAGCATAGGTCGCTGGCTTTGGCAATGCCGGTCTCCTTGAGAATCTCTGCTGGCAGCAATCAGTGGACGACGGTTGAGGCAGGCAGCCATTGCTGATCAGACACAGATCAAGGAGGGAGGTGATGATATATCGAGGTGTTGCAAGGAAGGTGTGGGAGCTAAGGGAGAAGATCCAGGGTGCTATGAGTGCATGCTTTCGCAGGAGAATCGGCGAATAAATACATGGAAGTAAGGCAGGACCATTTTTGCATGTTTTAATTGTTTTCTCTGTTTCTATTTTGAGGTTCCTAGGTCACATACTTATCTTTTGTGTTCTACCAAGTGTGTTTTGTGTACGTGGTGTGGTGGAACCTTGTGAAAGGTACCACCTATGTTTAGGTACTTATGGCTTTCTCTTAGAGAGATGCTTCGAGTGAGCCTGGAACATTCAGTTACACTAACCAATAAGATTGCGGCTGTGCTATATGGAGCAGATCAAAGTTTCAGGAAATAAAAAAACAATCGACGAAATACAAAATGTTCAGCACGTGGTTCTGAATTTGTTGAATTTCAGTGTAATAACTCAAAAATTGGCATACACTTGATTTTAGGTTAAATACTGGTTGGAATCCTATATGTCATTTAACATTTTGGGGCAAACTGCTCCAGGGGGTCGAGTGCACCAAGTTTTCCCAGAATCATTGGATCACATCTGTTTATTATTATTATTTTGTGAAACATCTGTTTATTTATTAATCCTGGGACATACACCACTTTTAATATAGAAGGAGGTGTCACATTTTCAACAAGTGAGGTTATTTTTTTATGTTTATTTTCTCATTTTCTGTCAACTATATCACTTATTAGAAGATGCTCGCATTCACCATATGGTGTCTTGGTTAGCATCGGCGGCGGCAAGAAAACGCCAATCCCTGCACTGCTCCGCATCGGCGGCGGTAGGACGGCGCCCACTAGTGGTGGTCTCGCCGGAGCTAGCCATGGGCATGGCATTCTAACGGCTATGTCCGGTGTCCATCTGTTGCTAAAAAATGGACACGTTTCCAAGCTTTGTGATCCAGCGCAACGACTGTCCTGTCCAGACCAGGGGCCTGTGGATGCATGGTGCGGCAGGGTCGGACCACCCCGTGGATCCTATACGTAGGGCGGGCGACGGGATCGTTTCGTCCGAACGGTTTTGAGATTCGTGCTGGGGCGAATGAATGGTCAGCAGTCATCTCCTTCCCCTGGATGAATCCCGGCGGTGCAGCGGCGGCGGTGAATCCCGACGAGAGCGAGGTTAGGGTTCCGGGTTAGGGGTTCGGGTTTCTGGGTTGAGGGGAAGAGCTCCGTGCCTCCTGGCTGTAGAAGGAGCTCCTGGGGGGGGGGGGGGGGGGGGGGGGGGGGGGGGGGGGGGGGGGGGGGGTGGTGGGGGGGGGGTGGTGGGGGCGGCGGCGGCGATGGGCGCGCCGGGCCACGGGAAGGGGGGGGGGGGGGGGGGGGGGGTAGGCGGCGGGGGCGTCGTGGTTGCAGTGGTTAGTGTGGCGGTGGATCCGGCGGCGGTAGCCGCCGGAGACGGGGGAGGAGGTTGGTGGCGGTGGCGTCGTCGTTGCAGGATTTAGCATGGCGGCGGATTCGGCGGCGGTAGCCGCCAGAGACGGGGGAGGCTGTCAGCGGCGGGGGCAAGGGGAGGGTGCCGGAGGCGGAGGTGGAGGCGGGCGGGGCCGGGCACGGCGACGGCGAGGCGGCGGCGGATCGAGGAAGAAGGGCTGTGCAGGCCGCCGTGGGCTGAACCGGAGCAGGCCGTGGGCCTGACCTAATGCTTCGATATCATCGGACGACCGGCGCATAGGGCGTCCCGGACCACCCCATATGGCGGGGTGAGGCAGCTGCCCTAGCTACACCACGGCACAAAAAGACCCTATCGCCATGTTTGATCAAAGTTTTCTATGGCTAGGCCGTTTGAGTGAGGTAACAAGAGATGAGGAGAACAATGAACAAGCAGCCACATCCTTGAAGAGATTCCTGTAAATGGCCATTTTGCTAACAATCATGCATAGATAAATTAAACTTTGAGACTAGGAATAGTTTAGCAATACGCATGAGCACGATTTATCGTTGAATGTTGGCGCTAGCCAAGGCTGAGTGAAGTTCTGCCCCATCTAAAATTTTGGGTGTGGTCCACCACTGTGGTGCGGAGCTTGCCGCCGTCAGCCGCTGGGGTGCGTCATGCGGAGATGTCGTGGTTGTTGTGCCACCAAGGACGGCGACGAGACGAGAGGCGATCTCCTCGACGACAGCCAAGCAGCGCAGTTCATCGGAGCTTGCGACGCCGATGTCCTCGAGAATCTCCGATGGCAGCAACTGGTGGACATCGTCGAGGTCTGTTGTGTGATAGCTAGCCATTTTGCTACGAAGAGACGGAGGATGGCAATGGAGAGGTGTTCTGCAGAGGCTGGGTCCAGAAGGTGGTAGCTAAGGGAGACAAGAAGGCTCTGAGTGCATGCAAATGGAGGCAGGATAGGTAAACAAGGTTTCTGGCCACGCTCAAACTTGATGGCCTCATTAATCTCTGGCCAATTGGAGTTACATGTGAATGTGTCAAAGAAATCAGGAGGGCCATAAACCCTGCAGATAGCCATACAGTCATGGTAGTTCTGGTTCATATACCGCCTGCTTCCTGGATATGATGAAGGGAGGATCTTCCTGGTGCCAACATCCTTCCCAGACGTAGCCCCTTTTTCGACAGCATCTGTTATTCCTTGGTAGGTCTCACACCTCAGGAGGTCTTGGTTGAAGAAGTGAAAGGACAATCTACTGGCTTCAACACATGAATAAGCATTGACCCCATACTGCTGGGACAGTCTGCCTGCGCATGTGGCTGGATTCGGCTGGCCCTTTCGGTAATGCAAATAGTATCTATAGAACTCCATCATACTAACCTCATCACGGCCCCTGATAGGTTGATCATCAATCTGTCTGAACTTTATTCCAGGTCGGAAACCGCTATCTCCGTAAGGAAACAAAAGAGGATATTGAAGAGCCATAAGTGCAGGATGGATAGGAGAAACCTGTTTGAGGAAGGAGCTCCTTGTTTCAACAACCACATCAAACTTGCAGGCAGATGAAGAAAAATCACCCACGATGAGGCCAGCAAGTTCGGGTGAAGATGGGAGGCTAAACCGTTTGTCTTTTGACATCACTGGTCCAATCAAACGTATAGATATCTCTGGAGCTTCCGGTGAAAGCAACCTATCACGGGCCATACGGAACTGCTTAACCAAAGGGTTTATCTCGTTAAGCATACTAACCAGCCCCGCAACTATGGCAGGATCAGGTGTATCATCAGAGCCACCGTCAGAGGGAAAAATGTTCAGCCTGTTCTGCACCTCATTCTCTGTATCGTAAATGTACAGCTGGGCATATTCAGGTCTCTTCCCATCAGGCGGCAGGAGAGAGCCAATACGATGATGCACGACGCCATTAATTCTAAACACATAAGGACCGGCGCCTGTGTTGATGGATCGGTCTATATCGACACCTAAGGATGTGAAAGCAAAAAGGGAGTTGTACTGCCTAATGAGCCTCATAAAAGCATTTGAACGCGGGCCGCCATCAAAACAAATCAGATCAGCCAGAAAAGGGGGGAATGGCTTGGGCGGAGGCAGAACAATCTTCCCCCCACGGCAGCACAAATTGTAGGCAACGTGATGGGCAGCTCTAGAACTCAGACCAACAACCCTTTCTTGATACCAAAAAATGGCTCCGCAATAACGGCACGTGTAATCGGGACCTCCATAGTATGAGCGGTGCGCATACGTGGCTGTCAGTCAGGGGGAAAAATTAAGGTGCGGCAGAAGGGGGCAAAAATATCCAACCTAATCCTTGCAATCCATCTAAACGGTGTACCTTTCAGCATATCTACATAAGACGCGGGGAAGACAACTATGGGGTCGTCAAGCGGCAAAGGTGGAATGTAACCTGACAACACAGGGTTTCCTTAGGAACAGGATGAGCAGAACCCAAAAAAAAAAAAAGTAAAGTCTTCGAATGTGTAGAACCTGCGCGTGCAAGTCTGCGACGTTTGTTCAAATTGAACCGCTTTAATCTGTTCTGACGTGACACAAGCAAAGGAACATTTGGGCAGAAATCATCTCCTGGAAGCATAAAGAAAGCAAATAAGCACCGAAGATGCCAAAAAGAAACCACCAGGTTGGTTAAAAGGTGGAGGAATACGACTAACTTATCACGGGGTAGCGCCGAAGAGTCTCGGCGCTAAACATCGGGCGTCCTATGTTTCTAGAACCAGGTGCTGTCGTCACCCTTTCTGTATGTTGTGTTTCACGTGAGGGCAATGGAAACGTCCTCTGACGAACATTACGACTGCATTCCCTAGCATCTCTACGACGCACCAGCCGATTCTGCCTTGCCAAAGCAGAGACAGGTACGACCACCTCATCGACCTCAAGAGATGGCAAAACTGGGGCATCAGGCAATGAAGTACGTTGTCTTACATTCCTAGCACGCTCTCTAGCCTCCTCTCTTCGGCGACATCGGCGGCCATCCATCTAGGAAGGAAGCAACTGCACACTAATGCGAAAAATGAATGCAGGTACCGAACGCAAAGAAGAAACTACCAACGGGAATCAGTCAGAGCAATATATAAGGATGGGAACAATTAAATTACACATTGAAGAAGATGAAGCATTTTATAGGGAACGCATAACAGGAACAGGCTCGCAGCAGTGAACGAACATTTCATCAGTGACACAGGCAGCAGCATACATGCACTGGCCATCGAGGGAAAAAAAAAAGGCAACACTCACCACCTAAATAGACCACGCGCACCATGGTTGCAGAACACAGCCCATCCAAGTGCAAGAAACCGCACAACTTCCACTACAGCGGCCAAGCAGGCCATGGAAGGGCCCTAGCAGGCACGAAGGGCAACATGCAGGATGCAAGAAAAATGCAGGCAGGCTGCACGCAGGATCCGAACAGCCACAGCAGGAACACAACGGCAGAAAGGGGAAGCAGCGAGAAGAGGCTCTGTATGCAGGGAGAGTAAGGACGCACCTTGCGCAGCGGCGAAGGGCCGTCACGGCGAAGGACACCGGCGACGGAGCCGGGCCCAATCGCCCTCGACGACGCCTCGGACAACTCCGGCAGTGCTGCGGATGGCAAACAAAATCATGAAACAATGGACCCCCAAATGCAGGAAGGCACGAATGCAGGTCCAAGGGACAGTGGGGAGGGCGCAGAGGAGCAGGTCGGGGCACATACCTGGAACCGAAACAACGGCACAGCAGCAGCCTGGTAGCGAGCGAGGAAGGAGAAAGGACTGACGAAGAACAGCTACAGGCGATTTGCAGAAAACGAAAGGAGGCCGCGAAGGCACCACGCGGCAGGTTACAGCCGCCACGTGACGCGGCAGGAAAGCGAATCCAACGGCGGCGGAAGAGGCGGTGTGGGAGAGCGCGAAGGCCGAACCGACGCCGGCAGATATGGGCTGGGCTCCAAGCGGTGCAGGCCCACAAGCCGAATGAAGGGCCAGCCACCAGGCAGGACGTGCGCATGGCGAACGAAAGCCCAGCCACCAGGGACGCAACCGCCATCGAAATAGGATGCCGCTCGGACGCGTCGCAACAGGGGCCGGCCACGACGCTGTGAAAAAGACGTGGTAAAACTCTGTACGGACACGCCAGCGAAAACGCTGTGAGAAGCGGAAACCTTCGCTGGTTCAGCTCTCTACTATAAATACCTGATGGTAAGAGTAAGACAAGAATTTTGCATGATTTATTTGTTTTTTGTCTGCTTCTATGTTGGGATTCTACTTATTTTGCATATGCGCCTCTGTTTTGTGTTCTGTACGAGTGTGCATGGGATGGTGGAATCTTGTGAAGGTTGCTACATTTAGGAATTTACTTATGGGTTAGAGTTGCTTCTTAAATACTTCCGTGAGTCCCCTCCGAGTGTTTAATTATTCCCCTCGGAAAGATGCATTGAGCAATCTTGAACAGAGCTTGCACCAGATCAGATCATGGAGATGGAATAAAACCGTGCCATGCATATATAGTCTTATCTTTTCGTTGATTTATGATATATGTGCCCTAAAATTGCTAATATTTTTTTTTGGCTTACAATGATTTACTTTTAAAAGAAAAAAGAAAAAAGTTAAAACCTATCATACTAAGGCAAAAAAAATCTCAAAGTGTTTAAAATAATCATTTAAAGAGTTCAGAAACTCAGGGAGTCTATGGAGAATGCACAAAACATTTGCAACACTCTGATGAAAACGAATTATTTTGATTGGTCAGCTATTCTACTTTAATTTACTTGTGCTGGGATTTGGTGTGCATCTATTAGAGATTTTTTTTTCAAGTTTCGTCAGCAGATGGATTATACTTTATTGGGAATAGATCCGTGATATTCCAAAAGATTGAAGAGGATTAATAATTCTTTGTATTATTGAAGATAATAATTTAACAACTTCTTGCCGGCTCTGCAAATTCTTTCCACCTTTGACATCATTAATTTCACACCGACATCAACAATAGTTTTTTTTTTCAAAAACATTGTACAACTATAGATGCTCTTTCATATGGATGCATGCATTTCTTTTTCTGTTTCCTTGGTTGTTCTCTTTTGATGTAATATACAACATCGTGTGCGGCCTATAGCGCGGCCTACTACGCTTGTGCTCGACCCACTTGCGGTCTTTTTTTCTTCTATAAAAGTGACGCTCAAAGCTTTTGCGTGTTCGAAAAAAAAAAGGAAAAAAATGCATGCATGGTGCTGTACGTATTTGCAACACGAGATCTAGCTAGGAGATGCAAAATTTAAGAGGTCCGAACTTGATTGATTAGTCAGGATTCAGAAGCGAATTGAAGGCATATATAGACCTCATTCCGCCATGTATAACTAATAATAACTGAGATGACTGCTTCTTCATAATTTAGAAAACATAACGGATGACTCCATGATGCAATCGCTACAAAAAAGTGCATCGTGAGCACACACACGAGACGTTCGTGTATTGGTCGCCGTTGCTCATGCCGGCACTGCTAGTCACAGTAATTTGGCTCCGTAAAGCCAAATCCTCGACGAAGGCTTGTTTCCCCTGGTTGTGCTGTGTGGTACGACCCAATGAACGCCCCGTTGCTGCCGGCGCTGCTCCTCTTCGATGGGACAGGCGCAGGGTTCTCGCCGGAGCGAACACCGAGCAGGCTACGTACGAAGTCGAGGCCACCTGTCACTCAGGGTTTCAATTTTGACTTTCAAAAACCAAACATATTTTTTCCGTATGAATTTAGCACGACGCAGCCAAAGTTTTGCTTGGTCACTTGGAATTGGAAATATAGCCCCAACAATCTATTTAAGCGTCTGTCCAGTGAGCTGGGCGTGACCAAATTTGGTCCCGCTTAATTATAGACCAAATAGCTGCCCCATGATAATTGATAGCCAACTCTACACAAACAATTACATAATATTACCAAAACACATCCTCGAGACTGCATAATGCAACAAAGCAGCCAGCGCTGGCTCTGGTTCTGTTCTGTTCTCATCCTCGAGACTGCATAATGCCAAGCAACTATATATGTTTATCAACAGCCGACTACAACAAACTCCGCCGTCACTGGTAAAACCATGCATGTCACTGGTGGACACACAACATCATACCTGCCTCTTTCCGCGCTCGTTCTGTTACTACATTTTCTGGCTCCTGCATATGATGCTTGGCATTCTCAGTGATGCCCGTGTACCTACATCAAATATGTAATACAGGACAATTTCTTATAAAATGTCCTGTAAGCCCCAAAAAAAAAACACTATATTTTGGATCTAGGGGAAAAACATTCATGTTCATGTAACCATGTTGTCCCTCGGTGAGTATGATATATATACCAAAGCAAAACCAAAAGCCATATAGCGACATAGTAAATGTTTATTTCTGTATCAAAATACTTGCTTCGTTCACTTTTATGTTGGAAATAGACAGGTTCCTCAAGAACTTTGATTATTATTTGTAACAGTGAAATGCATGATAGAAAAACATATTTAGTTATGGAAATAAGATCAAATGATGCATGACAGATAAAGAGTACTCCCTCCGGATAATCATAACAAAATATATGATAATTTTTAAAATACTTTGAATAAGACGAATGGTCAAACGTAACTCAAAAATGATCAAACGTCAACAATTTAAAACCGGAGGGAGTATTGGCTACTTGATTAAAGATCAATTTTGCTGTTTATTTTTGTGCCTGAATGCCACTGTCCGTTTGTGAAATTTCGTCTATAGGCTGGAGAGCCCCAAGGTTTGTTTCCATTTGATACAACATAAATAGAAGCATAGAACAAACGACAAGCAGAGCAAGTATCATAACACAGCAAGAGGCAGAACAGCGCCAGTACCTGTAGTAGCCTTGAGATGCTTGGAGATCCCACTGACACGGTAGGAGCGATGAGTAAAACTGGAATACCTGGTATCAATCTTGGCCACTCCTTGCACGGTACCTGCCCTCACGTCAACGGCGAGCACCACTTTTCGTCCTCCAATGCAGGCGCTCTTGCACAACATGTAAACAATGTCATCATCACCCATGCTCAAGGTGGGGTGAGCCATTTCCAGGTTTACCAGGGACAAGCTTGTGTCCTCCTCCTGCTCCTCGGCCTCGCTGTCGACCCAGCTGCTCATGATGAGCTTATGCAGCAACTTCCAATCCTTGGGGTTGTCATCAGGAGGGTCGACGTCGCCTGAATAGATGGAGCATTCCTGATGCCAGTCGTCGAACCGACCGGGATAGGCATGGAAAACGTGGTGGCCCTCCAGCTACCCCAGACGACATAGTATGGCGGTGTATATGGAGTGGATACGGATGGGGGAACAACCACCTCTCTTGCAACAATCTTCATGTCGACGTACTTATGGTGTTCTTGAGGTGGTCGACGGTGATGTCACGGGAGAAGCCTGGGTCGCCTTTGCGGAAGCTCGTCCGGTTGGCCCCGGCCGGCAATGGGGAGGTCGCGGAGGTTGGGCGTCTCCGAGAGCAGGTCGCAGAGGATGATGCCTCGCCACAGGTCGACCCAGCCCACCGTCCCTTTCTAGCCTCCGAGCGTGATCACCTTCGACGCCAGATGACGGAACGTCTGCGAACGCGCCGATTCAGGGACGGGGTACCCCTTGTCCCTCAGAGGCTCGTCCACCGCCACCGCCTGCGAGGTCCAGCGTCGCGGCGGCTCGCCGCCGGCGGAGCGGCAGAGGTGGAGGGTGAACGTTGGTCTCGTGTAGCCCACGTTCTTGAGAGCCGCGACGACGTAGTTGCTGGCGCCGTCGCCGCAGCTTAGGACGGCGACCGTGCGGTCGTCGAAGGTCTCAGAACGCGGGCGGTCCGGGAGCAGGTGCAGCAGCGCGGGGCCCGGCGCGCGCACCCTGTAGACGAAGTAGTCGTTGTGGCTCAGGTTTACTCTCGCGTAGCGGTTGCGGGGCACGCGGAGGACGACGAGGTCGGCGTCCGCGGCGACGACTCGCGGGTCGCGACTCGCGGGTCGTGTCCGTCGGGGGTGGGGGCTTCCTCCCGGCCGTGCACGTGGACGGCCAGGTGGGACAGGGCGGGCGGGCGGGCGGCGCGGAGGGAAACCGAGATGGGCTCGCCGTTGCTCGTCCTGGACCAGGCGGTGGTGGCGTTGGCGCGGCGGCCGCCGCCGTCGTAGGCCCAGTTGTCGAGCAGGACGCAGGTTGGGATGTCATCGTGGTGGCCGCTGCCCTTGGGGAAGAAGGAGGCGGCCATGGCGTCGGATCGATCGAAGAATCGGGGCTTCGGATTGGATCTGGGTTTGCGTAGCGCGTAGGACACGGAGGATGATGAGTGCTCGCTGCTGCTCCTGTCTACGTGGAATATTCGTACGGGGTTTTATCTCCGTGTATACCGATCCCATTATAGGTTTTTCCCCTTTTTTTTTCCATTAGGTTTCACGGGCTGGCGCATCTGATGATCCCGTAGCGTACAGAACAAGTCAAGGACGCTCTTGCGTTTGGCGTCCAGAGTGACGAGGGCGGAAGCAAAGAGGTTGCCACTAAAGTACATAGGATGTGTCTATCTCTAATATTCCTGGCGCATTTGGCGTGATCACCTACAATGGCGACACAAGTCCTTTCAAGATGCGGCCAATAGGATGTGTCCAGCGGCAACGGGCTGGAGTGTTAAAACTGCATGAGCACGAGAATGCTCCCTCGAAACCAATTTGCCATTCAAGACAGCTGAAAAAAGCTAAGTTAACGTCAAATAAATTTAACGAGACTGACTAATCATGCATGACAGGCAGTCCTGTACCGATGAGTTTCACGCGCTTGTGTAGAGGCATACCACACATTCTGTGGAGCACTTCGGTTCACATTTCGAGTACAGCATTTGCAGCTTTCACTTTTCACTAGCCGTTAACAATGCGCACCAGCCTATCAAAAGGGAAATAAAAAAACAATGCGCACCAGGCCCGTGCGACAAGGACAGATACCTGGATCTAAGTCAAGTTGAAAATATTTAAGTGTACAAAAAAAATGTCGCCATTAGCATAGATGTGCCTACACGGTCAAACGATCAGACATGTTACAAAGCTGTTTTCCGCCATGTTCCTTTCTTTAGTTATATCAACACAAAAAAATTATGATCAATACGATAACTACCGATTTACAATACATCATTTCTATATGTGCTGGTCATGGATCATATCTTCATGCTTATGTACACAATGCCCACAGCCAGCACAACCAATACCGCAGAAGTGAACTGCATAGAAACAGCTGGAGGATGCACCCATGTCCCCTTCAAAACGTCTAGCTGCCGTCAGCTTATTGACACAGCTGGAGGATGCACCCATGTACCCTTCAAAATGGGGTAGGCCAGGTGGTAATATCAGATTTTCCAGACTTTCAAATGGAACATCTGTGGTTATTAAAGACTCCCCATCCGCACCCATCCTGATGCCCGCTCTCAGCATCATAAATTACACTAACCATCTCGCATCCTAGGTTTGTCATCTTTCAGCCGGTGGGTTAGGTCGTAGTCTGTTGCACCTCTTCTGTATCATCATGATCATGAGCTGTGATATTTTCCACTTCATCTGCCTGTTTCTCATGATCAGTCGCAGCAGCCGGCTCCTTATCATCACCCGAGCTTTTCATCAGCCTTTTTGATCTTTTAGGTCTTGATTCTGCATTCGGTTCATTTTCTGTGTTACCACTCCCCGCGTTCTCAGCTCCTGTAGGAGCCTCTGCATTCTTATCTGGATTGTCATTATCATGCGACTTCATGGCTTTCTTGAGTGAGCTCTTTTTCTGAAAAGTATTTTAGTGGTCGCTTAGATGAGAATGGTTTACAAATTTCATTGTCAAACAAAGTTGGATATAAATGTATTGTCAGAAAGAACATAGTTTTGCATTTCAAGACCAATGTAGATAGAATATAATTTGGCATTTCAAGGTAAGGTGCTGCAAAACGAAAAATAAATAAAAAATCAAAGTCACAGAAATTTCTCAACTATATCGTAAGTATGAATGCACGGGTGCTTATCCAACCTATCCGTAAGCATGCAAAAAATATTTTTGAAAGTTTTGGTTTATACTTAAATTCGAACTTCAACCTTGCATAATAAAGTTCGTCTCTGTGATTATCTACTTTGCCGATAGGATTTAAGTGGAGGTGCGCCTTCTTCCCTTCCGGCGAAGAGAAAAGAGAGATAGAGAAAGAAAAGATTATAAGGACTCAAAAAAAAGAAAAAATTGGCTTTATGTTCAACGGAAAAAAATTCTCAAAAGCGCTATTGTATTACGAGTGGAACGGATGGGGCATTCTAATTAGATAGATCCACTCTCCGAAAGAAAGTAAGGCAGTTTGGTTCAACTTTTTGAAATCTTCATCTCTGTGATTATCTATGCATTTGTATGTACAAATAGATGAATAATGCTCAAGTACAGATAACTAAATACTCCCTCCATTCATAAAATGATGTCGCCGTTGACTTTTTGAGTTACGTTTAACCGCTCGTCTTATTCAAAAAAGTTTAAAAATTATCAAATACTTTGTTATAATTTGTTTTATCACTAGAGAAATTTGAAACATAACTTGTAATTTTGCATATTTGAGCTAATATTTTGAATAAGACGAAGGGTCAAACGTAACTCAAAAAGTCAACGGCGACATCAATTAAAAAACGGAGGGAGTACATAGAAAATGAATAAGATGAGTAGATACTATCATGAGGACGTGATTGTGATGTAAAACTGTCACAAAGAAACAAGTATAATCAATTTAACTCAAATATATTTTCTCATGTGTACCTTTTGTTGGCTGTGTTAGCTTGTTCTGCCCCTTCGGCATTTGTCTCGTCCAATTCTTCAAGCATCAAATCTCCTTCTTTGTCAACCTTGATGGCCTTTGCTCGCCTTTTCTTTAGCCGGTCCTTCGCCTAAATAGAAAGCAAGGATGAAAAATGATATCCATTCAATATTTTTACCATTTAATAAAAAATCACGTCGAAAGCAATTTGGTTGGGCTTAAACATCTCTTACAAAAAGAAAAAACAATAAAGGTGCCCACAGATAGTAGAAAACAGTTTTAAGAGTGTAATTCCATGAAACCTACAAAAAGTTTGGTTTCTAAAGGCATGTGCGTATCAGTTTATAAATGCTCAGGTACTAGAGCTTCCCAAACCAAAAACATTAGACAAAGAAAGAAATACCCGGCTGGCATCAATTCAAAAGAAAAAAAACGGTTGGCCTTTTTCCCTGCCTCCCTGGTCTAACTCAATTCAAATTGCGGAATATTAAGTCTGATTGTATGTATCCACAACATTGCTCATTTCCCAGGGAGGAAACGTTTTTCAGGTAGCTTTTCAAGATTAGGAAAAGACTTCATTAATCAAATTTATAAATTTTCAATGTAGTTGTGATAAACACTATAGATAGATAAGATCTGCAGCAGCTAATGCACGTGCACATGTGCAGATTACTGGTTGACATATAACACTCAATATTGATGATTTGAAAATGATATACACTTTACCATTTTCTTCCTGACCTCAGTCATGATCTACATGTTTGATATTTCTTTGCATGCTCTCAATATCATGTAGGGACTGAACTATTTATAGCAAAATCATGTATGTATCAAGAAGTATCATAGATGATGAATCAAGAAAAATGAAACTGTTCCAACAATTCCTAATATGTATCCCGACGAATTGATGCCATAACCATATAGGAGTCCACTACACATACAGCAATGTGTTTGCTCCATATTAAAGCAGTTGCTACAAAGTTACTCCTACACGATAATGATGGTGGAATGCATCCAATTGGATATGAGATCCACTTGGGTGACTTTCAGACAGAAGACTAAAAGATGGGAATGATACTACAAAATTACCTGCATCGTTATTTCTTTCAACTTATGCGCAATCTGTGCGTCATCTATGAGTAACGAAACAACATCCTCCTGTCTCATCAGATGATCATCCTGGACATGTTTTCCCTTCATGACCAACTCTTGTACAGCATTTTTCTGCCTTGCTCTTTGCAATATTTTCTCCTCAATAGTGTCTTTGCATATAAGTCTATACACAGTTACCTACAATTGCATGTTTGAAAAAAAAACATAAGAAACTTAAGCATCAAAATATAATCCCAACTATCCAACAATGCATAAGTTTGGTTATCTGGTGAGAAGCCATCAGTTGGATCTACATGATACAGTAGTGTTACAAAAATGCGTGTAATTTATTCCATACAACCATACAGTGCTGTACATATGAAAAAAAAAAAAACTATACAAAGGCCACGTCAGGTAAGCTGCTAAGGTCATGCAACTAGAAGATTCCTATCAGCTGTCTAAGTTATATTTGAGACGTTGTCAGCATCCAAGACGCATAACTGTTTGTTGGATCTAAAGGGGTGCTGGACAGCAGCTGGAAACTAGAGGACAGCTAGAACAGGAAAGGCTTATGCTAGGACACTTAGGCACACTAAGGCACTTCCATCACATTGCACACTAGGTTCTATTTATAGTACAAAGGGCTACTTCTCCTGGACTCTAGGTTGTAGCTGCAGTAGGTCGGTGCTACAGTACTTCTACAGTATCTGGTATATTCAGAACATACCCCTAGTTTACTAGACTCCACTATATCCTAGAACATTCCAGAAACACAAGGATTACTACTAACACTGTTTGTGACCAGATTGTAAAGAAGAAGAAAAAATGAACAACCTGGAATTATATTGTAAAAAACAATATGAAAGGAAGTTAAGTCCGAAATCATTGTTGCATGTAAAAGTAGAATAAAAACAAATATACCACTCTGTAATCTACAATCTAATGATTTCTAATAATATATGAGAACAAGATATCACATGTGGTTAATCAAAACTCTGAAATGACCATGTTTTCGCCGCAACATGCACTGTCTGCATAAAAAATCCTAAACCCTTAAAAACCTAAAATCTTAACACAAAACCTAGAACCAATAAACCTTCAGTAACTCAACTAGATTTTTTGCTTTAGAGGGAACAGAGGTTCAGTGCAACATTTAAACATTCATCACAAGGTTCATTGCAGACTGCAAGCTTTCGTTGCATTAATTGATGGTGGGAAAGGTGAGATTATGACAATAAAAGCTGCAGCATGAGATGTTATTTTATGAACTGGCACAGGCTAATACCATTTGCCACAAGTTGCTAAACAGTGAGAAATGCAGGAACCCATGGTTACGAATGAATTTACCACCAAACTAAAGTATCTATAAACTGAAATTTCATATACCTCCTTTGTTTGACCAAGTCGGTGTGTTCTATCCATAGCCTGCTGGTCCTGTGTTGGATTCCAATCAATTTCATAGAAAATAACAGTGTCAGCAGCAGTCAAATTAATACCAAGCCCTCCAGCTCTTGTGCTTAGCAAGAAAACAAAGATGTCATTCCTACAAAGAGAGAGAGAGAGAGAGAAATCAGTTGTGCCCATGTTTCAGCAGTGTTTTTTTCCTCGGACTTGCAGACGATGTGACATTGCCGCATCATCGTATTTCAGTGGTTGCAACATGCCTACCTATTCTGGAAATCTCGGACCATATCACGACGATCTGAAATTGCAGAAGACCCGTCAAGTCTGAAGTACTTGAATTTTCTAAAATTCATGTAGTCCTGGAAAAGGAATACAAAACGCTCATCAATTAGAAGAAGTTTACACTAACGTGTCCAAACTCAAAGTACCATCTGTAATAATATAACAATAAAATTCATTATGCTGGTAGAGGCTTTACACTTTGTGACTCAACTGGACACGCATAAAATAACAAGTAACGCCTCAAGAATATCATTTAATTCAAATGGATATGCATAAAATAACAAGTAATACCTCAAGAATGTCCAACATTTTAGTCATCTGGGCAAAAAGGAGCACACGATGACCTTCAGCTCGGAGGCGCCGAAGTAGCATGTCTAAGGTGTGGAGCTTCCCAGAATCCTAGCAAGAACTCCATGTTAGTAACAAGGTACCACTTGAATAACTAGTTACGGGCTTGTTATTGAATATTTCACTCCAAATTCATCATATGATTAAGCTTAGAGCAATCCAGAAGGCACCACAGATCCACTCATATTATTGAAGTTTAGGGGTTGAAACAGACAAATTGATAACTCAGGGCCTGTTTGTAAGACAGGGTTGTCAAATTTAAACTAAATTCTACAGATTTTAATCCCAGTTTGGACACTACAAAGGTAATGGAACTGTGCAGGTAAAAATTACATAAGACAGCAGCAGCTTAACAACAACAGAAAACGATGTAACTTACAGTGAGCATTTTAGCTGGATCAAAATTACTCATAGGCGGAGAGGACCCAAATATCCTATAGGGTAGCTGCAGCACCGGCTCAGGGATGGGCAAGTCAGTTTGCATCTCCTGTATCAAAGGATGAAGACCAACTGGTTGCCCAGGACCATTGAATTCGGAAGTACGAGCAAATCCCAGGAACAGTTTCTTAGCCCATGGATCATGCATCTCATCAGTGTACTTATAGGCAAAATTCCGATCCGCACACCATATATTTATCTGGAGTAGGGCAAAGAGGCGTTAATGGACTGTACCATAAGTTGATATAATCATATAACACACATAGATTCAATAAGGGCATCATCAACGCTACACGTAGGCTCCCTATTTTTAATATTATAAGCTAAATATACTCAAGGATTGCTCCGTACACACTTCGACCTCGTGAAATGAACAGTGCCAAAAAAAAAAAGACCAAGATGAAAAGAAAATGAACTTACTGGTGGCGCTCTAGCAGGCGGTATAAAGGCATACGCTGAACGAAGAAGCCTTATGTTTGAGATAAGCCTATCATGGTGAGAAAGCAACAGCGCTTCATATGGGCTATCACTTGGGCCAGTTCCAATCTTCGTTCTAAGCAAACTGGGCTTAGCTTTTGTTGGTGAAAGCAACAATCGAGCAACAGCACGAACTCTTGTGGCATCATTCTGACTGAACTGATCATCAGGACCTTCTGAATAAAGAAATGCATTCACAATTTCATCACTGTCACTCTTATTCCATTGTATTGCTGAGAATACTAATCTCTCCAGCCATGAGCAAGTGGCCAAGAAGGAAGCTTCAACTGGGGACAGATTTGTTAAACGTGTAAAGCCAAATGCACCAGATAATACAACAGACTCGTCTGATGACTTATCTTCTGGAAAGGTTGAATAATGGATATTAATAGGCAGAAATATATTAAATAGCCTGTTCAAATATCCATTGCGAAATCCACAACCGTTTCCTGAAACTTCCATGTTGCGGATGATTCCTTCATAAACTAACTTTGGAATCTGTGAAGGTAGAAAGAAAGACGTTAATACATCGTTTGTGCTCATGGAGAAACATTGAGGTTGTAAACCACATGCTCGATTAAAAAAAAAGGCTAAGATAACAGAAATTGTACCTCAAACTTTATAGGATTTCTCTTGCCTGCATAATGTACATCTTGTAGTTCCCCAAATGGGGGAGAAAGAAGAGCGTTTGGGATATCAGCAAAGTAAAAGTATGAGCTTCCCTCATTGCGCTCAAACAGCTCAGGGTGATTGCAAACCTAAAAGTGATTCAGAAAAGGAATATCCAATTACAAAGATAAAAAGAAAAGCCAAATTTAGCTAATTTACAACATGGGCATAATAAAGAGCTAATTTTGTTATGGGAATAGCTCGGCCCATGTAAAGGTTAGTACGCATTTGATGAAAGGCAAGGAACATTTTGTACAAGTTTAATACCTTCCTTAGCTGCATAACAATATTCATCAGGCTAAGTAACTTCTTATCATTAAGATTGCCCCGACTCCCATCAAGCAACTCGTTAAGAGATATCTTATTCTTTATGGCTTGATAGAAGACCTGTTGACGGGAACTCAATTTGCAAGGAACAATTTCTTCTTTCTTTTTCGTCATTTCAGCAATGACATCAATCTTGACCCGGCGGAGCATAAAGGGCTTCAATATGGCATGCTGCGGAAATGGAGACCATGTTACTTCTATTAACTTACTACAAAGATCACAAACTATACCAAGCTTCAAATAATTCAATAAACACCTCATAAACCATATGACCGTGTCTTACCAGTCGACTAAGCTGATGTTCATTCAAAGCTCCTCCATGTTCAGCATGGCCCTCAATGCTGGGGCAAAGAAATGTCAGCAACTAAAACAATGGACAAGATAAGGAATGTTAACCTGCTCAGAGGAGAACGGTACCCTTTTGAGAACCACTCATTGAACTGTTCATGGCTGTCAAACAGAGTGGGCATGATGAAATGAAGTAGCGCCCATAATTCAGCCATATTGTTCTGTATTGGTGTTCCAGTAAGAAGTAAACGATTTCTACAGTTAAAGCTCAGCAATGTCTTCCAGCGTTGGCTGCAATAGAGCAAAGAAGTTAAGTACGCATATAGAAGATTTTCGGACCAAATAAATAATGACAGCCTTCAATTATAATTTTTGGAACTCCAAAGCACAAAGCATGCAAAACGTAGTAGTCATCACCTGCTTGAACTTTTTATAGCCTGGGCCTCATCCAGTACCATGTACTGCCACTTTACACGTCTCAAAAGCTTCTCTTCATTCACAAGTATCTGATAGTTTGTAATTAGAATGTGGAAGCTAGCATCTCTGTCAAGAGAAAAGAGAAGGTCACACAATAGCTTTATGAACCTATTAAAGAAAAGAGACCCCTCATGAGTGCGTTGGTGTATCAGCCAGCAATTTACCTTCGATAGAGACGCTTTGGGTTTATGTTCTTCCGAAGAATTATCCTCTCTGGGCCCCAGTATGGAAGAATCTTTAAGTCAGGGCAGAATCTAATCAACTCCTCAGCCCAATTATTTACAACAGATGCTGGAGCCACCACTAGAAAGGGGCCCCATATGTTTTTGTCCTGCACAATATAACAAGCCCATCTCAAAAATTACATATATATTTATATTCTAGTATTAAACAAATGGCACTTGGAGACCAAAAGACAATTGACTAATAAAAAGGTTATAGCAGAAACCCACCAACCTCAGCCAAATGGGACAAGAATGCCATAGCCTGGACTGTTTTGCCAAGACCCATCTCATCAGCAAGAATGCCATTTAACCCCTGTAAGAATTCCAAGATTTAAATCAAACATAACAACGGCACCCACTAAAGATGATCATCAAAGCACATCAGCTTAATAACTTACCTGTTCATAACAATTGACTAACCACTGCAAACCCTTTAACTGATATTCTTTTAAAACGCCTTTGAACAACTCCGGTGTTCGCACAGATGACGTCTCAGGCATTGTCGAGCTAACAGCAAGATAAAACTGCAATCAGTTTCGGATAAATCATTTATTCATTTCAGATTTTAAACCAAACTTTTTAAGAAGACTTACGGGTGTAATAAATCAATCTTGCTAGGGTCCATAGTAGAAGAGTCATCAACAGGAATACCAGACTCGGTAGTTTGGCGAAGCCTCACAACTTCACTATCAAAAGCATTAGTCATCCTCTTTTGCTGAGTGACTGCATGCTGAGCAGCTCTCATTGCCTCTCTTTTTAATTCAGCTTCCTCAGGATCTTCTTCCTCATCTTCCTCAGAGACAGACTCCTCAGCAGGCGGTGCTGAATCACCTGCCTTATTCTGCATGAAGTGACTATAGAGCTCAGTTTGTGAGAGCAGAAAGTTTAACCGCTGTTGCTGCCTTTTTGCTTCACGTAGCTCCTCTTCACGCTTTAGAGCCTCAGCAGCTTCCTTTTCTTCTTTTTTTCTCAGTTCATACTGAAACAGACAAAAAGTCAAATGAGTGCAATAATATGAAGTGCCCTGTTCTGAGTATAACAAAAAGAAAAGTAACCACATGCTAAATTGAACTTAGGGAATGAGAAATACATAATAAAAATCAGGCCTCAGATACACTTGCAACATTTATACAACAATAACATATCCTTTTAGTCCCAAGCAAGTTGGGCTTGGATACAGATGAAACCCACAAGAACCAACACAAGGAAGAGAAGATAGAGAAAAATGAGCTACTGAAAACAGAACCAAAAGTTACAAACAATATCATTAGTAAAAATGGTCAGAAGAGCCAGATAGCCTAAGTCACAGTTTAAAAGATCAGGTACAAATTCAGAATCAGCTTAAGCAGAAATGATCTTTAGCAAGTTTATAAGAGACAAAAGAAAACCTGCTCTTTGTCTACTCGTTTCCAAAATATCAGCATATCCCTAGCCAGCTTCCGGGTACGTACTGCAGCACACCTCATCAGTTTCAGTGACCTGCTTACTTTAAGTTTTACCTGGATATACAGACAAAATTCAGTAAAGCTGCAGTGCACTTGCGCTTACAGCAAGACCAAAAACTAGAGCACAGGAAAATTGTATGACGTAGGGTAAAAAAGTTGTATGCATGCAATACCTCTCGTTGACAACTATCGGAAAAGCGTTTTGCATCTATTTGCCGTTTCTTCAGCAAAGCATTGAAATTCCTGTGATGCCTTGGGATACTTTTAGTAGCAAGAGACTGCCACAGTTTGTAAGTCTTTTCTGACTCTTCTTTCACGATCAAAGAAGGTTCCTTCTTTGTAATTTGCTTCTTTGGTAAGCTACGTTCAATAATCTGCATTCATGATATCACATGTATTGTAAATATGACGAATGCATAAAAGTGCAATTAAAATTATAATAACTGAGACCAACCTCATATGTGTCTCCTTTTTCCAAGACTTTAACGTAATGAACCTGCAAACTGCCAGCTTCTGACATAATTAGCCTCCGTATCCGCCCAGCTGCTCCTTCCGGAATTGCAAAGGGATCCTCAGTAACTTGAAGAGAAAATTTATGTATCTTTACCCTTTCCTGGAGGGATTCATACTGTGGCAAAGGTTCAGCTAATCCACCACGATTGGTTGCCTCAAACTTTTGATCCGTACCTAGCATTGCTGCTAGGGTTCGCAAATCAAGCATGCCCTTCAAGAAGTGCTCCTCAATGTGTATATCAGAAGAAACAGGCAGATTAAGGGATGGTGCTAACTTATCATAACCCTCCGGAACTAAGTAGCGTATATTGCTCCCCATATCTAAATAGGTCGAATCAAGAGATGCTACAATCTTATTGAAACCACCATATGTGCGGATGCATTTGATCCCGTCATACTCATGTGAGGCTTCTACTTCATCCAAAGTTGCAGTATTCATGAAATCACCGGTGTGCCTTGTAGTGCTTTTCCCACTATTTCTGTGTTTTGTCAGGGGGATTGCTGTACGAGAAGGATCAGAACCAAAAACACTCTCCTTAAAATTTGACCTCCTGTACTTCTGGACATGTTCACTCAGCATTGTACGATACTGCTCCTCAGTTATCTGGTTACTGTAGGCATCTGCCCCATCTTCATCACTGGCACCATCTAGATGTCTTTTTCGCTTCCGGTGCTGCCCTTGGGAAGCATCATTTGTACCGTTGTACTGACCCAACAAGGATCCTTGCCCTAAAAGAAATTATTTTGTCAAAAACAATGGACATCAAAAAGGTAACAGAAATGCTGGAGCTGCAATATGGAATTCAACAACTAGATATGTATAAAGAAAACTCTTAAGCAAGAGTCATGAAAATAAAGGTCGATTAAAGAAAAGACAGGAGGCCAACCTTCACTGCTTCCACTACCATTTGGGCTGCTATTCCCATATTGAGCAAGATCTCCCGGTCCAGGAACTCTAAAGTTCAGCAAAGGCTGCAGCAGTATTTTCAGTAAAACCCATAATCAGAATGGTGGATCGATAACAAATCAGGCCAAACAAAAAGTATATATAAAAAACTAATAAAGTAGGTAAAGTAGAAGCTAGATAAGACATGTCTTCTTCGGAAAGTTCAAAAAACACGAGGAAGACAGTGTAACATACTTCGCCGAGATAAAACAAGGTCTACATAAAGCACATCCACACAGACCAAAATGGTAGATAACAGACAATAACACTAGAGTAATAAAGATGCAGAAAAAGTTAAAAGATGCAAGGAAAGCAACAACACTGGCATGACCAATTGAAGTTCCCTTGCAGGCACACAAATCATAACATCAGAAATATGAATAAGGTAAACCCTAACAAAAAAGTTGGCATGACAAACTACACAGAAAGTAATATAACGACTGACAGAAAACTATTCTGCAAAGAAATTTTTACTGCACAGACTGAGCCATGTAAAGGCACCAAGTGATGTGAGTTTGAAGGATGCTAAACTAGTAGTAGCAATACATCGACGTGCTGTAAACTAAGAATACTACAATAATAATACATAGCCAAAGAACATACATGTATGTATTCCAGCAATCTAAAAACTATATCCATGACTCGAAACAATGTACATTCTGGAAACAACGTAGGCAAGATCATTCCCCAACATACTCCTCCCCATGCAAGAAATGACGAAAGCGGTGATCAATCACTATGAGTTATCAAGACAATTAGCACGCTTGCTAATCAATTCGTAATACTCATAACCAGCAGCAAGCAGTTGATGCAAGCAACACCAGCGTTGGCACACCACTAAACTAGAAATAGACCAGTACATGACCAACTACCTTACTCGAGCCAAGCAAATGAGTGAGTGGTTATATTACTCCAAATCAGGTAAACAGTAATACTGGGTAAATGTCACAACAGACGATTGCAGCAGCATCAACGAGCAGCCTGCATTAGTCCATGAATAGCCGGTTTATAAACCCTTAACTGAAACGGGGGCTCTCCAGGCCAAAATCACTACTAATTTGCACCTGCAAACAGGGGACGAATCATATCCCTGAAAGGAATTACCCAAAACCCTGTGTTAATGAGCTCGATAGCCCACAAATTACACCTAACACAGGTCGTGCCTCCAATCCCACATAGCTACCGAAGAGAGAAACCACCGTTGGCGCAGAGAGAGCGGCACACAGCAAGCAAGCACTACCTCGAGGTTGAAGAGCGTGGAGTAGGAGAGCCCGCCGCCGCCGCCGTTGGCGCCCCCGCCTCGCGGGGGAGGGCGGCGCGGGTCCATGGCGAAAACCCTAGAGCCCCTGCCGCGGCGCGAGGAAGGGACGGGGTAGCCGAGGACGCGGAGACCGAAGAGGAAGCCGAAGGCGCGGCGGAGGCGGCGCCCGGGACGGCCCCGCGGACCGGGCGGCGGCGAGATTAGGGTTAGGGTTCGCGGGGCGGAGAGGCGTGGTGGGGAGGAGGCGGAGGTGGGAGGCGGTGGGATGGAGGCCTTGTTGTGACGTGGTGGGCGAAGTGGTAGTAGTAGAAGGCATGGCTTTGGCTTGGCCGCGAGGGGGGAGAGAGGAGAAGAGAGGGGAGCAGGGAAAGCGAAACGGGAAAGGGCGCTGGGTTTCCGCGCCGCTCGCTAGACTAGCGTAGCGTTCGAGCTAGAGGATTTTTTGGCAAACGGCGTTTGTTCTTTCGCTCTTCGTTTGCTTCATTTTTATCTTAAGTGCTAATTTTGGCGAAGGTTCTAAAAGAAATTTACTTTCAGAATTTTTTTTAAAAGGACAACTGGACCACTCCTTTGCTGTTAGAATTAATTCAATAAGAAAACACTAATCTATGATAAATGTTTTCCCTCAAAAGAAACTCAACGGAAGAACATTACTCGTCCCACCTCACGCCATCTGATTTAGCATTTGAATGATGTAATTTTGTTCAGATTTTGTGGGATGGACAGAAATAAATCTAATTATTAACCATGGCTTTTTCATATTATTTCACATGAAGTAAAACTCGGGCGGTGCCAGCTTTCTTTGGATTTTCTTCATAAACGCGCAACACGAGTATGGTCGAGTCACAAAAGTAGCCAATGCAAACCAACGCCCTCGCGATATTTTGTTTTCCTTTGAATGTTGGATTTGGTTGGATTTTTGTGTTGGATGCATGTGACGCTCGGTCTGGGTTTTTCTAGTCTTTTTGTTTTTTTTAGTTATTACTTGCTATCATATTTATGTATCTCTTCCATCTTGAACATTCCTTTTTAAATAAGCGCTACAACAGTAAATATTTCACGTTGGCCTTGGGTTTTTTATGGCTTCACCTAAGGCCACCTTGCTACTATCTGGTTTATTTCTCTTCTTTTTTTTCTCTAATAACCACTATCTCTCTTCGAAAACATAGGATGTCGTATGAACTGTTTGTGTACCATTAATTTTCAAACTGTGATTGTATCATATTGCAAACTTTTTTGTTTTCTACATTTTTCTTGATAATGAAATGTCAATGTGTGGATACAATCATAGCCTCCACACCACATCCTTGCATTTCTTTTCTTAAATACAGATTTATATAGATGTTGTGTATTGATGTGAAATGCTAGCACGGCTCTTTCCTCTGGGATTGTTCTGTAGACATTTCATAACAACATTCTCATAACATTAGTTTTGGCGTCAAATGCATGTTTGTTTGGATATTTCACAGGCACGCGCAACAATTTGGCTATTACTTGAGTCCTTATTTTTAATGCATGTGGAAAGAGAGTACTTCACACCCTCTCTGACACGACAAGGCTGTTGTTTTGTTACATATGTGTTATTTTTGTATTTTTCTACTAGGTCATGGATTTGAAGTGGGTTTTTGGTGTTTACTTCTTGTTGACAATTTTTATTATATAACTATACTCAAATGGATTAGGTTGAAAGATGTACTTATAGTTTGAAGCTAATTGTATGTGGTCAATTGACAATATACATGTAAATTCGCCTTGTATCTTAGTGAAAGCTATTTTATTTAAATTTATGATCAATTTTGCTTTAGAGCAAAAATCAAACCAAACAAGGTAGGCATACATGATACATCAACTCATCCAAAACACTAAAAAACTATGCACATGTGACATGCCTCATTCCACCGTTGATTTTTTTTAATCAAAACGTTTTTCTCACCCGCCATTGTGTGTCTCCACAACCTCTTTATATACAGGACATGTACTTAATTATTCATAATTGAATCGATTTTTTTTAGGGCATTCATAATTGAATCGATTGAGTATTTTAAATGAAACACTGCCCGAATGGATGTAATATGATCAATATTGATTACTCATTATGAAAAGAAGTTGAGCCTATCTTACTTTCAATATTTGCTTTTAACTCGGCAGCTGAACCAAAAAGTTTCTCCTGATAAGAAGACATTTTTACTTTGTGAATCACCCCATAAACTAAAAGGTAAAAATGTGTGAGGCCTCCAATATTTTTGCTCCAAGGATCAGTACAAGAATGGAAAAACCTTCGATCGTTGTGTCTGTTTTCCTTCCCCCCTGCTCCCAGGTCTCACACGACAGCAAAGGGCCGCGGGCTGGAAGCAAACACTTGGGACATAAACCTGCTTGCTGTGTGCTTAACCCATTTCAACAGCGCAAGCTTTTAAATAGCAGTTTCTTAATTTGTGCCCATCCAGGGACGACGATGTGGAACCAGGCGATAACTAACAAACGGTAGGAAGCCCTTGAAGCAGCAGAAAGTGCTTCAAAGCAGACCTAATTTAAGAATAAGAACATCGCACTTTGAAAAGGGTAACTTGATGCATGTGTAAGAGAATTTGCAGAAACATTTAACATTGCCATGTGATTACGTAGATAACAAAACTGGGTTAATAGCCCTGTTATTACAAATATAAGCTACTACAATTTAGCAAGAAAAAGAAAAGCTACACAAAGCCTTTTGGTTGATAGCCTAGGACACCCCACAAGTTGGACTAATCGCGTCTTGGTTGTTACTCTGCAATTTCCTTGTCCGACTGCTCTGCAATTTCCTTGTCCGACTGCTCTGCAATTTCCTCGTCTGATTGCTCTGCAATTTCCTCGTCTGATTGCTCTGCAAGCTCGCTGTCTTCGTTCTTTGTAGCAGATTCATTCTGGCAGGGTAAATTCTTATTCTGCTGCGATGAGATTATTCCTGCAATTGCTTTCATGGCTGCAGCAGTCCTATCACTACTAACTCCGTCCTCATTAGATTTCTCCACAGGTTCAGCGGTTTCTGATGCACCATCATCACTATGCTGTGGAGGGGGTACAAAAAAGGGAATTTTACCCCTCTGCCAGTCATGAAGAACCATCTTGGCCACTGTTGTCAGATCAGGCTCCCCACCCTGAGAACCACAAGTAAAAAGAGTGTCATCCACTATGTGAATCACGCCATAAACCCTATCACATGTGGTGCAATAGTGCACTACAAAATATTTCAAAATCTGTTTCGCCTAATAGCAAGAGATTCCTAAGGGAAACATTTGGTCTAAATATCACAAAACTTGTTAAATAGAAAAGCATGCAAATACCTTGAGTAATTTTCCAGTAGTTCTGCACAGCTGAACAAGAAAGTCATTATCATCAGCCCTGTAGAGAAAAAACATATCCAGCATAAGAACATGATACTGGTTTCAAATTCAATTTCAATGAACCGAACCGCCACATTGAGAATGGTACGTGGCATTCATTACCAACAAACAAATTACAAATACACACTCCACAACTATTTATATCCACATAGCAAGCTAAGATATGACTATCAAGATACGGTTCAGAAAATTATACCAAAAGCTACAACAATTCTGCATTATAGGAAATAAACACGAAATGTGTGAGAAAGAAGCATGCTTGTCATAACCCTAAAAGATGGTACTCATGTATATGAAGATACTGAAAACTACAAAATAATATTTATCCATCAGGACTAACAAGTAAGGGGCATCAACATGAACAAACATTTTCCCGTTGTAATATCGCACACATACCAATCCTGAATTTTGTACGCCCTTTGAAGATGCTCCTTCTTAACACGCCTCAGAACTTCACCTATGTGCTCCGCAGCATCCTCCAAATTTGTCACTCGAACCTGGAAACAGGCATACTTACATTAGAATGAAATATTTGCAGTTAAAAAAGTAATTACTGGAAATTGGTTCCTAAGACTGCAGGTACGAACTATGTCCATAGCAAGACATGGCCATCCTATTATTCTCAAGCTGAACTACTGTTTAGAAAGAACCCATCATATATTTGTTCAGTTGAATATTAACTATAATGAGAAAAAAGATGAAACTCAATTGGTGGTCGAACATACAGAAGATTAAAAGAGCACAAGAGAAGATACATACCACACCCTTTAGAACTATATCAGTTTCTGAATCATTGTTTTGATATACGACACCAGGGCAGTCAATCAGAAAAATCTTTTTAGTTAGAGTGATGTACTGCCAAACTTTTGTCTCCCCAGGAATCGGAGCAACCTTGCAAACCTGCAGGCAAAACATATAAATTAGAATATTCATAAGAGCACTTAAAGTGGAATTCTGATAGCTTCGACAGGAGAGCATTACACTCTTGGAGCGTAGTGTATTGATAACTGATGACTTCCCAACATTGGGATATCCAACGAACCCAACAGATATAGCTTGTTTATCACTCTTTAAACGTGCAAACTGCCGTAACACTGACAGAAGGGATCCCTGAAAGTTACAAAAAGAAAATATTTAGGGCTCGTCAAATGGCAGGACAAAGATAGATAAACCATTCAAAGGTCCATCAAAATGTAAACCTTACCTTGCCAAATGATTTGTTAATGCTTGCATGGAATGCTAGGGTGGGATAGTCCCTCGACAGAGTACGTAACCATCCTTTTGTTGCCCAAGCGGGCACCAAATCACACTAAATGGAAACGAAAAAACAATCAATGTCTGGCTGTATATCACAACATGAAATTAGTAAGGATTTGCCATTAGATAAGTCGAAGAGCTTAAATAGGTACCTTATTTAGTAAGAAAACCAAGTGTTTATGCTTGCAATTCTCTTTCAGATGTTTCTCCAAATGATAGCATCGAGTGCCCATTGGATCCCTAGCATCCAACACCTGCACACAAAAAAAATGCTTACAGATTTAGCACATACTTGAATGATTTCACATAGTCTTGACACGGACTAACAAGACAACGTTCTAACCTGCACAACTACATCGGAAGAGTCAATAACTTTGTATAGTTCACCCCAAATTCTTTTACTTTGTCCCTTCTCAAACATCGTATGCCTCACTAGGTCACGTAAGCCATCTTCTTCCTCCTCCCTTGGCAACTTTGATGAAGCATACTTCTCCTCAAATGCATCTGCGAATGATTAAATCGCACATGTGTTCATGGAACAAGAAAAGAAAGGGAACAAAACGAAGCAAAACAAAAAGATAAAATTTAGAAATTTTCAGTTCAACAGACATAGAAGTTGCAAATTTTATTGGCACACTTAAATACACCAAAGACCAATGAAAAAGATCAACAGTTTCCTCCTTAGAAAAGATTGATAAAGCATACTTTGGCCTAAATGGAGAGGAATATACAATGATGAACATGTGCAACTGAGCAAAGAAAGTAAGCAAAGCAACGAGACGCAGTTAAAAGGAGGTGAAGTTTGAATCCAAATGATTTAGAATTTGAAAATTTTACTGGATGTTATATAGCAATTAAGACTGCAAATCAGAGGTTAATCAACTGCGAGACTTCAATCAGCAGGAAAATAACGATTATGTTAATGGCACTTTTTCAATATCTTTTTAAATATGCACAACGGGTGTACATGCAATAAACCTACACCACCTGCAAGACCAAATGGACCTAACCCAATTGCTTTCTTCTGCAATGACACTTGCTACTTCCAAGATTGAATTACTAAGCACTGGCAACTGAATATCATAAATAAACATGCATACCTTGGGAATCATCAGCTCTCTTGATTAAAGATTCATAGTCAAGAACAGTTAGTCTTGGGCGTTTCCTCTTGCCCTTTGGCCCAAAGGCATGCTCAAAAGGCTCAACATCAAGAAGGTGCGCCCTTGCTTGCTGCATCATCAAAACAAGAAAACATCCATAAGAACGACTCAGCATACTGCAGCAAAATATGGCACTTCACCATAGACGAAATAGAAGAATTAAGTTGTATTTTCAAAAACAAATCAAATGGAGTCAACACAGGTTAATGAAGTCATGTAGTACTATTGTGCCAGCTACCTACATTTTCCACAGGTTCAAGTCGATGACAGGCACGTAGGAACCTCAATTTTTGCCAAATAATTTATCAGAAGAACCTACAATTTTTTTTCTTTTTTCTGCTTTCTTTTCCTTTGACTTTTCTTTGCTAGTTTTTTTATGGGTTTCATCTCTATCCTACCCAAACTTACTTCGGATTTAAACACTTTGTTGTTGATTATTTATCACCAGTAGTTACCTTCTGATGATCCTGGAGGAGTGACAGTGGCAGCTTCCGCTCTTTCAAGATGACATTGAAGTTGTTGGACATCCGACTCTGGAGCTCCTCCCGGAAGAATTCCATCTGTTTCTGCCCCACGACGCGAGTGTTCCCTACAATTGCCAAGAGCCGGGTCAACATAAGACAACTACACGCGAGCGATATACAACTGGACCCAGAATTATGGAACCCATCAGAGCATGTTCAAGTGCAACGGAGCAACAGCGCATCCATAGCCTTACTACGGCAATCGATGGGATAACTGAATCCCAAACTAATGATATCCTAACCGAATTGAGCCCGGTCGAACTGAGAAATCAACCAGACTATAACTTATAGCCGATTTGCTCACCGAACCAACGGCGATCGGGCTCGATGCGGGTGTTGGGGAGCTCCTTGGACTGGAACTCGTTCCTGATGACCTTGCCGCCGCGGTCCCTCTTGGGCCGCGTCTTGTACATCTGGAGGCGGCGCACGGTCGACGCGGACCGGGACCCGCCGCCGGCGCCGCCGCCCGCGCCCTTCTTGTCATTGGCGCGGTTGACGTCGAGCGAGTGCCGCGGCTTGCCCGACACGTTCACCGGCTTCTCCTTCCTCTTCCCCATCCCTATGCTTCTCTCTCTGTTCTAGTTTTGGTGCAGTTTGTTCAGAGTTCGCGCGAGAGAGAAGAAGAGGAAGTGGGGGGAGGGAGGAGGCGGTGGGAAAGAGGAGAGCCAACGAGATGGGGCGAGCTAGGGTTTTGTGAGGAGACGGAGCTACGGTGAGCGTCCGTGGGCTGGGCCGGGCGCCTGGGCCGAAGGTGCGACTAACGTAACGGGCAAGTACATTCGATACCGGAATGGCAGAGTTGAGATTTGCATTTTTTTTTCTTATAATTTAGTATTATATTTTATTTAGGGAGTTGGTTTTGAACTTTATGTTTATACTCTTAAAAAAATTAAAATGGAAATATGTTTTCCATTACTCAATTGATGAAGAGGAGTTATTTGTAAACAAAGATTCAATACCTGTTGGAGACATTGCGGGTACTTCCAAGATCCAAGTTCCCAACTATACTCCCCTACTATGTGCTTGTCCTGGCAGGCATTGACCACTACAAAGCTTTTCATCAGAAAGCCACACACATATTTATTTCTGTTATGTTTATGATGTTGTGAATGAAAAAGCAATATTTGCACTTAGAGTTGAGTACATAAAGGCTCGATTTACATCACAGTTATTATATCATGGTCTTGAACTCTTAATCTCACATGCATTCCTTCAACCCTACTGATCATTGAACAAGCCTCCATCCCATTGTCCTATGTGGCAAATGTAAAACGATTAGAGCATTTGCATATTTTCAATGATGACAGCAATTACCGTAAGGACATCGGGTCTGTTGTTTGATTGCAGTTAGGAATCAAGATGATGATACAATGGCAAGCAAAGGAATTCAGTATATGAGGAAAAGTTTAAGCCCGTGTGATCGTGGCTTAGATATTTCGCTCGCCCAATAGCAATACTACAAATCGTGGAAAATGCCATGGTCCACCAGCGAAAAGAAGAAAAATGCCACGGTTCGTCCAACAAAAATGGCTTCACGAGCAAAATTTTGGGACCCAATTGTTAAATAAGAACTTAGAGAAGGGTGAGAAGGAAAAAGTGATAATCGAACGGCCGATAAGGGACCATCCTGAACCCATAAATCCGACCCCCCGCCAACTCCCGTCTGTCTTTCTCCTCTCCTAAAACCCTAACCCCTCCGCCGCCCCCGAACCTCTCCCCACCTCCGCCGCCATCCGCCGGCGGGATGGCGCTGTACCTGCTGTTCGAGTCGGCCTCCGGCTATGGCCTCTTCCACGCGTACGGCATCGACGAGATCGGTCAGAGCGTCGAGGCCGTCCGCTCCTCCGTGCTGGACCTCGACCGCTTCGGCAAGGCCGTCAAGCTCGCCGCCTTCACACCCTTCTCCTCCGCCGTCGACGCGCTCAACCAGTGCAACGCCATCTCCGAGGGTACCGTCCCTTCGCTCCACCGATACAGTATTGCTCAAAAAAAAAAAAATTGGCGTCTTTTGACACTGGTTTTCGCCATTTATTTCTGGGCAGGGATCATGACCGATGAGCTGAGGAGCTTCCTGGAGCTGAACCTGCCCAAGCCCAAGGAGGGGAAGAAGGCCAAGTACAGTCTCGGCGTTGTCGAGCCCAAGGTCGGCTCCCACATCTCCGAGGTCACCGGTATCCCATGCCAGAGCAACGAGTTCGTCCAGGAGCTGCTCCGCGGCGTCCGTCTCCACTTTGACTGCTTCATCAACGAGCTCAAGGTGAAACGTTTCCCCCCACCACATAAATTCTTGTCCTGAACATTGTGGCAATTTATCTGTTGATTAGGTGGATGGTGTATTACTGGATTAAATATTGCGGACGCCTGTTGCGCTTATTTTGGTTTGCATCTTCGGTTGTAATTGTAGAGCTCGGACTTGGAGAAGGCGCAACTGGGTCTTGGGCACAGCTACAGCAGGGCCAAGGTGAAGTTCAATGTGAACCGTGTTGATAACATGGTGATTCAGGCCATCTTTCTGCTGGACACACTTGACAAGGACATCAATTCCTTCTCCATGAGAGTCAGGTCTGTGTCTTTCTCCTGCTGTGTTTCTGGTTACCTGTCTGATGCAGATTCTAGCAATCACTGTGCACTTGTTTTTTAGTACATCTGCTATAGTTGGGTGGCTGTTGTTTGAGTATTGCTTGCCTATTAAAATGCAGGGAATGGTTCTCGTGGCATTTCCCTGAGCTGGTCAAGATTGTCAATGACAACTACTTATATGCCAAGCTTGCTAAGTTTATTGTGAACAAATCTGATTTGGCAGAAAAAGATATTCCTGCTTTGGCTGATATAATTGGTGATGAGGACAAGGCAAAAGAAATTATTGAGGCAGCAAAAGCCTCAATGGGTAATGCGATATCGCGCTATTTTGTGTAGTGGTCGTAGTAAATATAGTTGTGGCTTATGTCTTCTTTTGTTTTCAGGCCAGGATCTGTCACCGGTTGACTTGATCAATGTCCAGCAATTCGCTCAAAGGGTTATGAATCTATCTGAATATCGTAGAAAGCTTTATGATTATCTTGTGACAAAGATGAATGATATCGCACCAAATTTGACTTCGTTAATTGGTGAAGTTGTTGGGGCTCGCCTAATCTCTCATGCTGGCAGCCTTTCAAATTTGGCCAAGTGTCCTGCCTCCACTCTCCAAATTCTCGGTGCGGAGAAGGCACTTTTCAGGTTGCTAAAGTCAACATCTTATGATTTTTCCCAGTGTGTTTATAATTCTTTGTTGTCTTTTAACATGCCTCATACACTTTTCCATTGTCCATCAGAGCTTTGAAAACTAAAGGGAACACACCAAAGTATGGCCTCATATTCCACTCCTCCTTCATTGGTCGTGCTTCAACTAAGAACAAGGGCAGGATGGCTCGTTACCTGGCAAACAAATGCTCAATTGCATCACGCATTGATTGTTATTCAGGTTTGTTGCCGAGATCCTACCCGATTCTTTGGATGTTAGCTATGCTCATTCTGGAAGCATGCTCTAATTGTATTATTTGTCTTCAGAGGCAAGTACTTCTGTTTTTGGACAAAAGTTGAAGGAGCAAGTTGAGGAGAGACTGGAATTCTATGACAAGGGTATTGCGCCTCGCAAGAACCTTGATGTGATGAAAGCTGCTATTGACAGCATGGTCAATGACATCTCAAATGAAGATGGTAAGAATTGGCTTATTACATCTATCAGAAGTAGCTATTTCAGTTTTAATTTCCTATAGAAAAACCCATCAGTTATTCCTTAATATTTATGCTGGTGTTCAATGTTTGCAGATGATGAGAAGATTGATGCATCTGCCAAGAAAAGCAAGAAAAAGAAATCCAAGGCTGATGCTGATGCAATGGACCTGGATAAGCCCGCCAATGTTGCTGATGGAGAAGCTGAGCCTGGAACAGAGAAAAAGAAGAAGAAGAAGAAGAAGCATCAGCTAGAGGAGCCACAGGAGCAGGGAAATGGAGCGGCACATGCTAATGGTGATGTCGAAGAGACTCCCAAGAAGAAGAAAAAGAAGAACCGTGAAGTTTCAGAGGAAGCCGAACCTAAGACAGCCACTGAAGGGAAGAAGAAAAAGAAGAAGAGCAAAGTGGAGGATGATGAGTAGTTTTTATTGTATGGAGTATGAATCCGAATATTTGTTGAAAACACAGATAAACATCTATCTAGGTTGGGTTCATGCAGAGTTTCAGCTCCTGCTCTGCTGAACTTTGAAGTTTCTCTATCGTCTCTATATGTAATTTTGATTCCCTGGTGAGGTGTAGGATCTAGCGTAGCCTGCATGAAATTTTTCTTGGTTAAGATGCTAATGCGGTAATGCAATTAAGTCGTTGGGTATGCAATGCTGCTCGTGATTGGTGTTTTGCAAGTCGTTGGATTTTACTGCAGTGTAATGTTGCGTTGTTTACGTCCATAATATCCTCCAGTTTTGTACGACGGAAGATGGCGAGCTGCTTTCTTTGTTCCGATTTAACTCGCTCGACAGGCGCTCCTCTGATAACTGGGATTAGGTACACAGCTGGATTTGGGTACACCACTCGTGGCTGCCGAGGGCCTCAAAATCAGTCAAGCATTTTTTTTTTTTTGAGACTAATCAGTCAAGCAAAATGATGTGATACAGACCATTTCAACAAGAAGAGGGAACTCGGACTTGTTCGAGATGCAGACTAAACCACTGGCGCACTCAATGTGGTACCTTCCATGTTTCGAATAAATAACTTCTCTATTATACCTGGTACCACAGGTTTCGTCTACATCATGAAATTCCACTCGGAAAATACATCACCTGAGTTCAGGTCAATTTTTGTTCTCGACTCCGTTGTAGATTCTGCACGTCGCTTTCCCGGCTGAATGCGGCAAAATGGTGATGGAGCCAGGCTCCTGCATGCTTAGCTGAAATTATGCAAGCTAACAATTCTACAGAGTGGCAATGTCTCTGAATGGAACATAAAAAACTAACAGTGATGCGATAAAAAAAAAGCCTAATGTTGAACCATAAGTAAATTGCCCTCCTTTCCCCATCAGCTTAGGCTTTTGGGTGAGTTAGTTAGTGCATGCAACTTAATATGGTATCAGAGCCAGAGGTCTTGAGTTCAAGTTCTGGTGACCGCATATTCCGCTGTGCCGCTCATATTTCCACGTTTGCGCCTACGAGAGCTGCACGTGAGGGGAAGTGTTGAAACATAAGTAAATTGCCCTCCTTTCCCCATCAGCTTAGGCTTTTAGGTGAGTTGGTTAGCGCATGCAACTTAATACCTAAGCTGCTAACTACAAACATTTTTCGTTTATATGAAGCCAAAATCACAAGTCAACCAGAGCATATTATTTTCAAATAATATTATGAGAAACAGTGAAAGCATAGAAGAAAATGCACACAATATCATCTATTGTCTTTTCGTGGGACCATGGGTTTTTGTGCTGGATACATGAACAATGTTTACACACAACAATACAATTTTTTGTTAAATATTTTTACAGTCCGCTAAACCTGAATTTTCATTGTCATCTTTCAATCTCCCTTGACACGTGAATGCCGTTACTTCGGGGCATGTATGTTGGTAGGCTGAAGCTTCCTTGTTTAGGAGCAAAAGCTATTAGACCTTCGCTTTTGCTTAGTTTTAGTCCACATATTTCGCAAAGAGGTTCCAGTTCCGACTCCTAAACAATTGTCCGAAAAAATTGATAGTCAGTTTCGTACATTTCAAATTCAGAAACAGCATGACGATTCTAGGCTTCTAGCTTACAGTAAATAGTACCTCGATCATTAGGATTTCTGATAGATGCTTCAAAGGGTGGTGTTGGAGTTTGTAGCCGCCATGATTAAAGTACATCAATGCTCTAGCTCGAACCTTCAGCAGAAAAGTGGGAGAGATTAAAGTTGGTGTCCAGACACAAAATAGTAAGCCACAGTTCTAAAGGTTCAACTTGTGCACAAGGCAAGATTAAATCAAACATCATTGGAATCAGAAAAGTGGGAGAGATTGAAGTTGATGTCCAGGCACAAAATAGTAAGCAACAATTCTAAAGGTTCAACTTGTGCACAAGGCAAGAATAAATCAAACATCATTGGAATCAGAAAAATGTCAAATATATTGATGATAGTAGGGCAAAAAAAATAGTTTGTTTTTCTCTACTATCTTGAAAATTGGAGTTGGTGGTGATGGTCCGTCTGCCATTACCGCCACATTACCCCTGCACTTTCCTTTGTACCCACCACTGCCATTGTGTTATATATATCGCAGTGTGTTAGCCTTGATTCATCGCATACTTGGTCCAAGTTGCGAATTGACCACTCATTGGTTTTTCTTCACATGCATGTAGCATAAACTTGTAATTGTTTGATTTGCAGTTCCGTGGCAATGCACAGTCATTTTGCTAGTTTAGCTAAAAAGCTGTCCTAATGTCATCAATAAGAAACCGGAAAGATTACTTCTTAACTGAGAGGATCAAAACACAATTGAGAGTTTAACTGACCATCAAAATTAACCTGGAATCTTTTTTCCGCAAAACAAATCACCAGTTCAATATTATGTAGCCACAAAGAACCTTTCAATTACTTGTACATGTAAAAAGATATGCTCAAAAAGGGTGAAAACTAACATACAAGTCGAAGGCGTATATACCAGAGTAGCCATCACTGGACACTGTACTTACCTCATTGAGAAAAGGTTCCACCAGACGCAACTGAAGATCAGTTGCTTCAGCTGCTACCATGCAAAAGAAACGCTTGAAGTTTCCTAGGTGGTAGCATCTACAAAACGTATGTGAAACCATCAAAGATTTAAAAAACAAACATGGTTCACAATGAAAGTAGCATATACTTATGAGCAGATCTTACATCTGGGCACAGACAAGCAGAAAATGAGAGTAATTCCATAAGACTCTGAGAACAATTATATGAACAAAAATAGGATCATGCACGAAAATGAAGGTTCGCAACAGGAAACACTACGTATAAAAGTTACCTTAATAAAGTTCTAGCAAATAACATTTCCTTTGACTGTCTAACTTGGGGAGCTAATTGACCATACCACAAAGAGAGTGAATCTACCTGAAGGTAAATTGAGAAGTCAGGCTTTTGAATAGGTATAGAACACATTTGACCATGTAAGCAAAGAGGGGAAATTACCATTTTCGGTATCTTGCAGCCTAAATGTAGAAGCACATAGAAGGAATAATATTCAGCCTCCCTATCACTGTGAGAATTGCTCTTATGAAGTGTGTGATACATATCAAACAGAGAAAGAAGGCATTTCGTAAGCTGCTCCAAGTTTAGGTAACACAGGGAAGATGCATCCGAATCCTGACAAGACCTAGCAAGTCTTTGATGGGACTTAATATGAAACATTACCTGGAAAGTATGCAGGTATTAGATAAACCTTAAAGAGGACTAGTTCAGTATAAGGTTACACTTAAAAGAAATGACATTCCTCCAACTGGAAAAAAAATGATGCCAGCAACAAACAAACTGCCCCTAGTGAATAAAAAAACAGCAAATGGCTTAAAAATGATAACATAATGTCAGATAGAAATCATCATTCATAAAAAGATAGTTCAGAAAGAAACATAGTTATATAAAAGATTGAAAGCAACTAAAAACAAAGGAAACTAAACAAACATTTGAGCATATCTGGTATCAGTCTATCTGATATTCTGGTATCACGTGCAGAAAGTGATAATTTGCCCTCAACGTTATTAAGAAGTACAAAATAAAGGATCAAAAAACATGGTTTGAAGAAAGTTCACAAGATGGGAATATACCACATTCTCGTATATTTCAATTGCTTGACTGTTCACTATGTTCTGCATACTGATGTCTTGTCTTATAGACCTAGTCCTATCAAAGATGAAATCATGGATTGTCTCAAATGGATGGACTGAGGAATCCAGTAGGTGCAAAAGATAATCCAATGTTTCCCGCAATACAGGTAGAGGACGTAAATCGGATGCCTGCACACTCGTGGAAGAGATAGTTCTGCAAAACTAGGAGGAAACCACAGGTTAGAAAAAGAAAATGAAATCCATACAATATTTATTAGTCATTTCATCATTTGGAATTATTTTTGAGAAAAAAATCATTTGGAATTATACACAGAACTCATGCAATCACAATGTGGTCTGGCGTCCTCTTTAACAAGAATACAAGCATGTTGCGATGTTTTAGAAAAATCATAATAACTCATGTACCCCCTCCCTTTTTTATTGATGACACCCATTAACTCAAATTGAGCTAATGGGCGTCATCAATTCAAGAATAGAGGGAGAATGTAGTACACAAAAGATTACAAAAACCTGCAGATATTCAACCTCAAATTCATCTTTGATATCAACAATTCGAAGAACAGAAGGGGTACTGTTAGCACAGGATGAACAATGCCAGATGGACTGCTCTTCTATTTGTTTCTTCACATCTAGGATAAATTCAAGATTGAACTTTTTGATGAACTTTTGAACGCAACAGCTCAATTTGCTAATGGGGATGCCAGAAAACCTGCATATGAAATCCACACTCTTAAAACACTCTAGCCATCATCCCTGGAGCACATCTTTGATTCGAAATTCATGGTGCCGTGAGAAAATCAAGTTTGAACTGGCAGGTAATATTAATTCTTCCAAAGTCCAGATTAGTAAGGACCTCAGAATGTAGACAGCATCAATTCGGGAACACAATATTGTCACTTTCTTGAGAAAAAGGAACACAAAAACACAAGATTGTCTCTAATCTGGTATCTTTCCAAAAAGGGATGAAAAGGCAAGGAACAGGAAATTGTTGTATAACTACTATGCAGGCCATCTGCTAGACCTCCACATCAATAATAACAATGTGATTTCCCTTTTTCTTTTGGAAGTGATTCGAAAAATAATACATGTGCAGAAAAGTGCTGGCAGTGGTTGGCATAAGCAACAATAGTTTGCAACTAACAAAGGGTTCGCCGGTTCCACTGCAAGCTTTCCAACTAGGATCTTGCTACTAAGCCAATATTCCATGGACAGTAGCACGCACAAATGCATCCAATGCCATAAATCCACAGAGAGCAGGAGCTAACCTAACTAACCACATGGAAGAGACAAGCCAGCCAAGCCATTTCCATTGGGACTTAGGAGGACACAACACATGCACAAACAGAAAAAAAGGACCACCGCTGAAGCATCACATCCACCCAGTGGCAAACATAAAGCGGGAACAATCTCAAAAGGTGGAAAAGGAGAGAATGGATGGCTCACCTTCTTGACGGCGAGGGAAGGAGAGGTGCGTGCAGGGTCGCCGCCCACGCGCTCGAACACCGCAAGATCCCTCAACCGCTCCCTCTGCGCCCGCTCCCTCGCTGCAACGGAAAAAGCGGCAGCCATCAGCTCAAACACCAACCAACTGGTCCACCTAGACCACCTTGCTTTGGCAATTTCGTCGAACAGGTTATGCGCCCTGGCTCCGTGGCCCGTGGGCATCAGACCTGAGTAATCGCCTTCATCGAACATGGGATCAGAGCTGGCGCGAGCACGGAGGGAGTTACCTGGGCACATGTCGGGGCAGGTTCCCACGATCGGCGCGGCGTCGTCGGCCGTGACGGCGGGGGTGGCCGCCCTGGAGGACGAGGTATATGAAGGAGGTGGTGGGGAGGGGCGACCGCCGCCGCCGCCATCGCGTCCGCGCCCTCGCCAGCCTCGGCCGCGGGCGAAGCTCCGGCCCCGGTGGCTCGCCACACCCCGGCGGTCCATCTGTCTCGCAGGGCTTCGAGCGTGCGCGGCGGTTGATTTGGAGCTCCTGGCCTCCTGGGTAGCAAGTTGGGTCGCTGCCGTGAAGCTGGAAGTGACCACGACGAGTGAGCTCTCGTGTTTGGTCAAACCTCACGCGTTTAAACTGCTTTGACAGTTGCGCCATAAGTTTTACATTTAAATGAATAATTTGATTAACATCCGAAAATTGCAGAGAACATTACTACTGATTGAAATACTTCGATGAAACAAGAAGATAAATTTATACTACGAGAACTAAAGATCCAATCAGAACATGTTACTCCATTCTACGAGTAACAATAAGCTTTATAAGATTGTATTACATGACTTTAAATTCATAAATCTATCATAAATAGTTTCTAAATATTTCACCGATCATTACTCATAAACTCATTATAACACCCAATAGATGATAAACGCAGGATGGGGTGGGGGTGAGGGCTCAAGCCCTGTGCTACCTTGTAAACCTAGATGGCATCAGTAGCGTAGCTTCAATAAGTTTGTCTTTGATAAACCTGTATGATCATATCGATCAAGGCAGCGCTTGTTGCTTTGTTAATTAACCTTTTGTTTTTCTTGCTAAATCGACAAGATTCATAGATCAGCTCACACACTTTCGAACAAAATATGATCGGCTGGTGGCTGGGTGGCATCATCACGAATTAAAATATTGTTATTATGTAGTGCAAGAAATTAGGAATCTAGAAAGGGTAGTAAATCACTATCTACTCAAAATCAGACGGCTATGAAAACAATATTTTTTATTTTTCATCAACTTGACATATCTATAATTTTATCATACCTTTTATTAAATTTAGTGACATATGAGTATCATATCTTACATTGTATTAGTACTATAGTACGATTTATTAAGGCCCACATGAAAGGGACCTAAACCGGTGCATAGCACAAGCAGTGTGTGTCATTGTAGCCATTACCACGCACGAGGAACCTTATCGTAACCCCCACCCCCGACACCACGACGCAGCACCACGTGACGGAACCTTCCCATCTGGCCGTCGGTTCCTTCCCTCCGACGGCTGATCCAGCCTCGTATCTCGTGGCCGCGAAAACTGTAGCAAGTCCCCACAGGCCGCCACAGCTTGCACCCGACGCCACACCATCTCCCAGACTGCCATGTGGGACCGCATGCAATCAGCGACCCACATGTCGGTCGGGCGCGTGGCACACGCTTCGCCCGGCCACTAGCGGAAGCATCTCACGGAAAGAGAGGGGACACGCCGCGCGGGCTCGCGAAACAAGGGCATCGATGCCGAACCCGCTCGGGCCCTACCGCGACTGACTGCCTCGCCGCTGACGTGTGGGTCCAATGGGGAGACAGCGATGTTGGCACCACGGTGGTGGGCCCAAACGGAGTCAAGCGGGGTGTAAATCGCGGTCTCTGGCGGCCCGTGCTTTTTCATCATTCCGGTCCGGCCGCCCGCTGTTCGTGGCGGAGTTCTTCCTCGCTTCCTCCGCTCCTCTCTAGTCTCTTCTCCTTCCGGTGTCGCGGCGCGCGGCGCCGCTCCTCTCTTCCCTCCTCGGCCTGGCTGTGCGGAGCGGAGATCCCCTTTGTTCGTCGGTAAGCGATGCCATCTTCGTTTCCTTGTTCGAAGAGTTAGTTTTGTGTTCGGTTGGATCCGCGTTCAGTTTGTTGCGGGGCTCGTGTGCCACGTGGTGTCGCCACGAATCCAGTCCAATAATTTACCCGTGGCTACTGGTTAGATTAGGTTTTGCCTCTGTTCTTCTTCAGCCGCGGTAGATGGATCAACTGCTCTGTAGACGCCGCAGCCAATTGCGGTGTTGGTTTCAGTTTCTTTTCCGGAAATGATTGGGGTCTGTTCTCCCGGTTTGATTTGTCCATTTTGTTACTGTACTCGGGAACACAACGAGTGCAAGTATTCTATAACCAATTCAAAAGAAACCTATTTCCGGATGGAAGAAATCGTCTTGCCTCTCCCCTAATTTTTCTCTACCTTCGTACTGAAGAAAATTAGCAAGGCTACCAAGAGAGGCATGCCGTTTCATTATTTGTAGCTGGTGGTGACTTTTTACACTAGTTTCCGCCGAAGTTCGGTCTCATTCTGTCTAAGCCTGACAAAAAGGATACTTAATCTAACTTATTAGGTGAGGTGTGTAAAACTTAGCATAGCTGTGTGTATTTGTTCAAACAAACAACTCAGTCTAAAGTGAATTATTATTTCTAGGTTATCTGCAGAACATTTTTGGGATGAGTTCAGTTAAGTCTATCTTGCTCTGATCTTGAATTATATTGATTGTAATTTCTTATTGACTTAGTGATATTGGGTTTATCTGAAGTCTGTGTATGCTGTCTAGTTTCAAGTTGTGTTGAAATTAACATGCTTGTATGTCCATTCCTGGTGGATTTTTGTGCTCAGATCTTGGAAATTTTGTCACCGTTGCAGTGTAGAGGTCGTTTGACTCACCTTTGGTTTTTCACAGGGCGATACCATTAACAGGAAGAAATGTCAGGTGGCAGACAATCATACTGGTGCTACCAATGCAGACAGCGAGTGAGGCCTCGTGGCCGGGATATGGTGTGTCCTTACTGTGACTCCGGCTTTGTGGCTGAAATGGATGATGTGGATTCTCTCATGAGCCAGTTTGTTGGGATGGATCCTGATTTCCATCGTGACCCAAGGTTTGGGATCATGGAGGCCATCTCCGCCGTGATGCGACATGGTATGGTGGGAATGAATAGGGAGGTTGATGTCCGAGGAAGGCCCAACATATTTTCTGACCTGGAAATGGAGTTTGGCTCTGGGCCATGGTTGCTCTTTCGTGGCCAGCTTCCTGGTCATCTCTCCGAGGACAACGCCTATGATGTATTCATTAATGGACGACGTGGTGTTGGCATGCGGAGGGCAAACATTGCAGACTACTTTGTTGGGCCGGGATTGGATGATCTTATCGAGCAATTGACTCAAAATGATCGTCGAGGACCACCACCTGCCGCACAGTCGTCGATTGATGCTATGCCCAGTGTTAAGATCACTCCGAGGCATCTCAGTGGAGACTCACACTGCCCTGTTTGTAAGGAGAAGTTCGAGTTGGGATCAGAAGCAAGAGAGATGCCATGCAAGCATTTATACCACTCAGATTGCATAGTTCCTTGGCTGGAGCAACATAATTCTTGTCCTGTTTGCCGCTATGAGTTGCCAACACAGGGTTCTAGTGGAGCGAGTTGCTCACGTTCAAGATCGACCAGCCAAAGCCAAAGCCAAAACGCTAGTAGTTCAAACAGTAGTGGGAGAAACAGTGGGCGTCAAAGGAGAAGGAACCCGTTCTCCTTCCTTTGGCCATTCCGCTCATCAAGTTCTAGCTCTAGTTCTCGCTAGTTTAGACTGGTAACCTGGTTGGAGTTCATGATACCTTCTTAGTGAATACGCTGCTTTAGCAGGCTTTTATGTGTGGGATCCTAGTGCTTAATCTGTACTGTAAGGCTTGTTATGATCGCCACATAATATTTTTCTTTGCGCATATATTCTCATGCCACAGGTTCATGCTACTTGAACTTTTTTACTTTGAGTTTGCATAGAAATACAAGCGTGTTCCAATTTTCTAAAGAATGGTTTATGGTTGTTTGCCCATACTGTGTTGATTGCTTTTCTATGACATCAGAATGCGCGTTTATAGTTTGCCCATGTCTCTTAATTATTCACGCTTATTAATGAGATACCAGAAAGGTTAAAACCGAGTATGGTCCGATTGTAGTGTTGGCATGAAGCCAAACACTTTCCAGTCAATTATAGGATGTCTTTGAAACTACAGCATAGCATAGGACCATTCATCCATGCCATCAACTCTAGCATATCTAGGCTAGGGCTAGATGATTGCATCTTTCATCATTAAAAATTGAATTGGCATCCTTTATTGTTCTTCCATGAACTTTCTACTTGTATTGTTTAATAAACGATACAGACATGTATCGTTCGAAAGGTTTTCAGTAGCTTGTGTTTCTGTTGAGGTTGTTCTTTGATGGCCCCAAGGTGTTAGCTAGTATGTTTATTGTTTTCATCTCGATGACACCTTCCGTATACCAATGCCCTCGGACTTGCATTGTCTCCCAATGGTGCCCCATTGGCCATGGTGTGATTCTTGTATTCAGTCAAAGTATTGCATCCATTGCTTTCGTGAACTACTTCTACTGTACTCTAAGTTTACTATTTAATTTAACCCGCACAGAATATAAACTTCCGACCTGTTCAGCCAATTGTGCTTCGGTGATGCTCGCCTCATCTGAAAACTGACGTCTCATCAATAATGAAGGCCGCATCGAAAAGTACTGAAAAAACTGCTAATGTGCACGGGCACTTATTGTGGCCGTAGTTTTGTAGCTAACGGCTCATCAGATGGCCCAATTGGAAACGAGATTAGTGCCAGTTGATGTTTCTCTATTTGTTGTTCTTATCGCTTAACATGCCACTAGGCGTCTGGAGTAGGCTGTAGTCTTGACTTTACTCTTGCAGAGCTTATCATCAAGCGTAATCTCGCTACCTTGTTCTGGTGTGTGATGCTAGTCTGAATTGAATTTTCAACCATGTGCAGATGACGACGACGATGGCGGTATCATTCTAGTTGTCCTCAACTCCTGATCCGTGCTGGTTTAGGCCCAGGTCCTTATCATCGCATTCCTGCGAAACGTCGTTTGTTTGTTGTAAGCGAAGGGACCGTGGCGACCATGTACCTTCCGCCCATCTCCGTCCATATCTTGCCGACCGACCTGCGTTCCCGTTCCTGGCGTGGAACTCCGGCGAAACGGAGGTCACAGTGATGTCCCAAAATCCCAACCACGAGTTGGCGCGTCCTCACCACGAGTTAACAGAACGCATCTACTGCCAGCAAAAATGCAGATGACAAAAATTACATTTCACTACCCATCTCTGCAGTAGTATCAAACTATCAACCCAAAATAAGACAACGAAAAATGCAAGATGACTGTAGCAAAACAGAAATTTTGATTATAGAGACAACACCATAAGCTATATTGTGGCTGCAGGCAGCAAAGAAATGGAACCATGTTGGAATAACCTCGACAGAAGGCTCGACCATGATAAAATTTATCAATGCATTTGGTCCGCACATAATGCTCAAGCTGCATAGGACTCAAAAGGAACAAGAAAAAGTTCCACCACAGACCAAAACAGAACTCTAATTTGTAAGGTCCATGATAGCCGATACAATGTCTCCACCAGAAGCTTTGAGAGCCTTGACGGCCTTGGCGCGAGAAACTGTTGCCTGGGTCATCACCAACTCAACGTCCTTGGGCTCAACACCGGTCTCATCAACATCCTCCTCGTTGTCCTCCTGGCCCAGGCCAGAGGTCTCAGGCTTTGCCATCATCTGGCTCAGGTCGGGGGCCTTGAACTGTTCCGCAGCCTGTGTCTGCAGCTGGGAGCTGAGGTCCTCAATCTTGGCCTCGCCAAAGATAACATAGGTGTCTGAGTTTGGGCTCTTGAAGACATCTGGCTTGGAGATGACGAACAATATCTGTAGGAAAATTACCAGGTTAGCCTAAATGTAAGAAACATAAGCCAACTTGTGTGTACAAGTGCATATCACTCACGTTCTTGCTTTTCTTCACAGTGACACGGCTGACACCAGTGATCGATTTCATGCCAAGCTTCAGCATTGCCTTGCGGCTCTTCTTCTCACTCCTGCTTTGCTTTGATTTGCCACCGGCATCACCCTCTTGTCCTGAAGATGCCACAATAAGATCAAAACTAGTCAGAACACCGGCATTGCAATTGTTCCACAAACAGAACATTCAGCAACTCAAAGCAAAAGGTGCACCAGAGCAATATATGAATTATGACGCTAAAATCATGGTATCGATTTTTTTGTTGCATACCCTTGCCAATTAAAGACCCTAAAACTGATCATCATTCATCAAGAATTGAGACTGCCTAAAGAAACAATGCAGAACGCTTGTCTATACAAGGTATGACCGGTAACTAAGCATAATCTAATCCAGCCAATCTGCTGCATACAAATGTCATGCAACCTTAGGAAACAAGCACAGCATGCACAGAACAGGAACAACTAGTAATTTAACATTACACTTCTCACTTCCAAAGAAATAGATTGGACGCGTAAAATGTTTCACAGTAAACATCAAAACAACAGTTATAGCCCTATTCATTTTATACCTAGTAGTGCATCATAAAAAAAAAAAAATCATGGAAATCAACAAAAGCCAGAAGGTGGCTATTTTAATGGCAATCAAGGGGAAAAAAACAAATCATGCAGCATACTACATTACATGTTTCAAGATCAGGCATCATATTTTATCTTTTCATGAGAATGATATCAATCTACAGGTGACCCATTCAAGGAGTGTTCAACAATACACACAACATGAGCACTTGTAAACACAACATGTGTGATCCTGCAAACATCAAACAGCACATCCACAACCTAACAAACAGATTGAAGTCATTTTTCCAGCTTACCCTCCGCTTCATCGTCATCCTTGTCATCATCATCATCATCGTCCTCGTCATCATCCTCGTCATCCTCAACCACGACCTCCTCTGCCTGTCAGAGAGATACACAAATCAACTTTTCAGGAGCCACCCCAAACAGAATAGGTAATACAGAACACGTCGTCTTTAAGGAAAAAAAATACGGTAGCAACTCATATAAACAAGCTATAATAGAAGGACCATCCGAGCTCACGTAGATGAATAATCAGTCACATAGCTAAGCGCACGCACAAAACCTAAGATTACCAGCACCAACCATTTCCACCTGATTATAACAACACTGCAAAAGATGCAACCTTACATATCCCCAAAAAAAAAACTAAGCTATTCCAGGTTCACGAATCTACAGGTAAAGAAAACACGGACTATTCTTAAACCGAAGTAACCCTAACACGATGGATCATAAATTCCACTTCAGATTGATACCATTCGGGCGGGGAGGGGAGGGGAGGGGGATTCCGTGCCAGTCTCACCTCGGTCTTCTGCTCCTCGAGCTTCTGCTGCTCGATCTGGGCGGCGAGCTCCTCGGCAGTCTGGGCCGTCATCTTAGGGTTTCGGTAGGTGGGCGGAGACGCAGGGGAGAGAGGAGGAGGAGGCGGCGGCGGCGTGCCAAAAACCCTAGAGCAGAATGGGGGTTGGGGTTGGGGATATGGCTTTGCAGTCATTTATTCAGGTCGGATCACATAAAACACCTCAATTAGTTTGGAATTATCGTTATACACCTCGGCATTGCGGACAGGGGGAGTGGATGATGATTGATGAAGGCCTAGGCCGCATTGGCAGTCTCCGTTTCACCTTTGATCCCATCTGGACTTGACAAATTCAGAACACAGACAATGACACAAATACCATATTTGAACATATGAAAACTTCTAATTTTCAAAATTATTAGGTGACTATGTTTGCATAAAAAAAATGTGATTTGTTACACAGTTGCGTTTGACACTTATTTCATTAATTGAATTCAAATTCAAAAGGACGTGCATTATACTCGTGAATGTTCTAAAAGATGATATATTTGCAAATTTGAAGTGCGGAAAAATTCCTCCAGACATTCATATCCCATTTTATTCCATAAGTAATATTTTAATAATAAGCTACAAGATGAATTGCTGGTAAATTTTGCACAAGCAAGTAACATGCCAATCTAAATACTCCTAGTTGGTTCCCTCAAAGGGTAGCGCTGAGCACAACAGAAATATGACAAGCATTTATCTCAAAAAAAAAGAGACAAGCATCCGAGATGCTTATCAAAGGATTTTGTAACTTTATTATGGAGAGTAATACTAAGTCCCTCTTTAGATCACATTAGTTTTGGAATATAGGAAAAAATGCATGAAAGTTTCCATAGTTTTTAGATAGGGTGCGTAAAAATGGATTTTAGGAGAGAATGGCACAAAGGAAAACTTTCCAACTTGAACCTCCTACTAGAAATTCCTCCCAAATTACACTGGAATTTCATAGGACTTGTTACAAGGGGAAAATCATTCGTTTCAAACGGCTTCATTCTTTGTTTCAAAAGAAAAAAAAACTAATTGCCTAGAGGCCATGTTCAAGGCTCGTCACTTTAGAAATATACCATGACAGTATATTGGACACCTTCCCATCCATGGTCCTGCCACCGCCACCTCACCAAAACCAGTGTCCACTCGACGTTCGGTTAGAGATGTTCCACTCATGGTGAAATTTTCGTAGCAGTAGTAACTAGAGGTATTACCCAATCACGCATTGTTGCGGCGTCAACTACATCAAATCAATTTGCACTAACACTAAAATTGATCCTGAGGAAGCTCAACGGCTGCCATAGCGAGTGCACGGAGCACACGAGAGAGCACCACCCCGCTCTCAATGCATCCATTGATGTAAAGTTCCCGGAGAAAGGCATACTCCTGCATGAGCCACATAACAACGACACCTTTTACTGGGACACGATCACTCCACCCGTTTATTTGTGGCATTTATGGGGTTAGTTGCCAATTTGATCATCATGTGATGTGACAAATTTACTCTTTTTTATTACTAAGATCTGAAAGCTGAAACTAATATGCACTGCCTTTTACTCTGTTCATGTGATACAATGGTTAAACATTATTAATAATAAGCAATGTTTGAGCTTTATTTTACCTGGCGCCGAGGCCAGGGTGTATCCATTCATTTTTAATGGACAATATAACAATAATAATAATGCAATTTGCTGAACAAAACTCTAGTAAAAGAAAGTTGGTGAGTCAATTTTTCCCTCTAAACAATATGAATGGTTGATCACAACTGATTTTGATAAAAAGGATGGGAAAACAAATCCGCTCCCCTTATGCGCTGTGGTTGCAATTGGAGTTACATTGTTCCGAATTGTCCAATTTATTGTATTTAAAAATGAATATATTATATCAAATGAGTTCAATTTATCTCTCAATTTTGGAGGAAGTCGAGGAATCCAGAGGGAGAGTGCGAGTGGAGATAAGCCATAGCGGAGCCCGTCCGATTTGGAAAATGAAACCACACGCGTGAGGCGCGCCGCCCTGGTGAACAGCTTTTCAACGGCGCGTCGCCACACATCCGCCGTTGTCGTCATCAACCCCGTCAGTCCGTCACATTCCACAGCTGCTACAGATCAATCAACCTCCACTCGCCGACGAGCGGGTTCCAACCTTTTCTGCCCCACCAGTCAGTGACTCAGGCTGTTCCACAGTAGCCGTAGCAGAAATTCTAGTACTAGCAGTACTGCAGTAGTAACTCGTGGCAGTACCCGAGCACAGTACCCGAGCACTCATCACTGCCGCCGCGCTTCGGCGGTAGCGCTCGGCTCGCTCTCTTTCACTCCCAATTGCAGGAGCGCGCGGAGCTAAAGCCAAGCAGGGGAGGAGCGGAGGCGAGGAAACCCTAGCGGCTCGCTCGCTCTTTGGCTTGGCGCGCAATGGCCGCGCTGAAGGCGGAGCCGGGGTGGTGACCGGATTCGCGGCGCCATGGGGAAGGCGGCCGGGGACCCGCCGGACTCGGCTGGAGGAGGCGGTGGCGGCGGAGGAGAAGACGGGGAGGCGCCGGGGGAGGAGGCGCGCGTGCGGCGTCGGTGGTGGCGCTGCGCGGTGGCGGTGCTGCTCGGCGCAGCCGTGGTGCTGTCGGCGCTGTTCTATCTGCCGCCGTTCGCGGCGCAGCGGCGGAGGCAGGAGGAGGCGGCGCGCGCGGACCCTTGGGGCGGAGGTGAGCGCGCAGGCTTGTTACCATTCGAATTTGAGCTCGCGTCTGGTGGGACTGTAGCAGGAGAGAGCCATTGGGCGGTGTGATGAGGAATGCAGGTTGCTCTCTATGTCGGGGCGTGCTCAATTCTGTGTAGTTTTGGGACGTGCTATCGGATTTGTTTAAGTTGATTGAACGGACAATTAGATGCTGCGTGCTAGACACATCTCGCCTTTGATTTCATCGAGCTGCAGGATTTGTCGTTCTATTCAGAGATACTTTCTGCGAGGTTGGTTGCTGTAGTAGTTCAGATGGGTAGATCATGACAATCTATGTGTCTTTTTTAACGACGTGTCATGCAATTAATGATTCGAGATTAGAGCACTTGATTATGGTTGTGTTGGGCTGTTGTCTGTGGAATCAGCGGTGGACCTTTTTTTTCTTCTTTACCTACATTATGGTTGGACTTCTGGGAATTGTTAATTGGTGTGGACGTATAGGCTGTCAAATTGCTGCTATGATTATGGATGTATAGGAAGATGTTTACATAATAAATACTAGTTGCTACGGAGTCGGTTTGAGATCCATCATGGAAACTGTATTGATCATCCAGGGCTTATTTAAATAGAACAGGAGTACTAGAGGGAGCACTAGATAGAGGCTGCCAGAATGGGAGATCGAGCGACACGACCGCAGAGCAAGTGATGTGGGCGTGAGAGAAAGCGAGCTACTCGGTCAAGCGTAACAGAACACAAGCCCTGTGCCAGCACCAATTTATTTTACTAGAAGCATGGGGTTGGTATCGATAGCTTTAGTTATGTTGCAAAGATGTGGTAACCTCCACTGCCCAATAACATGGTGTAGACATTTGATGCATCTGACATGTGCAAAGGACGCCATTGCAGAATTATGAATACAATTCACCCATCCAAATAGCGTTCCAATTGCTGTGCATAAGAATCTCTATTTCATAGATTTGTTCCACATCACTTTGAGCGTCCGAAATATGGCTAGAACCAGAGTTAACCCAATATGATCAGGGGTGACATTGGGGATTTCAATGCACTTCTGCTTATCTAGTTCTAGTACAACATTTGAGGGAAATCATGCTTTTCCAACTCTTTGCATAACATTTTACCTTCATGAAACATTTTTTTTTCCAGTTCACTTACCATCTTTCATCTTTTTCTACAGCTCATGTGGTTGCAAGCTTCAGGCTGCAAAAGATTGTTTCTGACCTGAGTGAGAACAAATCGAAACTTCAATACGACATCTTTGAAGAGATCGGCATCAGCAATTCCACGGTATGTTTTTCATTCACTTACTGTACATACTGATCTTGGTCCGTATGTCTTTTATTTATTCCTTCTGTTATTCCAGGCATCTGTAATTTCCTTGGATCCAGTTGCTGAATCAAACTGGAGTACAATAACTTTTGGACTTTGGCATTATCCTAGTAATTACACCATATCGCCAACAGAGTTAAGCATACTACGATCATCTTTAGTAGCCTTGGTTATACATCAGTCTATCCTCCAGTTGACACCATCTCTGTTCGGGAATTGTTCATCTTTTGAGATTTTGAGGTTTCCTGGTGGCATAACTATTATACCTCCACAAAATGCATTTGTTCCTCAGAAACCTGATGGCTTATTTAATTTCTCGTTGTACTTTCCCATCGATGTGGTTCAAGACAAACTTAGTGAATTGAAGGCCCAGATGAAATCCGGGTTAGTTCTTGATGAACATGAGGTATGCGCTTCTCAAATTTCAATTAATTGTTTCGAGCATTGTTCACGAACCTTATTCCAACTCGTGGACACTGGATAAATATTTCCATTTTAAAATCACTTGGACAATACAAATCTGTATTATTTGTGATGATTGTTTGAATTTTGAATCATTATCTTGCCATGCCGGTGAATGGTGATGTTTATATTAGAAATGAATATTTGATCCTTTGGCTTGACCAAAGCAACTGAAAATGAATAATAAACTGGTTTTGTTTCATCTCTGAACATGTAGATTTCTGGATTCAATGTACTGACAGATGAACAAAATAGATCAGCAATGTGAAGTGGGCTATTTACTATTTGCCACTCAAGTATTCTTTCTATCTCGTTGACCTTAGAACATAGAGGGTTGCAGTATCAAAAAATGTTTGACAGTTGCCTCCTGTAAAATGTATATACTTGCTGAATACGGCAAGAAGAAAGCTCTTGATGAAGTCCACGCTTCTTCTTCATCGATTATTGTTGCTAGCTAACACAAAGAATTTGCTATCCACCAATCCTGAATTGTATCAATCTTTAAAGAGTGAAATTTTATTCATTTTCTATTCTGTACACTTGGTGCTTTCATTCTTATTCTAATTATTTCCTCTATGAAATGCAGATCCTGTATGTTACATTGACAAATCTGTATGGTTCCACAATTGTGCCCCCTACTGTTGTTCAAACATATGTTCTCCTTGCCGTTGGAGTGGATAATAGACCACCATCCTCGCAAAGATTGAAGCAACTGGCTCAAACATTAAGAAATTATTCTTCAGGAAACTTGGGTTTGAACCACACTGTATTTGGCAGAGTTAAGCAGATTAGTCTGTCATCATATCTTCAGCATTCCCTCAACAACGCAAGCAATGCTCACACTCCAGGCCCAGCTCCTTTACCTCCTCACTCAACCCCCCAGAATCAAAATCATGATCACCATCATCACAAACACCACCACCACATTCATCACCATCATCATCACCACCATGGTCATAGTCATTCTCCTCTGCACAGTACACCTAGTTTTAGTAGTTGTGGTTTAACCTGCACGCTCAAGAATGAACATAGCACCGCTAAGCATCATTCATCTCCCTTTATGGGACCTCTTCCACACCGTCTTGTACCTGCACCTTCTCCAAATAGTTACGAAGGTCCACATGTAAATCGACCATCATTTCATCCAACGATTCCATTGTCTCCACTTCCTGCGGTGGTTTTTCATGCAGTGCCACCAAGTATGACAATCTCCAGGTCTCCCAACAAGTTCTCATCAGCATCACCTGCAGCATCTATCTGTGAGTTATTTTCTACTGATTTTTTATGATGTCTTTTTAAAGTATATGCATGTTTGACGCAATTATGTTTTTCCTGGATCCATTAATTTTATTACTCTTAATTATAAGAAGTCGTTTGGCGCATTGATCTAAAGAATTGATATTGAAGTGCTTATTTTATGTTAGCGTCCATTTAAACAATCATTTGTCGTGTACTAAATTGGCTTCTTGTGCTGACAATGGTTGGTGCAGGCCAGTGTCTAGGATGATCTGTTGACCAGTTCGTATTTTGAAATTTGTATGGCAATGCTTGTTGGCAATTTGACACCATAAATTATGAAAAATACCAATTATGCAGAGTTGCGGTGAAATATTTGACATTCATGTTGATTTGACACTTAAGCTAAGTTTTAGTGAAATCAATATTGATATTTGAGTTCATTTTTAACGGTTTAATGATTATCCAACATAGTGAAATCAATATTGATAAATCCAGTATGGAGTGCACATAACGTTGTAAACTTGCAAAAATTCTACCTCAAATTCGTCTTCAAATCAAGATTCAAAAAATGTTAGTACATGATGAACAAGGGCAGTCTAACTGCATCTCCATTCTATTTCTTGCAATCTTGGATGGATTTAAAATTGAATATGTGCAGATTTACTCGACTTTTTGTTTGCTGCATACATGGAAGTTTAATGATTTTTTGAGAACATTGGAACATGCTGATTTGATAATGGGCTGGAACCCCTGATGTGAAGTCCCCACTCTAGAGGGAAATTAATTGGCATGCACAGTCCGCAAGATTCGTTTATTTGTGACTTCTTATATTAAGACCGTAGGACTTCAAGATTAGCTGATAAAGCTGACAATATAGGCATATAGAGCGATCGTGTACTAGCGATAGAAATTGAATGCTGCCCTAATAGTCTATTAGCTGGGTTTAGAGTTACAAGCTTATGTTCATGTCTTTCCAACATAATACTGAGCTACTGACATTGAATCTTCACACGATATTATGTGGAGTGACAAATAATTGGTTATGAAGCTAACTAGAGCTTCATTACCTGGGACAACATGTTTTGCTCCCTCCCTCCCTCCCTCCCTAACAATTGAAGGTAGACATATAAAAGTGAAGTCTTGAGGCTGTATGTTTTCCTCGACAGAGGACAAAAGAAACACAAATATATGCTATCTGTATCTTTAAGATGCTCTCCATTTTAGTATTATCTAATGAATTTCCTGATTCATAATTTATCATTTTGGTGATTGCTATCTAACTCATCTGCAATAATATGGTGCAGTGTCTGCCCCCAACTTATCTTCCCACTGGTTTGTCACTTTATCACTTCTGTACCTGCCAATGGGGCTATTGTAGAAATGGAAGTTCATAACGAAGCTTGGATGGTATTGGGGATCAAGAAATTTGGTTGTCGCGGGTGATCCCTCAGTGTATGTAAATATGTGTATGATGCAGCAGAGGAGTGCATTTGTGGTCAAAGCCGTAACGATGGCGGACCTTAGTTGTCTTGCATTCCCTGTGATGCTTTGTACAATCATGTGCAGATCAAATAAAGATGTTGCATTTTTGTTGATAATTATTCTGCGAAAACTAGGTCATCAATCTGTAAAACAGAAAAAGGAACATTACGATGTTTATCCACTTTTGCTGTATCACACTATATAACATGTAAATACAAGTGATATTTAAATGGACTTTTCCCGGAACTAAGAAGCAGCAATATCCTGAGTACTTTTTGCTTATTGAAAAAGGCATCTCCATATCTTATGAAGCACTAGATGTCGATCACCTGGGAAGATTCACACAAGGGCGGAAACCAAACATGCATTGAGGAGTCTTCATAACATCATTCATCATCCAGGAAACTATGTGGTCAGCTTTCTGATCTTGACTTCCTCACACTGAATTTGTGGCAGAATGCATATTGAGGGATCCTCATAGCTTGTTGCGTATTTTCTGATATCCTTCATACATATGACTTTCCTGTACGCCTTGTCATGGTTTATGTTCTTTTAATTCATAGAGGTAAGAGTAATTGAGGTGACTAAAGTTTAGAATTGATTGTTATATGCTTCTGCTGCCTTGTTCTGCCTATGAAAAGGTTGCCTTTCAGTGTTAGAATCTGTACGAAGATTTGCTGAGACGTGAGACCCTTAAAAGAAAAGCGGAAGTCTGATGCAGAAGAATCCTATGAAATAAATGTGCCCCCTGTTTTGCTCGAAAGCTGCCGGAATCATGGTAAGTTATCCAAATTGTAATGTACATAGAAGTTATTGATCCCTGTGGCAATCCATTCGGCACATTAGTATGTTGCAAGATGATCTTTCTAGCAGTACACTTCATGGCGAAACAGCATTGAGGCTTCTTTGATGACCCGATGTGAACTATCTCTCCTTTTCAGGTACAAAACTTTTTCGTTGTCATATTAATGGATTTTCGACAGGTCGAAGTAGGAAAACATGTATTGTGAAACAGCCTCCTCATCATTTTCAACTGTTGGTGTAACATTTGGTGTCTTTTGCCAGATCTTTCCAGTGAAACAGCATCGGGTCTCCTCTGATGACCTGGTGGGGCCTACCTTTCCTTTTCAGGTACAATACTGTATCAATGTCATATTGTTTTCTTTTAGACTTAAGTAAACATGTAGAGCAAATGTGCAATACAGCCTTCTATTTAAGGTTTTAAATATACTGTGACAAGAAATTGATGTTTGCCCAGAGTTAGACCATGAGATGAGACCCCCTTTGTTGACGAAGTCATCCCAGCAACTTATCTAAAAGAGATCCAGCTGCATAACAATGACACCTCTCAACAAACAAAATAAAGGTGGACTCGCATGTCGGCCCTGCTGAAATTTCCCCAAAAATGAACTTTAATTACTCTCCAGACCCTTTCATATGAATCTGGAAACAAGAAGGAATCATTTCATCATGTCAGCATAACATAACTGCCGGTTTGGTTCATGGCAATCTTCTGCAATGCTCATTTGTTGGTGGGATACTGTTACTTGTTTGACTTACTGGACCACAGATTTTCTAGTTGCCAGTTCATATAATTAAAGCTGTTAGGGTATATGAATTGGACATAGTTTCCTCTCGAAAGTGACGTTTCTAACCCTGCCTCAGTCGGTGACCGACATCAAAGAGATTCTGAGGTTCTAGAGCACCTGAAGAGCCAATAGATGCCTGAGCATCAGGTGCCCAGGCCGATGCCCATCTCGGCCAAAGCGTTCGTTTGGGCCCCGTGCTGTGAGAGGAAGGAAGGAATTCCTTTCGAAGAGCTCAAGCGGGCCTCTGCGACATGCTTTACTTTATGCTGTACACAACACTGACTAAAATATACGCTAGGTGCTACCTGGATTATATAATGCATTCCCTTTTTTTTCGCTGTTGCTGTTGCTGATGGACATTTTATGGCTTTTTGTGATGCACGTGATTTTCCTTGCATTGCATCCATCTCTGTACAAGGAGAGCACCCCGTGAAAGGAGCAGCAGAAGGAAAAAAAGGTATAGTGATTGCAGGCCCTATTACATTTTCTGAATCTATATGTGACTGCACTTGAGCACGTGGATGCAGCATCTCAACAAACAGGTTAGTAACTGGATTCCTAAGCAACTGTGTAACCACCTTGTTTCATCATTCAGATTCACACGCCAAGCACAAATCTGGAGCTTTATCAAAATCAGAGACTTGTTGAAGGAGCGGCTAGCTGTTGAATCAATCAAGAAGAAACGACACCTTTGGCTCCTGCAGCTTCAGGGGTAGCCTGAGGCCAGGCACGCCTCCCAGAACTTGCGGTCCTCCTCCCGCCGTCTCGCCGCCGCCACCTTCGGATCCTCCTCGTCGTCGTCGTCGCAATCGACCGGCGCGTTCGTGCTCCGTCGCCGTACTTCCACGCGCCAAAACGAAGCAACGGCGACTGCTGCTTTCTTGCCTCCACCAGACGACGGCGCTTCCGCTCACTTCCTCATCACCATCATCTTGTCTTCCACCGTCGCCGTCAACGCAGCTGCCGCAGCCGTCCTCGTCGCCGCTGTCGCTTCCGTCGATCACCACGAGCTCCGTCGACGTCGGGCAGCACGAGTCCGCCACTCGCTCCTCCCTGCTACCGCGGGCGACACCGGCGCGGCGCCTCTTGCACGGAGGCTGCAGCGACCGCGCGAACGCAGGCGGCGCCTGTGACGGCGGTGCCTGTGACGGCGGTGCTGGTGGCGGTGGTGACGGCGGAGGAGGCCGGCGAGGAGCTGGACGCGGCTGCTGAACGGTGGTCATCGACCTCTAAGAGACACGCGACCTGCGAAGTTCAGCTTTGGTTTGGTGTTTGGGCGCTCGGCTCTGGGGAGCTTAAGAAACGTTTAGCCCGAGTATTTATACCTCGATCAATCAATCAACAATGGACATTGGCAAGGACGGAATGAGATTGAGAGAAGAGACCTGGGGCTGTCACACCGGACAACTGATGGCGACGCGTCGGAGCCGATCGGTGACATCGACGTTGTCTCATTTTGCCGGATCTGCAAAGCAATCAATACAGTACATTCCAAGCAGACGGTTTATTTGGTTTTCCCGTCCAGCTGCGGCATATCGGGGGTGTTTGCTTCCTCGTCTTGGTCTCCCACGCCACAGCCTATGCCGTGACACTTCGAAGGTTGCTATTGCTTTCTGACACAGTTCGTAGCCGCCACTAGTTTCTCAAGTCAATTTTTCATCCAAGGTGTGACGGTGGAAATCTCTGCGCGCACCACAGTTTGGCGTGACGGGCTGCGGTCGAAGACCAAACAGTCCCATCATCCGCGTCGCTAATGTTCGAACTTCGAATAGCACGTCCACTTGTAAGGTTCCGTATTTAATGTGGCTTAATACCTGTAGTAACTAGTTTCCATGATAGTACATTAACAGTATTTACATGACACCCTAACTTAGCACAAGGTGCTCACATTTTCCCGTATTGCAGTTCTCATGCATTCTCCTCCTCAAGAAATTCACGTGATTTTTCGCAAAAAAAAAGAAAAAGAAATTCACGTGATATCTTTTTCCTTCAAAACATCCTACACGTTATGTCCCAAATTAAAGCAAATTGAGCAGGAGGAAACCAAACAAATAAACTGCGGGCGCCGTGATTCTCCCGTTGGGGCCCTACCGATGGTACTCATATCAGGTAACACGACGCTGATGGATAAGCAACAAATTAAAGGCAAAGCATTTACGTGCGGTGCAGGAACACGACGCTGATGGGCATCACATGCATGTGCCCGATACATCCGATAGATCGCTGGCGCCTCCTTCTAGAAGCCCAGCCACTAGAGTCCGCCCGCGCAAGTCTTTGGCTTCTAGAAGCGGAGGAAAGCGACGCCCACGACCACGATTAATTTGATTCCAACCATTGGATTACATTATTCAGGGTGTTCGGCTGGAGGAAATTCCTCCGGCTGCTGCTGCTGCTGCTACAATCTACTTGTCTGCTACAGTGCGCGAATCCGCTACAGTGTTTCCTTTCACAAAAAACTGCAACTGCAACTGCATCCTCCAACCGAACACCCTCATTATTCTTTCACGATTTCACGTGTTGCGCCATTCTTTCCATCTCCGAAACACGGATACTTCGCCAAACTCACGTACCGGTATCGGATACCTTATCGGATACTCAGATACCATACGGCCATCGGAGAATGAGAGGATGAGCCTTGACCGCCGATGAGGGAGAGCACGAACGGAGAGAGAGGGTGCTGGATGAGCCGCGGCCGCCATGAAAAGAGAGAAAGAGTGCGGAATGGGAGGTCGGGAAAGGAGACGACCGGCATTCGTTCATGGAACAGATAAAATAAAGTTGGTTCTTTTTTATTTCGCCCTTTCTCTTTTTAAATAATTATACAACATATGAATATATAAATCTATAGCGCATCTTTGTCTATGAAACTTTTATTTCTCACATTTTAGTATTTATAACTCTTCTTTATTTTTATTTTTACATATATATTGGCATATCTCCGTATCCTTGTTTTTGGAAAAATAAGGTACCGGAGTATCGCCGTATCGCGTACCGGTATCTGTATCCACGTATCCGGGCAACATAGCTTTCCATGTGCCTGCGTTTATCTTATTCCTTGTTTTTTGCCCAGCGGCAGGAGCTAGAGCAGGTATCCTAGCCGGCAAATATTTTAGTGTGTAACTAGAAAAATGATGCGCCATTTGGCGCGCCCCTGCCCGTTGCAAATATGTACTCTTCCCTTGCTTTCGGTTGAATGTAATATCAGTGGCAGCTGCATCAGTTCGCTGGCTTAACGTTCTACCTTACTGCATGTTTTGATCACGAACAGTCATCCTACATTCTATTCTAATTCATCTAAGCGTTGGTGGATTCTAAAAACTTTCAGTATAATGTGCAAAAGTTACAAGCAACTGAATACTATGTAGCAGAGGAGCTCAAGGTAGCAGAAGCAGGTTTCTTTTATTTACTTGATTGCAAATGAAAAGAACCTGCTTGTGGGTCTGACCCGAAAAATCCTGTAGGAGAGAGCAGAACATCTCACTGAGAAAATGGTATAAACATCAGGATTAAAGAAGTTTACATGAGGACTTTTCCTTTTCAGTTCTTTTTTCGTGTTTCTTTTGTCAGTTTTAACTTTGAAAGTTTGAACTGAATATATCTTTTCCTAAATTAGGGAGTCATATGTATAACAGAGAAATGAAAGAATCTAGTAAGTCATGGTTTGGTACTATTCAACCAATCATATACAAAGGAGGCATATTTATCGGCTATAGCTTATTGACAAACAGTATATCGTGCTGATTCTCAACATGAAAACGAACCGTATATCAAAGCTAGATTATATTATTGGAAAAGCATCATTTGGCGCGAGTCATGATAATCCACCGACAAGAAGAAACATGGCAGTGCCCCTTGGTTTCTTCTTGTCAAGGAAATCTTTGCCGACCTGGGCATTGCTCGCAACAGGTCTGTGCTCCTTGCCGTCCCTGATGGCCTCGACGTGCAGCTCAGGTGGTGCCCCAAGGTCCAGCTTGCCGTTGATTACGTGCAGCGCGAAGCAGGCCGTCATCCTCGCCGCGAACCGCCGGACCTTGCCGGAGCTCCGGCATTGTCACCTCCAAGAACTATACAACTATGCCGCTGATTTAGTCGGGCTGCCTAGCTACGCAGCTCCATAGACATTGTGCACTCTCTGCTTCGCACTCTGTGATCACACACTACTGTTGTACATACGGGTATGCGGAGAAGAAAGGGAGGTGGGAGGAGGTTTGCAAAGCAGTCCACGGAAAGGAATGGCAGACGCATGGAGGAAGAATCCAGATTCAGAGTCGATCAACTGCCGAAGCTTCTCGACGGAGCTATACGTAAAGAAATCAACGGTGATGGTAACACGAGTTAGCAAATCGACGGTGGTAAGTTCAAGATAGTTTCGACCAATCAGGAGCTAAGAAATCTTCACGGTTTAGATATAAAAAGATTGTATGGTGCTTCACTGCTCCTCAAAACTAGTACACGTGTACACTTGTTTGACTAGCTAGCTTTTGAAGCTTCGTTCCAGCTCACGGCAGCATTTTATGTGCAGAGCCAAGTGGAGGCAATGCGTAGCCAAGCTGACAAATGTCTTGGACCGGGGAACAAATCGGTTTTCAGTCGTTGGACCTAATAAATATCTGGTTGTCCGTACGCTCTCAACAAAAGGGCATTTGGTCTAGTGGTATGATTCTCGCTTTGGGTGCGAGAGGTCCCGAGTTCGATTCTCGGAATGCCCCTTTTTAATTTCATTTTTAGTTTTTTTATTTATTGACTTAAATAAAACCGGCAAGCATGTTAGCCTGCCCGTGATGGCAATTAAGTTTATGCCTATTCGACTTCATGTGTAGCTAGCTGTTTAGCTCTGTGCCATGCATAGCGCAACGCTCACACGAAAAGTAGGAGGGGACTATCACTTCTGTTTCACAATGACTCAAACTATTTCAGGCTTCCACCCATGCTTGTAAAAGTAGCGGTATAACTCTCAAAAAAAAAAAAGTAGCGGTATAGCCGGTCAGATCTATCTACCTTCACTATTGCAGAGACAAAAAAGCCTTAAAACCGACATCTCCACCACACGAATGGGCAAATGGCCTTGACTGCCAGATGCACACACACCGGAAGAGCCCGCCGCCATACCTTCCGTACCGAGCAGAGCGGGGCGGACGGGATCAGAAAAGACAGACAGCATTGCAACGGCAACGCAGGGCACAAAGCTATGCTACCGCAGTAAAGACCGACAAGCACAAGCTACTTACTTATTAATCACCCATCAGCACGACGAACATACTCCAGCGACAAAGAGGCAAATTACTACCACATGTAACACGCAAGTTCAGACAGCACGCTCCAGAAAGAACAGGGAACGGAATGTTCGCAAGGCAACATGTAACACACAGGTTCAAACAAGTCTAGTTCGCCGATATGTGCTACAGTTATGGATCACAATTCACAAATACGCTGATCACAGAGACCAGGTGCTCTTATTTGAGAATGTCTCGGGACACGATCAGATTGGTCTGTTGGCGACGGCAGGAGACAGACGCTCAGCCCTGGAGTCCAATGATCCCTGGAATAGCAAATTGGATGAGAAGACAAAGCTTTTAATTTTCTGAATGCATGTGTGTGAAACAACACGAAAGCTACTAACGTAATTTCTAGGAAACGAAATTTATGTCCAATGAACATACCACAAGCAATGCGGCCACCAGCATTTCCAGTGCTCTTGCTGAGCTCGTGCCCACCTGAATATATAAACCAAAGAACAGCAATTGTTAGCCACTGGGTCACTCAGAGTCTTCAATTTCGAATTAAACATGTTCTCACAAAGTGCACAACATGATAGCAATATGTGAAACTAAAAGCATGGGACCGGGCAACAGTTTCCTATGGAACAAAGTGGCCAATTAGGTGGCCAAAATGCACCTCTAGATTCCTGTTCCAGGAATTTCAATTTGGTAACACATCCACACAGGTTCTTGAAGAAAACGTGTATCCACAAAATGGTGTAGACAAACAGATCAATGCAGGTTAATGAATGGCAGGAACCACACGGTAAACAAGCTTTAAAATCATACACAAGAGTCAAGATGAAAAACTGTAAGCTCAAGTTCTCATTCCGAAAGGCGAAGGTGACAGGATAAACGTATCAGATCAGATTATATCCCAGTGTCCAATTTAAGTTTTTGAATACCTTGTATCCTGACAGAGAATCGACCAAACCACTAGGGTTTTCAGGAATCAAGAGGACAGTACAAGCATAACCAACAACCTAAATTGTATTTCTCGAGTGCTTTATGATTGGAAAATTAGATACAATTCCAACATGAGTACAAGTTACACTGTTAATGTAACTCAGGACCCCTGTTCTAATAGATAGATCCTTATAGCTCAAAACAGAGGAAACTCACCACATTTACATACAAACGGTACGGGAATAAGTGGTTAAAAGCATTACCCTTTCCAAGATCATCAGGATCAGCGTGAACAACAACAGCTCTGCCAATGATCGAGTTCGGTCCAGTCAGTGGGATCTGCCAAAAAACATTATTTATCAATGTTAAGATAACAAGGCTAGAATAAAAAGGAAATAAGGGACACAAAGTATGCCAAAGAAATGTGTGATTACCTGGCTGTCTGTAACATTGATAGTAGCAACACCTGTAGCAAAGAAATAAACACTCAGTCATCAGAATAGTACAGTTATTACAGGATCACAGAAACCACTGGGCTTCCTTAGCACAAGGACCATTTGCTACATGGAAGTACGGAACAGATCAGGAAAAAGAAGAGCAGCGATCAATTACCATCTGCCCCAGCTGTCACATTTCCAAGATCACCAGCATGGCGGTTCTCATCTTCTGGTGCTCCATGCTCCTTGCCCGCAGGATTGTAGTGTGGTCCTAAATTACGCAACAAGTTCATCCATAAGTAAACAAATCAATGGTTGACAGATTAGCACCCATCGTGGTCACATAGGCAAGCTGGAGTAGAAAGAATGATTACCAGTTGACATGCAGCCATTTGTTGTGTCACCAAGTGCGTGCACATGGAATCCATGGTGGCCAGGCTTCAGGCCAGAGACGCTTCCTGTGACGGTAGTGGGGCCTAACGATAGAAGCAACCAGTAAGCATCAATAAGGCAGGGATAACATTTCAATTGAAGAAATAAGATCATAGGATTCCTTACCATCTCCCTCTTGGGAGAAGTGGATGGTGCCCTTGACACCCTCGCTGCTACCAAGCACACAAACAGCCTTCACCATTGTCTATGTGATCTGTGAACAATTCAGAAATCAAGAGGGAATTTCATAGTTAGTATGGTAAAACAGAGTAATTACGCAAACATTACATTCAGTCAAGGTCAACAAAATACGCCCCCATCAAGAAGGTACACCAGAACCATGGGAATCACACCTCACTACCCACTTGTGGGTGGAAATAAAGACTCATCTCGTGTACACACCTCGTCAAATTCCCAGAAATGGTTTGGAACAAATTAAAAAAAAATGCATGTAACTTCGCTAGTCACATGGCTACCCCAAATCACCCCATCGTACAAAATCCCTTCACACTCCTGACACATAAGAAAAGGATACCACTATGCGGCTTGTGTGATCAAAAGGTAACCCAAAGAGCTAATAAACCATAGCCCAACATATGTAAACTTGTGGAGCAGTTTAATATAACTCGGATTGTATTCGATCACCCGTTGACCAGTTATTGGTGAACTCAGCAGGTCATCAGGTGAACTTAACATACCAATTCTGGAGCTTCCACGGCTACAGCAGGCTATGGGACTCGCGAAACTACTGTTTTAGGTATGTAATCTACACAAGCCCCAAAGCACAAATTACGTGATAAATTCATTTCCTAGCAGATAAAGCAGAACAACTCTACTCTAACAAGAGAGCCAAGCCACGCACACATCTGACGCTCTCCAAACCCTTAATCCTCTGAACAGATCACCAAACAGAGTAAACAAATCGGGGCCCGGTAGTGACTCCTAGATGGGATCGACGTCAAACGTGAGGCACTGACCCGACAATCTATCAGGAACATTAAGGTAACTTAGGGGTGGGGGGGGTGGGGGGGGGGGGGGGGGGGGGGGGGGGGGGGGGGGGGGGGGGAAGTACAGGAATCGAAACCACCGATCTAAGATCCGACTACAGACTGCTCCGGCCGGATCGCAGTCTGGAGTACGAGCGGAGAGCAGGGCAGGGCAGCGATCGAAACTACAATAATTCGTGGTGGATTTGGGTCAAGCGGCGTACCTCAGGCGACCCCCGCGGCGAGGAATGGAGACGGCGACGGCCTTGGAATCTCGCGGTTCCGGAAGGTTCCCTGGGCCGTGGACTGGACTGCGGAGTAGTTGGAGGATGGGAGCGGGGTGGAATTTGTAGGCGCAGCCGGCTGCGCGACTCGAGTTGCGTTCGCGTTGCTATTCCGCAACGATCGGCTGCCAATAAGATATTGGTTGCGTTTGGTTCCATAGGACTAAACCAAATTGACTAAAATAATGACTAAATTTTTTAGTCACCTCATGTTTGGTTCCAGGGACTAAAAGTGACTAAAGCTCATTAAATGATGTCGGGTGGGGGCGTCGGCTCGTGGAGTTGGGGCCTCGTCGGGAGAGTTCGGGAAGATGATGAGGGGCAGGAGCTGTCCAGGTTATTTTTTAGTCCGTTTTAGCTCCTCGCCGTAAACCTGCTCAGAATAGTGCAGGAAAAGTATATATGATGACTGACAATGGAGAACCCATTATTTTTTTCTTTTGGCGATTACCCACTTTTTCCTTCTGTTCAGTTTTAAACGGTCTATAAAATAATGTAGGGCTTAAATAAATTAAATTACCGCATCAAAAAATTTGGGGCAGCAACGGTCACACTACAACCCGATTATTATAATTATTATTTGACAAATGTGATATACTCAACCTAATACTCTCCATCATAACAGCTAATTTTGTCCTGCTTAACTACCCAAGTTATAATTTTGTCTTCATAGCACCTAATGATTGTAACAAAAAAAAAGTTTACTCTTATGAAAAATATTTGAATATTATGGACATACATCAACCCCCTCAACCAACTCCTCGCCTTGAACTTTATGACCTATGAAGAGCCTGAATATGTTGCTGCCGGCTGCCATGATTGTGCATGTATTTCGCTCTACCCAAACAAGCTGCGATACTATACAAAAAAAAAAAAGAACTGTGACCTACTACATCTTTGATGATAATTCTTTGATGTTTGGGGACTTGTTGGTGTTGCTTTGCGAAATGACTTGTAATCCATCAGGAAGAGGCCAAGGTGATGTGCAGTCTCTGAGGAAAGGCCGTCTTTAAAATGTGAACGATGATGATTTCAGCCTTCAGGGAGCTTCGTTTGGAAACGTACCTACCTTTGGGTGGCATGTCGACAGATGTGAAATACTGAAATGTAAAGATTACACAGGGCCTGACCTGCATACGGGGAAGTGAGAACGATCTCGAAGTTCTTCGCCAGCAACAGCAAGGGACAAAAATAGGCGTCGAACGGCCTTTTCGCTCGGCCTGTTGGTGGAAGGCTGATGCGGGCCGTCCTTGATTTTCTTCTGGCCTACGAAAATGATCCAGCCCATTCTTCAACGAGAATGAATAATTTTTCCGTTTTTCTGGACACCCTTTTTCCTCTCATTTCGTGTCTCATGATTTTCTTGTTGAGATTATGGGCTTTTAGCCTATAATAATAATCAATTAGTCTAGGCCCATAATTAGTGCATTAATGGTTTAGTCCCACATGGGATTCCTACCATAATTAGACTCGACTTATTAGATGGATTTCCGGTTGATCCCCTAGAGAAGTTGAGAGAGGCTAGTGGTGAACCACACGCGCGCGCGCGCGCCGCCGCCGCCGCCGCCGCCGAGCCGAGCCGTGCCGAGGCTTGGCTGGCTGGCTGGCGAGGCGAGGCGAGGCGAGGCGTGGCGGGTGTGCGGGCGATCAGGTTTTTAGGGAGCGACATCGCGACTGCTCGTTCGACTCTCTGATCGGCGTTCTGCACTGCTTCAACGTCGTCCTGCATCAACTTTGATCGACTACATCGAACAACTCAAGAACAATGGTTCTTGGGAATGGATCTTCCAGCGCCTCCAGCGCAGGATCTTCCGCTGGGTACGTTCTTGTCTTTCTGATCAATTTGTTCATCGTTTTTATCACCTTATTGAGGAATTTATGGATTAAATTAAGTAGGAAAATGCCTAATTTCTTAACAATCCAAAAACCTGATATTAGGCAATTTTCTGTTAGCGGTTTTGCTGCTGCACTGAAACCAAATGCTTTTGATGGGTCATCCTATAAGAGATGGCGTGCTCAGATGGTCCTGTGGCTTACAGCAATGAACTGCTATCACGCCGCGAACGGAAAGCCAGAACAGTTCACTCCAGAGGAGGAGGAACGGTTCAATATAGCTGATAATCTGTTTAGAGGCGCCGTGATTAGCGCTCTTGCTGATAAGTATAAGGATTCATATATCACGTGCACCTCTGCGAAAGAATTATGGGATGGTCTGGACGCTAAGTTCGGTGTTTCTGATGCCGGTAGTGAACTGTATATCATGGAGCAGCTTTTTGACTACAAGATGGTTGAGAACCGTTCTGTAGTTGAACAAGCTCATGAGATTCAGGCTCTGGCAAAAGAACTCGAACCGTTTCCATGTGTGTTGCCTGACAAGTTTGTGGCTGGCGGTATTATCGCTAAATTGCCACCTACTTGGAGGGATTTTGCTACCCAACTGAAACATAAGAGACAGAAGTTTAGCGTGTCTGAACTCATTGGGACTCTTGATGTTGAGGAAAGGGCGAAAGCAAAAGACACACGTGGAAAGAGCGTAGGAGAACCTTCTAGTGCCAATATGGTGCGAAAGGTTACCTCATCAAAGAAGAAGAAGAAGGGGGCTGAGAAGCCTAAGCAAACAACCACTTTTAAGAAGAAAAAGAAAGACAGTGGCTGCTTTGTTTGCGGGAGCACTGAGCATTGGGCAAGTGCGTGCCCAGACCGCAAAGTTAAGCAGGAGAAGAAATCTGCAAACGTGGTCATTAGCGAGACTGGAGGGACTCCTGGGTACGGTAATCCAACACCCATTGTCCTTTCTGTCTGTCAAACACCTGAGTGGTGGATTGACACTGGGGCTAATGTACATGTGTGTGCTGATATCTCTTTGTTTTCTTCTTATCAGGCCGGAGTGACAGGAGACTTGTTGATGGGAAATGGGTCACATGCTCGTGTTCTTGGTGTTGGTACGGTCATTCTGAAGTTTACTTCGGGAAAGACGGTACTATTGAAGCACGTGCAGCATGTCCCCTCAATCAAAAGAAATCTTGTTAGTGGCTCAATTGTGTCGAGATGGTTATAAAATAGTTCTTGAGTCTAATAAATGTATACTTTCTAAGTATGGAACATTTGTTGGAAAAGGCTATGATTGCGGAGGCTTGTTCCGCTTTTCTTTACTTGACATTGGTTGTAATAAGGTTGTGAATAATATTCTTACTTCGAATGAGTCGAATGTTTGGCATTCACGACTTTGTCACATTAATTTTGGTTGTATGACGCGGCTAGCAAAACTGAATTTAATCCCGAAATTTGACATGGTCAAAAGTTCTAAGTGCCATGCTTGCGTGCAATCTAAGCAACCTCGCAAGCCTCACAAGGCTGCGGAGGCGAGGAACTTAGAGGCATTAGAACTTGTTCATTCCGATCTATGCGAGATGAATGGCGAATTGACTAGAGGTGATAAAAGATACTTCATGACTCTCATAGATGATTGTACTAGATATTGCTATGTGTATCTGCTGAAATCCAAAGATGAAGCTTTGCATTACTTTAAAATCTATAAAGCTGAAGTAAAAAACCAACTAGAGAGGAAGATTAAACGTTTAAGGTCTGACCGTGGTGGAGAATACTTTTCTAATGATTTTTCTGAATTCTGCGTGGAACATGGTATTATTCATGAGAGGACACCGCCTTACTCACCTCAATCCAATGGGATTGCTGAGAGAAAGAACCGAACTCTAACTGATTTGGTTAACGCCATGTTAGAGACAGCGGGCCTTTCTAAGGAATGGTGGGGTGAGGCGATCTTGACAGCATGTCATGTCCTGAATAGAGTTCCCACAAAGGATAAAGAAATTACACCATTCGAGGAATGGCATAAGAAAAGATTAAATCTCTCATATTTGCGTGCTTGGGGTTGTTTGGCTATGGTGAATGTGCCAATCAATAAGAAACGCAAACTTGGACCTAAAACTGTTGATTGTATCTTCCTGGGTTATGCTATGAACAGCGTGGGCTATAGATTTTTAGTGGTAAAATCTGGAGTACCTGACATGGTGGTCGGTACAATTTTGGAGTCCAGAGATGCTACATTCTTTGAGAGTGAATTTCCTTTCAAAAATACACCTAGCACTTCTAATCATGAGTTTACATTACCCCATGAGCATTTCATTCCGATAACACAAAATGAGGAACCCCCTGTGCAAATTCCTGAGGAGGATAACAATCTAGTCACCCGTAAGGGTAAGAGACAGAGGACTGCAAAGTCTTTTGGAAATGACTTTATTGTATACCTCATGGATGACACTCCCAGAACCATTGAAGAGGCACTTTCATCTCCCGATGCTGACCTTTGGAAGGAAGCAATAAGGAGTGAAATGGATTCAATCATGTCTAATGGTACTTGGGAGTTGGTCGAGCGTCCTTACGGGTGCAAACCCATAGGATGCAAATGGGTGTTCAAGAAAAAGCTTAGGCCTGATGGTACGATTGAGAGGTACAAGGCAAGGCTTGTGGTAAGGGATATTCACAAAAGGAGGGTGAAGATTATTTCGACACCTACTCACCTGTTGCTCGTTTGACCACGATTCGAGTATTACTTTCCCTGGCAGCCTCACATGGTCTTCTCGTCCATCAGATGGACGTTAAGACAGCTTTCCTTTATGGAGAGTTAGACGAGGAGATCTATATGGATCAGCCTGATGGGTTTGTGATAGAAGGTCAAAAGAGCTTAGTGTGTAAATTGTTGAAATCCCTGTATGGCCTCAAACAAGCTCCTAGGCAATGGCACGAGAAGTTCGAAAGGACTCTGATATCGGCTGGCTTTGTTGTGAACGAAGCCGACAATGTGTATATTATCGGCATGGTGGGGGTGAAGGAGTCATCCTGTGTCTATATGTCGATGACATACTGATCTTTGGGACCAATCTTAATGTGATTAAGGAGGTCAAGGACTTTCTGTCCAACAACTTTGAGATGAAGGATTTGGGAGTAGCAGATGTTATTCTTAACATCAAGCTACAAAGAGAAGGCAATGGTGGGATTACTCTCTTGCAATCTCACTACGTGGAGAAGATCTTGAGTCGCTTTGGGTATAGCGATTGTCAATCTGCTCCCACGCCTTATGATCCTAGCGTGCTATTACGGAAGAACCAAAGAATAGCAAGGGATCAGTTGAGATATTCCCAAATCATTGGTTCGCTTATGTACCTTGCTAGTGCTACGAGGCCTGATATCTCGTTTGCTGTGAGCAAGTTGAGCCGGTTTGTGTCGAAACCGGGAGATGATCACTGGCGAGCTCTTGAGAGAGTAATGCGCTATCTTAAAGGTACAATGAGCTATGGCATTCACTATTCTGGGTACCCTAAAGTACTTGAGGGATATTATGATGCAAATTGGATATCTGATGTTGATGAGATGTACGCCACAAGTGGATATGTGTTCCTACTTGGAGGTGGCGCTGTTTCCTGGAAGTCTTGCAAGCAGACCATCTTAACGAGGTCAACTATGGAAGCAGAACTAACAGCATTGGATACAGCCGGCTTAGAGGCCGAGTGGCTTCGTGATTTCCTTATGGATTTACCGGTGGGTGACAAACCAATACCGTCTATCTCCATGAACTGTGACAATCAAACTGTGATAGTCAAAGTGAACAGTTCAAAGGATAACATGAAGGCCACAAGGCATGTGAAACGGCGAATAAAATCTGTCAGAAAACTGAGAAACTCCGGAGTTATTTCGTTGGACTATGTACATACGTCCAAGAATCTGGCAGATCAATTTACCAAGGGACTATCACGTAATGTGATACATAGTGCATCGAGTGAGATGGGCTTGAGACCCACTTGATAAGCTGTCATAGTGGTAACCTGTTCTATGCGATCGGAGATCCCGTGAAGTAGAATGGTGCAACAAGCTAGTGACAACTTGAGAGGAAAGACCCTTGACTGGTCTATCTCAGATGTACTTCTTTCCTAGAAAACTGTATGGAAGGCTGGTTTATTAACTTAATGTGTTCCGAGTGGCTTATGAGAAGCAAAGATATCGTCCTACAGGATATCTTTAAGGAATACACCTATATGAGTTCGACTGCTAGTCACAGTCTATGAGATGGTGGGGATCTCTAGATACTCATGAATGGGCCAGAAGTATGACTTATATGCTTCAAAACAGAGGGGATGCTTGTGGCAACCTAGTATCGGTAAAGGACTTAGGTGAAACCTCTTTCGCACAAAACTGACAATTCAAGGCTTAGTCCATTGCTCAGTTGTGAATAAGGCGTAACTTTTGTTCTAGATGGAAGTTCAACTTAACAGTCTCCATCGAAACACCGGTATATCAAACGAAAGGAAGATATTTTGTGTGCAGTCATTATGAGCTCTAGACTTGGTGGGGATTGTTGAGATTATGGGCTTTTAGCCTATAATAATAATCAATTAGTCTAGGCCCATAATTAGTGCATTAATGGTTTAGTCCCACATGGGATTCCTACCATAATTAGACTCGACTTATTAGATGGATTTCCGGTTGATCCCCTAGAGAAGTTGAGAGAGGCTAGTGGTGAATCACACGCGCGCGCGCGCCGCCGCCGCCGCCGCCGAGCCGAGCCGTGCCGTGGCGAGGCGTGGCGTGGCGTGGCTGGCTGGCTGGCTGGCTGGCTGGCTGGCGAGGCGTGGCGCGTCGCGTCCGTCCGTCCGTCTTGGACTTTTTGGTATATTGGAACGGCGCGTTCAGATGCACCGGCGCCTTTACGTTCGAATGGGTCGCGCCCGTTCGTACGGTGTGAAGGCGTCGCGTCTGTTCGTACGGTGTGAATGCGTCGCACCTGTTCGTAGACGGGCGTCCTTTCGCGAAGGAGTCGCGTCTGTTCCGTTCCTATATATAGAAGCCTTCCCGGGAACGATTAATATTCGATCATTCGTTCCGCTCACCACTCGCGCACGCATCGATCTTCTGCTCGCTGTTGCCAACGAAGAAGACATCTCCGTCCCGGACTTCTGCGCGCACAGAATCTGGGAGAGCAGGCCTCCGAAGCCCCGTTCCGCAAGAGACATCTGCCGGGTGTGCGGGCGATCAGGTTTTTGGGGAGCGACATCGCGACTGCTCGTTCGACTCCCTGATCGGCGTTCTGCACTGCTTCAACGTCGTCCTGCATCAACTTTGATCGACTACATCGAACAACTCAAGAACAATGGTTCTTGGGAATGGATCTTCCAGCGCCTCCAGCGCAGGATCTTCCGCTGGGTACGTTCTTGTCTTTCTGATCAATTTGTTCATCGTTTTTATCACCTTATTGAGGAATTTATGGATTAAATTAAGTAGGAAAATGCCTAATTTCTTAACATTTCTGACGTAAGTTTCTTCCTGAGTGTTGGTTCCAGTTTATGCCAGACCAAACTGTGTAAACAATCATACAATTTGTTGCTCGAAGCGCACGCAGCAGGGGAGGGGAGCCTTCGGCAGTAGCCTCCATCTTAGCCCTTGGGATGTTCACAAGGTCCATCAATACAAACTTGCCGATATAGATCTTATCTAGTTATCTGTTTTCTGAACATCTATACTTGGATATCTCCAAGAATTATCTCATCTACCAGTGTGCCCCCCTTTTTGAAAGGTAGTGCATCAAGTATGCACGAAAATTTCTTCTATTGTACTCCCTCTGTTGTCAACGTTTTGTGAATGGAAGGAGTATACCACGTACGAACAAGCCATCAATCTCCTCACCTTTCGTCCTCTATCCCCTGGTCAAATTAATCATGATCTCGTCGCCATCAAAAGAGGGAATAGCTTTAGAGAATTTTGTTAGACTGTCCGCACCGGGCTCCTCTATCCGTTCCTGCAGGACCGTTTTGGCGTAAAGAGACGCTGCACCGGGGAGCGCTAACTCGTCCGCTACGCTACGTGAAGCTGCCGGTTACGCCAAATTCAGAGGAGTAGCGGAGGAACGCTACCGGTGCGGGGCCCAGAGGAATAGCAGAGAGAAGCGGTGGCCCAGAGGAATAGCAGAAAGGGAAGAGAAAAAGTGAGGAAAGAGAGGAGATGGTAGTTGGAGATAGTAGAATAAAATATGTGATAGTTAGGATAGAGGAAGAATATAGAGGAATCATGGGTGCGGAAGAAATTAGTATAGAGGAGAGAATCTTAATGACCAGGACAGAATATTCTTTTTAAAGGAAGAAAATAGAGTAACACGAGTGCGGACAGCCTTATACTTGAGCGCGATGGATCAGGATACCTGGCAGGTGGGTCAGGACAGGAATACGATGGCTAGGTAATAAGTACAGGTAGGAGTAGCATTTGGGCGTCCGTTTCTTCCACTGCAAGAAAGGAAGGAGGACAAGTCTCCAGAGCGTATCGTCGTCACGCGGCATCTTTACGTCCTCACGCTCGAAATTGACGAAAGCAGTAACGTACGGCGTACGCGCCTTTGGATTCGGCGTAGGATGATTGTGCTTCTGCTGAAGCTTTATCTTTCTCTCAAGTCTCAACCGATCTCTGTTGCTCGCCTGCTCCCTTCTCCTGGCTCCGGCCGGCTCACGCTTTCACGGGCACCGCTACTATACGGTAATTTTGGAGTGCGACTGTGTGGGGGTGTGAAAGGTGTTAGCCCATGGCTGATGAATTGCAGGCCGGACGCTATTGATCGTTGCTTTCTCTTTCTTTTTTCACAATAAAAGAGTTATATTCAGTTGCTTGTTATATGCATTTCTTTTGAAGCAGGGAAAATGATCTCGCGTGTCCATGATCTTTCTATATGCTTCCGTCTTTCCACTGGTCAAATTGTTCGTGATCTTGTTCTCAACCTGCTTTTTATATGAAACGCGGTGGTTGAGTTCGAGAAATAATAGCGGATGATGGAATCTCCCAACTTCTCCTGAGGGCAGGTACAATGCTACACGTAGGCAGTCTCATAGCCCGTCTCATGCATTACTATAGGGTTGTTTCGTGAGGCAACCACCTCATACGCTAAAATTTAGGAGTACGAGACGACTTTCACACCATTGTAGGAGTTGTAGTTGCCATGCAACTCATATATATTGCTTTTTTCATCCACAAATAAAGAAATATAATACTTCTATGAGACAACTAAAACAACTATCTATTGTACATGTGGTCTTATAAATCGTCTTATGATTATGAGACCGTCTATGAGACAACACCTTTGTACCTACCCTGATGCTGAACTTCTTAAAGACCATCTAGCTCAGAAAGGTTAAAGTTATAATGCCGCTCTTTGGCACACTAATGAGCAGGACTAGTTTTAAGTTGCTCCTATATACATTAAACCAACGCCTTACTTTCTCCTGCTATTGGCGAACACAACCAACCCTTTGATTTTTCAAGTTAAAATCAACGCACATTTGCACGTTCATGATTCCTCCAAAGAGTAGTAGTATTTCCCCGTCCCGCCGGTCATATGCCTAATGATGCTCACCTCAAAAAATAAAACTGCTTTACAAATATAGCGTTAGTTGGAATGAATAATGGGATCTTCTACTCCTACATTATTAATCAATGACGCTCTAGTTCTTAACGACCATCTAGCCTGGAAAGATAAGTGTTACTAATAAACTGTCGAGTTGCCTGACGAAAGGCGAGCACGACGTGCCTTTGTTCGTCTAATTCGGAGGAAGTTAAGGGGAGATTTTTCAGATGTGTGCGACTGGTGCAGATAGGCCGGCCGGGCCGAGCTGGACGTGCTCGTCGTCACCACGATCGTCACCGTCACAAAGCGGTGGTGGTGAAACGTACTACTGCGAGAGTGTGGCCCCAAGCTATCGCTACCTACGACACGGCGCCGCCGTAGGTAGGAGTATCTCCTCCTATCCGTTTCTTTCTTCGACGGCAAGCATGCAGAAGATCGAGCGAGGGCAATGCCATGCCAGTGGCCATGCCTGCTGTGCTTGCCCCCGATCGATTCATGGATGTGACGGTACATCATCGGTCGCTTCGCCGAAGCTGCCTGCTGCCCGCCGTATATCTTCACGGGTGGGCAGTGCAGGTGCAGCACGTTCTGTGCTGCAGCAGCAGGGCTGCTCGCTGGCCGAACCGATCGAGCAACCAGGACGAATGCTCATTGGTCATGCTGGTTGGAGTGCGCAATCATTGGCCCGCAGCTTTGCTCCTCCCGTGTTCTCACACCCCGACCCTACCTTGTCCGTGGTGTGTCTCCCATTCATTCTCTCTTTCACCGCCAGTGTTACTTCCTCCTGCATGCTGCACTTTCACTCGAGTCCGGCACGGCACGGCGCAGAACCGAGAAAACGCGTCGCCCCTTCTCTTCTGTTTTGTCACCCTTGCGAAGTGATCCGCATGCTTCGCTTCTCTTGATACGGACGGGTGTGAGCGCACGACAGTTAATGAACATGGTTATAGTAGATTAGAGTATACTAATACCAGCAGTGCTGCAAAGCTGCTACCCACGTCCTCATTTTCTTCTTCTTAGAGTTCTGGTAATAACTCAGCTGATCATGCAGCACCATTGACCGGTTAGATAATCTGGCAGCCGTCCGATACTCCGATTCGTCGACGATCCTGCTAGATAATCTGGCAGTAGCCAGCCAACGCGGTTCTCTCATCACCTCTACCACCGCGATCGCAAACCAGACAAGATGTCAAGACCGCGTTGGCTGTCCGGTCGGCCGGCCGGCTGGCTGGCTGTTGTGCTAGTAGCTCTCTGACTCTGTACGCATGCGCTCCTCTCACCTTCTTCCCTTCCCTTGCCCTACCACAGTCACATGTCCATGTCCCCAGCGGCTGGCTGCTTTCTCGATCCTGAAACGGCAGTGGAGAGCTAGCTAGCTACTCCTCGACCCCAGACCGGTTGCTGACGCTGGCCCATGCTACCACATCACGAGCCAGCCAGCGATCTGCGTATACTATAGAATAGATCGAGGCCAATAAATGGAATGGTCTTTTTGCCGTAATGATCACTATGATTAGCAGTAGTACCAAGTGCTCAGTTGTCCACTATTAGGAAAGGAGTACTCTAGTACGAGTAAAAGCAGAAAGAGACGCGCTGCGTATTTCGTGGAGTGGTGTGCACTGGTGTTGGCCGCGGGCGCCACACACTTGTGAGGACGCATGCTGTTCCGCCTTTTGCTGCGGGCCGGACACGGAGCACTGCAATGCACCGTGATGATAGCTTCAGCTTCATACATGGCCAAAAAGAAAGTCTAAAAGAAGGCACTACGAAAAGTCCGTGAAATTAATTATGAAATTAATATGTGGGTTTCACCTGACCGTAAAAATATAATTCCATTCTATCAGTCTCATCAGGGGCAAATGATGCGGGATGACAGTAACATCACCTAGCCGAATGAGCAAAAACCAAAGCCGCGCGTGTCCATCAAGGCACTCGCACGCACACGGCGTGACAGTAACGCATTTCCTCGCCCCTGCCTAACCAACCGCCAACGAGTGCGGGAAAAGTCTGGCATCCCCTTTCCCGTGCTTCGCCCCCACTCACAACGCTTGGGCTGCAGTGCAAGGACTGCCATCGCCAAGCTAAGCTAGCAACCCCAAACCAAACCAAACCCCAGAAGATTGCAGTCTCAGCGAACGTGTGGCGGCAACCTGATGACGACGACGATAATGACAGTGATCAATCACTGGTACTAGAACTTAATCCCTTTGCCAAAACATTATCTCCTCCAGCGCGCGTGTGAGACGGCGACGGATGACACGGGACACCGTGTCCAGCTAAAAGCAGGATTGCTCTGTGCCCATCTGCTTGTCGTCGTCCACTCGTCCTCCCCGAAACCAAATCACACACCACACCGTTGGGTCCTCGCTCCTAATTCCCTTTCCTTTTAGGCAACGGCACGGCAATCAACCGCGCTAGCTCGATCATGCAAGCATTTATTAGTTTTGTTTGTTTAATGGCGGATTAGTTAAGTGACTGGATGTGGAGAGTGCGTGAATGAACGAGAGAGTGGACAGACAGGTAGGTAGGGGGTGCGTGGATGCCCGTCTCTTTCAGCCAAGCCGCCCGCTCGCGCACAAAGCCAGCCCGGACCGGAGGAGGAGAGGAGAAGAAGAGGAGAGGAGGAGCCCTAGCCTGCCCATCATCAGCTCCTCCATTCCATTTCGACAGCTGCCATTTGATTCCCACCTGTTGCGAAGCGGCGACCGCCCGGCACCGCTTCAAACCCCACCTACCTCATCGTGCCCCGAGCCGAGGAGACTCATCGTCGTCAGGTACCTCTTCCCTTTCTGTTGCCTTTTCTTCTCTCTCTCGTGGAATTGAATTCTTGTTTCTTCTTCTCGTCTTCTTCTTCTTCTTCTTCTTCTTTCGCGGTGTCTGGAAACCGAGGGCCTCTGTGTGCAATTAGTATTTGGAGCTCAATTTTGGCCGCCTTTTGGTCCACCAGTTCGTGGCACTGCGCGGTGTGGTTTCTTCTTCCTGCCGGCGCGGTTTCTTGGCCGAGTGGAATTCGGGCTCCTTTCTTGCTCCGGCCAGTGCTTTTCTTGGTTTCTTGGTCTCAGTTCTGGTGTCCGGTGATTCTTGCGTGTTGCGTGCTCCAAGGTGAGGAATTGGGCTGGTCTCGGTGCCTTGTTGGGTTAAATCGGTCGATTCCTGGATAGGCAACGCGCCATGGCAGCATCTTGACCGTTAACTGAGGTCCGCTGGTTCTCAAAAGAGGAAAAAATGGGGCTAATTTGTTCGACTCGTTCTATACTCCTTTTTTCTCAATAGTTTGAGAGAAATGGTGGTGGAATGTCGTGTTTTAACAAGATTTCCCGTTTCCTCTGCTCACAGATGTGATATTTGGTGGTGGGAGCCCGGATTGGTCTGTCCACGAGCAGATTCTTGAAGAAGGTGGTGGAGGAGGAGGGAGGATGTCGTTCCGGAGCCTGATCCAGGACATGAGGGACGAGTTCGGGAGCATCTCCCGGCACAGCCTGCGGTCCCGCTCCCACCGGGCCGCCGGGCAGGCGGCGCAGGAGGCGTCCGAGACCGACCCGCTGGACGCGATGGAGGCGAGCTGCTGGGCGCAGCTGCCCCCCGAGCTGCTGCGCGAGGTGCTGGTGAGGATCGAGGCGACGGAGGCCTGGTGGCCGGCGCGCAGGGACGTGGTGTCCTGCGCCGGCGTCTGCCGTTCCTGGAGGGGCATCATGAAGGAGGCCGTCCGCGTCCCGGAGAAGTCCGGCCAGCTCACGTTCCCCATCTCGCTGAAGCAGGTATGCGCCTTTCCATCACCCTGGTCGTTGTGTTATTCCCTAGATGTTCATGCTTATTTCTGCTGCTGTTGATGCCCTACAAAATTGTTCAACGCCATCTTGATGCTTATTGGGGATGGATGTCCCTTTTCCTGTTATTAGTAGCCGTGTGAAACTAATTTAGTCGAGTGGTTAAGGATGGGGACTGCTGAATGTTTTATGCCCTTATCATGCCTTTTGTTGAACTGTTGCTTACGTTGTCTGTGATTGCGCTCCGAAGAAATGGGCAATCTCTTTCATAAGGGAGGTATCACTGATGATATTTTAGGGTTTTCTGACGTTTCTGAAAGTCAAAAGCTTCTAATGTTCGATGTCTGCGCAATGGTATCTTGTACTATAGATTATCTATTTTGAGTGTGGATAGGATGTCGAGAAAACAACTTCAGTCATTACAGATTACGTGTCTAGAGAATGTGATAAACTAGATAAGTGAATGCTACTGATGGTTTGTTTTACCTTTTATAATGTTGTGTGTCGACAATTTTAGCATGAAATTCCAGTACCAGAACTATACTTTCTTTTGTCAATAAAGCAAGTTTTCTTCTATTTCTTCATACTAATTATACTGTTATAAATATGAGCTGCAGCCTGGCCCAAGGGTAGGTACTCTGAAATGTTTCATCAGGAGGAACCGGACTACTCAGACGTATTATCTGTACATTGGACTCACAGATGGTATGACATTTATGATTTCATCCATTCGAAATTGGAATGATGAAGCATCTAAATCTTTGGTGACATGAAATGGATTTGTGCTTACTACTTTGGAATATTTCTTTTGCAGCACTGGCTGATGATGGGAAGTTCCTACTAGCTGCACGCAGATGCCGGAAGCCCACATGCACAGACTACCTGATTTCTCTTGATAAGGGTGACATGTCAAAGGGAAGCAGCACCTACATTGGCAAGCTAAGGTCATCTTTCTATATTTAATATCTGAATACTTTTAAGCTAGAATATGTGCTAGATTCTTTGATACATACATAAGCAACGCCATTTAGGTCTTTACGTGTTGTTTCACCTAAAGTATCAGATGAAATGTTTTCATCCTTTGCCACTTGGTGGTCTTTCGAAAATGTCTGAAGATTTTTTATTCTTTTCAATTTATCTTGTACAGACCCAAACATCAAATGGTCGTGACAAGTAATATACAATTCATTGTGTATTTTGCACATAGAGAATTTATATCAGAACTTTTTCCATTGAACAAAACATAGCTTGAATGACAATAAAGAATAACCTAACTAAGTCCTTTATATAAACAGATCAAACTTTCTTGGAACAAAGTTCACCGTCTATGATGCTCATCCACCATATGATGGTGCCATGGTTTCAAAGAGTCGGTCTGCACGTGTGGTTGGATTGAACCAGGTTTCACCCAGAGTTCCTGCTGGGAATTATCCAGTGTCACATATTTCCTATGAGCTGAATGTTCTGGGGTCCAGGTATGGCAATTGACAGTTTTGTTCAGGCGAATTAAATAAATCTGAATAGTTGTTTGGTAAATGTAGCTAGCCTTTCTGTGAAGTGTGCTGTTTCTCTGTCCTTTATGTTTTTTCTGTCTTCTACTGTTTGTGTTTCATGTTATTGTGTGTGCTGTTGCATGATTGTATTCGAATTGTTTTCATCTTGTATAATACCTACACAGTCCTGTGTGCTTTAGATGCTATTGTGGGTCAATATCTTTACTGATTTAATTGTTAATATGAAGTAGCAATTGTACGAGTTAACTAAATATTAGTTGTCACTTCCTTATTTTCCTCATTTGAGACCAAAGTCATGTTATTACAGTTTTTGATCAGCAAAACCATTTAGGTTTTGTTTTGCTTTGATATCTCATGCGTGAGAATATAACTGTCCTGTTGCTTGCTAATTACAGAGGTCCAAGAAGGATGAACTGTGTTATGGATTCCATCCCTGCATCAGCTATTATGGAAGGAGGGAAAGCTCCAACACAGACTGAGTTTCCTCTTAGCAGCCTTGAATCTTTCCCATCAATTCCATTCTTCAGATCTAAATCTGCTCGGATAGACAGTTCAACTTCACAATGCACCACTGAGAAGGTAGAGAGACTGGTGTTGAAGAACAAGTGTCCGAGGTGGCACGAACAACTGCAGTGCTGGTGCCTCAATTTCCGAGGGCGTGTCACAGTTGCCTCAGTGAAAAATTTTCAGTTGGTGGCTACAGGTGAAAATAGTCCAGGTAACCAAGAGAATGACAAGGTGGTTCTCCAGTTTGGGAAAATTGGAAAGGACTTGTTCACCATGGACTACAGTTATCCAGTATCGGCTTTTCAAGCTTTTGCAATATGTCTGAGCAGTTTCGACACAAAAATAGCCTGCGAATGAGGCAAGGTAATTTTCTCTCTCTTTCTTCTTCTTTACTGCTTATACTAGGGGCATGCAGTTTGTTTCTGGGCAAAGAGTCACTATAGAGTAAATTCTACATGCGGCTAATCTTCAGTGTGCCTAATATTTCTCCTTCCTCGTATCTTATGCCTAGGTTTTTTCCCCATGTTATTATTACCTGCCCCTGGTGTGCATTGTGGGAGCTGTTAGCATATGGAGCTTTATACTTACCATTCTCATTTGAACCTTCAGTCTCTATTACATGCGTATTGACTCATCAATCACATTTGTTTCCTTGGTATATCTGTATCATGCATTTCCGACTCCATAATAACAACTTTGAACATTGTCGGGCTTATGATATATTTGACAACTAACAAATGATTAAGCAGAAATATTTGGAAAATCAAAGGTTTAACATCTGCACCTTCAACTCTAATGAAGCTTTGGGCCTCTTCTACCCTGCAGTACTGGACAACGATGGCAGAAGAAGATGCAAGCTAAGAAGATGCAAACTTATGATGTTGCTAGCTATCTAATTGGTCCTGGATTGCATTGCCAGCTAGTTTATTTTTCGACGTAATTAATTAATACTATAGAGCGTCTTCCTTACCAATTTCATGGAACCTGTTGAGTTTGTGACAATAGGAGGCTTCGTATATATAGATGTAATAATGTTACAGGCTCCTGAGTTATGGATCACTAGGCTGTCTTTTCTATAACTTAATCATGCAGATTCCAAATGCAACTAGAAACAATTATTGGAGTAGAATTATCTCGTCTTGATTCTTAGACATCACAATAATGCTGCTCTAAGGAAGTTGTCCTGACGTGAGTACTTATCATTGCGCCATTGCGACAACGATGCATCATCATACCGTGACATGATACTGAAATATACTTGTATAACACCCCAAGAATAAATGCAATGTCTTAACTAAACGATTGAAAATATTACAATTCAGTACACACACTTGGACCCAGATAATACAGGGTTCACCTCAGCTCAGCTAACATTTTTGCTCAATCCCACTAAACGAAGCGCTATAGTACAAATGCTTCTAAAATAGCAATGGCGCTATGACATTTGCAGCACAAGGGGTTTACACACATCTATTATCTGTACATCGGGCAGAAGCGATAACGCCGTGTCACTCACACGGTCTGCACCTCTCTGGCGTCGGCCTGCGCCGCGCTGGTGGACGACGGCACGGTAAGCTGCTCGCCGTCGTCACTGGCGGCCGGCAGGTCGTCCTCGTCGGCCTCCTCAGGGAACTCCAGGGCGTGCACGAACTGCACGAACAGCGGCCAGTGTTCCGGCCCGAAGAACTCCGCGCCCATCCGCTGGTACGTGAACTGGCACGGCTGGGTGCGCTCGCCGGAGAGCAGCGCGCCCCAGAAGCCCGTGGAGGTGGATCCGCCATCGCCGTCGCGCGCCACGGCGAGCGGCGCGCTCTCCACCGCGAGCCGCGTCCGTGCTCCGCGCAGGCGTCCTTGATCTGGGCCAGGTGCTCCTCCGCGCGGCTCGACCCGGCGGACGCATCCACGCCCGATGCGATCACCGTGCACGCGTGCCGCGCGAACATCTCGGCGACGGGGCCGTACCCGCCGCGGAGCCCGGCGGTGGCCTCGGCGGCGCGCGACCCGCGCAGGAGCGGCGGGACCTTGGCGGACAGCTGGACGGGCTTGCCGGCGAACGCCCGGGACGCCGCGGCCAGGACGCGGTCGCCGTGCGCCAGGAGCTCCCCGGCGTACCAGGACAGGAAGAAGTCGCCGTACGCGGTCTGCCACGAGCCGCCCTGCTCCCTGAAGAAGGCGCACGACTCCGGCGACTCGTCGTACCGCGGGCCGTCGTGCGGTCCCGACAGGCCCCACAACGGGTGCCCCGACGACTCGGCGTGCCGCTTCAGCGCGGCGAGCATGTACTTGTCGTAGCACTGGAACTCGCCGACGCCGGCGTAGTCTTCGGCGTTGCCGCCGCTCCCCGGAGGGTACGAAGGGTACCGGAGCTCGCCGTTGGGACCTAGGCTCACGGTCACATCCTACATGAATCAAGAACACGCATGTCAGATAGGATTCTTTGATTTGGGCGGAGATTGGAAAGAGGACCAACAATCGTGTGTTCTTGGACTTATCCGTACCGTGATGGTAGATCCCATGAAGTCAGCAAACGCGTCGCCGAAGCTGCGGAAGAAGGCCTCGTACGCGTCGAGCGGCGACTTGCCGACGAGCACGGGGAGCTCGTCGACGGAGAAGGAGAGGCACCCCTCGCGGCGGTTCCCGGAGCGGTCGGTGAAGAGCACGTCCGGGTCCGCGGCCGCGGCGTCGGCGACCCACCCGGGGAGCGCGGCGCCGTTGGTGTTGAGCGAGACGCGGAGGCCGAGCCCGGCGTCGCGGACCATGCCGGCGACGGCGAGGTACCCGGCCCACTCGAACCAGTCCCCGGATCCGGGCTGCACGACGGCCCACGACACCGGCAGCTCCACGCCGTCGACGCCGAGCAGCTTCAGCGCGCGCAGCGCCGCCGCGACGGCCCGCGGGCGGCAGACCGCGCGGCCGTCGGCGGCAACCACGTCCTCCGGGAGGCCCACGAACAGGGTCACCGCCCCGGCTTTCTCCTCGTCGTCCTCCACCACCTGGACCTGGTCCTTCATCCGCTCCTCGGAGACGTGGGCTCGTGCGGGTGCCAGCCTCGCCTGGACCGCCCCGCCGGCGGCACGCCGCGCCACGCCTAACCGGACGACACCGCCAGCCACAGCCAGCGACGCCTCTCCGACGCTCCGCCACCTCGCCGGCAGCGCTGCCGCCACCACCGCCCGTTGCATCAGCACGGCCTCCATGGACACTGCTCAGCTACTGCTCGTCCAAGTCGGCTGATTGGGACGCTGCCTTCGCTGCGCTTTCGCTTTTGGGCTCGCTTGGTTTGGTTTGGTTTGGTTTGGTGGCACTGACTTTTCATTTCGCTTCGATTTCCCGCGCGTATTTATGGGCGAGTTGTGCAGCGGAGACAAAAAGGACGGCGCCACGTGGCAGGCCGGCCAGCAGCCGCAACAAAAACGAACGGTCAGGTGTTTTGCCGCGTCGTAATTAGCGCAGGATTTTCCTGCGCCGCTCGGTTTTCGTCACGTCAATGACGAGTGGGCCCTATCACTCAATCGCATAGGATTCCCCTGCGCCGCCCGGCTCAGTTACGCAATGACGAGTGGGTCCTGCGTCGTCTTTCAGGTCGTGGACGGCGCGAGGGCGATTCGGAAATTCGGCAGCGGATCAACCTTGTGGATAAGGCGTTACGGAGGGAGGATCGCGGAGCCGCCACGCAGCCGCCGCGGCGCGGAGCTGTTTGCAGAATTGGGCGGCTGGCGTGCGGGCCCCGCGTCACCAACCAGCTGTTACGGCGACTTGCCGCTGACGCGGCGGCGTGGGATGTGGCCGGTGCGGAACCGGGGCGCGCGTTCGTGGCCATCGGGTAGGTTTGCAACATGCGGTTGGTGCGAGGAGGAGTGAGTCATCACGATCCGATCCGAGAATAGTAGTGGTCGGCACGGTTGGTATTTGCGCAGCCGTGCAAGTGATCGAATCTGCTAGTACTACCTTGGACGATAGTGAACACAATGCGTGGTGTTTGATCTTGAGATAATGAGATGGGAAGGATGGGCTATCACCGACTCTCGAGGGGACGGATAGAAAATTAGTTTGGCTCCAGTGGATAGCGGGTTCTCAAATCTCAAATCAGCAGGACCCAAATGTGTGTTCTTGATTAGTGTCGTAACGACAAATCTAGTTCAATTTGGACAACGGTGGTAATATGCTACATTGTCAATCTTGACTAAATCAAACCAAACTGTAGAACATAGAAAGAGTCCTGCAAAATCCATCAGCCAACTAATATTTGTCAGTTTAAATCCGACAATGGAGCTAACTCTTACCTGAAATTTGAGCGAAAAATTATATACTGAAACAATAACCTAATGAAACCTTACCATCAAAAGTGACCCGAAATAGAGGCGACCATGTATGTGTTAGCTTGACAATATACTTCCTCCGTCTCTTTATGTAAGGGATCGTGGGGAGTTTGAACTTTACCAAAATATAAGGGATTGTAGATGGGGCTTACTGATGGGTACTTTTTTCCACGATTCCCATCACACCACATCTGCCTTATCCTCATCGAGACGAAGCCGCGACGCGGAAGAACAGGCCACCACCGTCGAAAACCACCGCCTCCGCTTCTCCCCTCTTCCCTTCTCCACCTGCATCGAGGCCATGGCGACCAGCTGCCTAAACGGCGCGAGCAGCAACGTAGGAGGCGGCAGCGGCTCCGAGATTTGCTTCGTCCCAGATCCCGGCAATGACTTCGAGATCTGCTGTCGGTGGCGAGCAATGGCGCAAGAGGGAGCACCGCAGGCACAAGCAGGGCGGAGCAGCTCCAGGCTCACGCAATGGTGCCTCAAGCGACGGCCGCGAGGCTCCTTGTCGCGCCTCCCAAGGCGCTGTCATGACCCTCGCCTCCGCGAGACATCCCCGGCCATCAACGCCTCACTGATTTAGGCCCGCCGCCGCCACCTGCAGCTCGCAGTCCTCCGTCAATCGCCGTCGTGGCGGAGCTCCTCATCGCGCCCGGAGCTAGGCCACGCTGCGTCGAGGCGAGCTCGCGCGAGCTGCGTCGGGGGCTAACTTGCGCAGGCCGCGACCTAGGCTGAGGCCATGGCGAGAGGGATGAGGCCGTCGCGGCTGAGACGACATCGACATGGCTTGGAGGAAGCAGACGCCATGGCAATCTACTTGGGCTCGGTGGGAGGAGACAGTAATAATAAGGCAGCAGACTTGCTTTTTTTTTTGGGGGGGGGGCGGGGGACATGGCCCCTCTTTGTCGTAAGGAAAGCTTTACAACTGGTTGTCGTCATGTGCCATCAAATCCTACAAAAATAAATATTGTAAGGTCGGTACAATAAATAAAAACTAAACCAAGTGAGATACAAAAAGGGCCTCTAACCAGTGGTTAGAGCACCTGAGTAGCATCTAGCAGACCTGGGTTCAACTCCTCGTGGGAGCGGATAACCAGCCTGGAATAAAAAAAAAAGGTTAAAAAAATAGGTTGGGGTTTCCCTACTGACTTCGGTCAAACAAAAAACCAAGTGAGATAGGTGGGACCAAGGAAGCCTCTACGGCACTATGCAGCACAACACTTTATCCAGCTTATAGTAACACAAATTGCCTTCTTCCTTGTGTTTTCCTTCATGCTCATGGATCCAGCACAACGGTGTAGACGGCGGCGAGCTATAGCCCCAATGTCGAGTTCTCCTAGGGCCTTCCAATATAAAGAGTCGGCGTTAGGTGTGACTTTCCAAGTTCCAACAAATAGGCTTTTGGATGGAAACTCAGACCACAAAGTGACTTTTGAGATTTTTTTTAAATATTTTTTTCCAAATCTAAATAAAAACCCATAAGAGAAAGATATTGTTTTCTCTAAATCATCCCGAGAAACGCGGTCCTCCAAATAGAAGTCTATAAGAAACAACGAGCTTTATGTGAAATAAGATTTTTCACATAGAAACAAGCATTAGGAAATTCTGTTTCGCATTGAATCAACTAATACAACATTTTATAAATATATAATGTAACATTGATGGCAAAAGATAAATAATTTTGACCGCATAAATTCTCAAGTGGCATACATTGGGGATATTATTCTAAACTAATAAAGCACGAGTTGTCTATCTTTAGTTGGCTCACCTAAATCTTATGTACCCACTCTCTAATCCACCCTTGATTGATCGGGCCCGCAACCTCTAAACTGTTTAGATCGTTGATCCCTCAAACCTTGCCACGTGAGCGTTACGTTACAGGGGGCGTGACGCACAATTACATTGTAATTGTTTACGCGGTGGTTACATCTGGCGAATTTTTCTCACTACGAAATTTCTGTGGGTAGATGCCCGACCCACCTCCTTGAAATCCGAGGTTCTAGATTGTCTCCGATTTCCAAATTTGCAAACACTACCAATTATTGGGATTCTGCGTCTTCTCCAGTTGGTCGAGGATCTTGCGCCTGCTCCAGCTGGTGGAGGATACGCGCTGACCCCCTCGTGTCCTCCTTGATCAAGACGACGATTGGCGATGCGCGACCGTCCACGCAGACGATCTGCGCGCCGGGGAATTGGGTTTCATTCTTCTGCAATGGCGGCACAGATCCTCGCCGGGGCCTGCCTCTAGACGCCGAAGCCATGGCCGCCTCCACATGCAGACGCCGCCGTCTTCCACGCGCAACGGCGCCATCCGGCCCATCCCAGCCTCGCGCGACGGCGGCACCCTCCTCTCGGGCCATTGTGCCGCTCATTGTTTTTTCTCCAGCCATGTGTGATTGAACTAGCAAGACAACCTCTGCCATTTCTTCTCGCTGGGATGAAGGAAGGAGTCCACTCGACATGTCCACCGAGGGATTGATCGATCAAGGTACACATTGCGGCTCTACCCTCGATCCCCCAGTTCGATTTGTTTGTTGCTCTATCCTGAACCTTGTGTCGCCGACTCGCCGTCAGCAGCCGATTTGCTCCCTCTCAGACAACCTCATCGCCGTACCCTACCAGGATGAGGTACTTGGCCGCTTCAACGTGTGCAAGTCATTGATAGCATGGAGGATGCTGCTGCTGTTTCATCTCCACAGGCCAGCACCAAGCATAAACCAAGGTCCGTGACCATCTTCATCCATAAATTATTCGTGTGTTTGGAGACTGTTTGATTAAGATTGAGTGACTTCGCGACTTCGAGCTGCTGTGTCTGTCATCTGTTGTGTGCATGAAGTCTGGCCAAGGGCTCTCTGGTTCCAGCTATTCTTGTGTTCGAAGACCTATATTTTCTCTTGCAGGTCTTGGGATTTTACTTGGCTCGGCTGTCGTAACATTTTCTTGTTGACTAAGCTCTTGCACATGTTTAATCGAGGTGGAATTATATGCTAATTAAGCTTGCTTTGTGTTAGTATAGTCTGTTTTCAGGTCTGAAGCCAGGCCGCAACAAGCTTGTTCTTGTGTTAGCTCGGGCTGCAGGAAAATTCTGATGGGTAAGAATTTTTCTTTGGTGTGCACAATCTGCAGGTAGATTTTTCCAGCCACACACTGAATTTGTTCTCTTCGCTACCGCAGTAGAGTCATGATTGATTAATTGCTCCCTGTCTTGTTAATTCAACTTCAAGCTTTTCGCCTGTTTTTGATGTGTGGCACTGCACTGAAGTGAAACCCTTGTTTAACACTGATATTGGTAGATAGTCAAGATTTAGCTCATCTTGCTTGTTCCTTTTTGAGGTCCCTTGTTAGTGTACTACCGTCAGTGCATCCAGAAATTTTTTCTTGCCTTGAGCTTACTTTACTAATCTTTGGTGTTGCACTATGGAAAAGGGAGCAAAACCTCTCTTACTTTTGCTGCACTTTTTGATCTTTAGGCTCTGAATGACTCATGATTTGTTAGAGATGGAAAAGACAAGACATTGTTTCCTCCGAATGATGTAGAACTATCATAGCTGAAATGTTTGGGTGTCAATATATGGGAGACTTGCACGACGAACAAGTAGTCGTTTGCCAAAACTGTGTTGTAATGCATCTTTTGTGTGATTGAAATATTACAATTTATCACAAGTTTTATTGCTGAAAGAATTATTGCTGCTATTCAAATGCATATGTGACACTCTGTCCATCATTAAGATTACTTCCTCTGTACTGGTCTGAATTTCCTTATTCTTTTACCCCAGTTGAAATTTTGAGGGATCAGACTCACATTGATATGTCACAACAATACATGATATTTTAACATTGATATCATTTCACATATTCATATGTATAAAAGGTTTGACTGACAGTACTGTGTGCATTGCCACATACTTTTCAGCAGCCGACATGTCTGGATTAATCACCAATGGTTGATTGACCTTTGGAATGGCAATCAAGATGAATGCTAATGTCCATGTTAGTTGGCAAGGTTTGTTCCATACGTACTGGCTCCTCTTGAAATTGTAGAATAAAGTGTTCATAAAGGTTTTAAAAACTTATTAGAGGGATAGTTTTGTTTATTGCTCGCAATGTAGACAACGTATCCAAATTTCTATCTTATTTGAACATATTATAACAAAAAAAAAATGCCATCAGTCTTAAAGAGAAGTATGTATGTTCAAAGGTGACTTTCATCAACATAGAGGAAGCATGAGATACAACATTTATCTCATCGTGACAAGAACCAACAAAAGAATGCAAACTTGTGAGATGTGGTCCAACTGATATTGCTTCAAGCCGTGATATCGTTCATGTGGTTCATGGCAAACTATTGAGCTTTGCTTTGGTTGAAGTATACGAGTTTATTGGAGTAAAATTACACTTACTAAAATGTTAGAAAAATATGTATCACATTGTATATTAATAATGTAATTATTTGAATAATATAATTATATATTTTACTTATTTTTTTTTACCGTGATGTCACAGCCACCTCAAACTATGTCGTGTTGATAAATATTCGCGTGTGCGTGTCGCACATGCATTGTAACTAGTACTATACAAATATCGAGTTTTATAGACGACTTAGTATTGCGCAAAACTTTGAAAATCTATGCTATAATGAACTCTTGAAAAGACATTTTATTGAAATTTTTTTGAACATTTTAAAGTTGAAAGACGACGGTACACATTTAGAATGCTGCTACAATGGTCTCTCTTTCTTTTTTAGTTAAAAGACTACGGGTGTGTTCGGCACCACCCCTATAATTTTTAGCACCCACCACATCAAAGAGAATCTTACTATTTAAGAATATTTTATTAATTTAATGACAAAACCTATGTCACAACCCCCTCTAAATCGCGAGACGAATCTAATGAGCCTAATTAATCTATATTTTGCAACAGTGATGCTACAGTAACCATCGTCTAATTACAGCTTAATTACCCTCATTAGATTCGTCTCGCGAATTCGAGCGGAGTCCTGAAATTAGTTTTGTAATTAAACTTTATTTCTAATTAGAATATTCGTTGCAAAAACCCTCTAAAATTTAGACCCGATGTGCCGAACGCCCCCTACGTCACATTCTGGCAGTCGGTCTTGGCTCTCTTTTCTACAGTTTCCCGCTTGCAGCTTCGTGGTCATTCTCATGCATGTTCATTGGAATTAGAGGCATTCAAAGGAATTTTACTAATGGCAATTTCATTTGATCCGTTTATGTGCTCGCAGTCCATGCTGGAGGAGACAATAAGCATTCGCTCGGTGCATGTCGACATTAGCAAGAAACATCCGAAGTTTGGCATTGTGTTCTATCGGTCCATCTGAATGAGCAACCCGAGGGCGCGTGTCATTGTTGTGTTGAAGCGCCGCCATCCATCGTGCATCGATAGAACATCATTTGGCCTCAGATTAGCATTTTGGCACATTAATCTTGGCCACCAGTAACTCGGGTAAATCGTTTACCCGAAGCGCAAAAAGTGTTACTGTGGCTCATGCCTTACGCTGTCATCACCGGCCAACACATACAATCGGATCGATCGAATGAAACAAATCCAAGAGCCCGCTTCGAGGCGAGGAACGGAAAGTGAAGCACGCCGAAACAAAACTAAGTTTTCTTGCAAGAAAGCATGATGTAAGAAGACGGGATCATGCTATTCCGCAAAGACGAATCGAGATTAAGAGAAGAAATAAAAGGGGATGTAAACAACAAGAACGCTCCGGAGGTGCGTGAACGGATCGAAATCCCAACAAGAAACCAAAGATGAAGACCGGAAGAAACGTTGGTCGGCGAAAGAGTCGCGAAAGTCGCGAAACGCAGCAGGGGCGGAGCGTGGAAGAAACGGCGGCGGCCGGCGTGTGCCTTTCTCTCGCTGAAGCTAGGGTTCGTCCGTTCGTTTGCTGACTGGACACGGCGCTCCGGTTTATAAAGCTTCTAGACGCTGGGCCCAGTCTTGTGGTGGATTTCTTCGTCGAGAATCTTGGCCCATGGGCTGCGACGATTTGAGCCCAGCGTCTTCCAACTCCAGTTGTCTGTTTCGTACCCGCTCGGCAGCTCGAAAAAAAGATCAGCGTCAACTGACGCCATGTGATCCATCCATCCATCCATCCATTTCGTCGTCCTCCTCGCTCCGAATCACACCACCGGATTCCCCCGCCCGCCACCGCCACCGCCACAAACGCTGCCGCCGCTCTCGACACTCTCCCCGTCGCCATCTGCGGGTGCCCCTCCACATCGCCGTCCGCCCCGCGCATTTCCTCGAACGCCTCCAGCCCCTGCGCGAGCGGCAGCCATGGCCGCGCTCCTCCTCTCCTCCAGCCGCCTCCAAGCCGCCGCTGCGAGCACAACCGCATCCACCTCCGCTCGCCCCGCTACTCACTTCATCTCCTTCCGCACCGCCAGTCATCGCCGGGGTGCCCCACTTCTCGCCTCCTCCGCGCCTCCGTCGCCGGCCCCAGCCGTGGCGGGAGCAGCCGTCCGCGCGCTGCCGGCCTCCGAGACCACGGTCGTCGTCACGGGCGCCACGGGCTACATCGCCGCTACGTGGTCCGGGAGCTCCTCCGCCGGGGCCACCGCGTGCTCGCGTCGTGCGCGCGCCGCAGCGGCATCCGCGGCCGCAACTCCCCCGAGGACGTCGTCGCGGACCTGGCCCCGGCGCGCGTCGTCTTCTCCGACGTCACCGACCCGCCGCGCTGCTCGCGGACCTCTCCCTGCACGGGCCCGTCCACGCCGCCGTCTGCTGCCTCGCCAGCCGCGGCGGCGGGGTGCGGGACTCGTGGCGCGTCGACTACGAGGCCACGCTGCACACGCTCCAGGCCGCGCGCGGCCTCGGCGCGCAGCACTTCGTGCTCCTCTCCGCCATCTGCGTCCAGAAGCCGCTCCTCGAGTTCCAGCGCGCCAAGCTCAAGTTCGAGGAGGACCTCGCCGCCGAGGCCGCGCGGGACCCCGCATTCACCTACAGCGTCGTGCGCCCCACAGCCTTCTTCAAGAGCCTCGGCGGCCAGGTCGAGAGCGTCAAGAACGGCGGGCCGTACGTCATTCGGCGACGGCAAGCTCTGCGCCTGCAAGCCCATCAGCGAGGAGGACCTCGCCGCGTTCATCGCCGACTGCATCTTCGACGAGGACAAGGCCAACAAGGGCTGCCCATCGGCGGGCCGGGGAAGGCGCTCACGCCGCTGGAGCAGGGGGAGATGCTGTTCCTTCCTGCTGGCGGGCGCGATCCCAAGTTCATCAAGGTGCCCATCCAGATCATGGACAGTGTCATCTGGGTGCTCGATGGATTGGCCAAGTTGTTCCCCGGACTGGAGGACGCCGCTGAGTTCGGCAAGATTGGGAGGTACTACGCGTCAGAGAGCATGCTGTTGCTGGACCCCAAGACCGGAGAGTACAGCGACGAGCTGACGCCGAGCTACGGCAATGACACGCTCGAGCAGTTCTTCGAGAGGGTGATACGGGAAGGGATGGCGGGGCAGGAGCTCGGCGAGCAGACCATCTTCTAGGCGGTTTTTTATCCGAACAATGAACATCTTCTAGGCTGTTTGAGTGCCAGTTTTCAGGGAAAGAAAGCTTGTAAATTCTTGGCTGAGATTGTAGAAAGGTGAGGTTTTGACTTGCTGATGATGCAATGTTGCAAACACAACTCGTAAACAATGGTTGTGCCATAGTACAATGCATTATCTAGTTTGAATGAGGATAAATTTTACGATCTGAAATCTTTACTGGATCAGAGATTGTTCTTTTCTTCGTATATCCTCAGTTATTCATCCGCTAATCAAACTGTGAAACTCTGATATCATTCTCTTCTGAGATATGTTCATGGGCCAAACTCTGAAGATGTCGTTCACAGATTCTGCGATGCCATGTTAACATTCGTGTTGATTCATGGCCTTCTTTTACAGTGATCCTTAGTAAAGGTGTCTTAAGCGATAATACAAATTGCGTCAAAACTGCGCATTAATGCCTTTTTTCCTGTAGATAATATCACCAACATTCCAAAATCATAGAATTCATCACAAGTGCAAAAAGACTATACTCCCTCGTCCAGAAATATAGTGTACATCTAGTTTTGTCATAAGTCAAACTTTTGAACTTTGACCAATAATATATAAAAACCGTAAGGGTTGACAACATAAAAATCCTTTTACTAGATTCATTGTGAAATAAAATTCAGAATATATAACTATCTTGCTTTGAAATAATATACATTTTTAGATATTGTGGGTCAAAGTTTAAAAAAATTGACTTAGGACAAAAGTAGATGTACACTATATTTCTAGACAGAGTGAGTACAGGGTAAGACTAAAGTCAACTCTTAACGACAGAGTGCCGCCACTCGGCAGCAACATACATTATTACAACTTCATATGAGCTATCAACTGTGAAACTGAAGGCAAACAAAATCTGGTGATTTTTTTGTATTACACCTGGGCTTGCTCCAAACTACTGTTCTTCTTTTTGTCCAAGTCCATAAATATTTCAAATTAGGGCTTAAATCTGTTTTGCTTTTGCGAAGCGCCCCTTGATCCTCAGCCTGCCATCAGCGCGAACTTTACGGGGACTCATATCGGACTTGCTTATCAAATCTGCAAGGATTGCATTGTAGCAAATATTATGTACCAAGATTTGCGATTCCAAACTGATTCTTACCCAAAAGGTTAAGGGAAATAAATCATCACTTGCCATGCCATAGCCATGTCTCACCTTTTGTCTTCCTCTTCTCTTTATAGCGCGAGATGACCGAGTCCCGGTCAGGGCAGGGAACAACATCAAAACCACCCCTTTTGGGGAAAGTTTTGCACCGGCACACCAATGCCAGGATTAGCATGCTGGTTATCCTCCATACTGCTACCATTGCTCATGCTTGGACAAATTTCAGACATCTGAACAAACGATGACAGGCATGCTTCAGCCGAATTAAGTGGAGTTTGATCATACGCGAGCTCGACCTTGCATGCACCACTTAGGTCATGATAATCACTACTGTTCCATCTGCCATTCTGCCATCCAGGAAAACAACATGTATACGAATGTTCATGTTAGCAAGCCTGTGCAACAGAATGAGCAACGAAAACTAGAGCAGTTGTAGTTTATATTTTCCCAGAGTTCTTAGCTGTTTAGCAGAATAAGATAAGATGCAGTCTGTTCTTAAAACCAAGTAATACATCAGGGTGCAGATATACTGCAGTACTACGTCCTAACAAGGAATAGCAGCATCAATCAGGTTCAGTAACTTTGCTATCGATCAGCAGGTATAAAACGAATTCTTCTGTTGGTATCTTATCCTGGCTATCAAATTATAATCTGG